>JAJHPF010000023.1:3727138-4008573 GCA_024447775.1 Carex cristatella | reverse complement strand
GGGTGCAACCTATCACACGGACCGTGCAAGACCCTACTCGACCCCCCTACACAGGCGCCGCACGACCCTGACGAAGACACAGGCACACGGTCCGGCCCGTACAGAATGTCACACCGACCGTGTCGAGACAAATCCCAGCAGCTAATCTAAATTTACGATTATTGCCTAATTAAAGATGGACGGTTATGAAGCATAAAAAGGGCGACCCACGGGGCCGAAGAGTATCAATTCATATAGAGAGACCAATTTTCTAAGGGAGTAGGACGACAACCCACTTGGAGACGAAGTAGAGAGGAGGAAATCGAGAGAATTCCGACGATTCTTCTTCGTATTTTCGGTTTTTGCAATGAATTGTTTATCTTACTTTTGTTATTCTGTTTTAGAAACCATGTTTGAGTAATTTATTTAGTTTCTTGGGAACATGATGTAGTCGAATACTCTGTTTATTTGCTAGTTGTTTGATTATGCGTAATATTTCGTGTTTGCTTGTTTGTGTATGAATTTAATTGCTTTTCTGTGTTGTTCGATTACTATTTGGTTCTTACCATTAGACTTGGCCACGTCTAACAAGGTACTGTGTCCAATTTCATCTTTCAACCAGACCAAAGTATTTGAGGTAAGTCGATGAACCGAGAGGGAAGACTAATTAGTAGCCGAGAGGTGAACTTTTCAGCAGTCGAGAGATGTTGAATACCTTTAGTAAACCAAACAAGTAACTTAGATCATTCAAACCAACGAACGAGAGTTTAGGTTAGAACCCTAAGAGGATTGAATTGTATTTCCATTATCGAGTTTATTTAGCCAACAAACGAGAGTTGAGGTTTAGAAACATCAGGTATGGTCAGTTCATCCTACATAGAATTAATCAGCGCAAAAACATGACAACCTGCAGTTTCACTCGAAGTCTGACACGGACCGTGTAAGATATTACACGGGCCGTGTGACATGGGTCGTGTAGGAAACTACACGGGTCGTGTCAGGCAAGAGGCAGAGTTGCAGATGAAATCAGAAACCCAGGAAACGCTTGTTTTAAAATAGTTTTTGAATTCCAGTTTAGTTTATTTGCAACCTTTTAATATTGTTAACCAAAATTTCAACCAACTCAAACCTTTTCAACACTTCTAGTTTGAAGATAAATTGGGTAAAAATCTAGTTAAGTTATTGAACCGTCCTGTGGATCGACACCCGATATTACCAACGATAGGACTGTACACTTGCAGTCTGAATCAGAAGTAGAATCAAGGTTTAAAAGGTACAGCTTTGCATCTTGAAACTTTGTAGTACACTTTTGTGCAAACAAGTTTTTGGCGCCGTTGCCGGGGACGGCACCATTTAGTTTTTCTAGATTTTTGCTTCTTTTATTTGAATTCTGGATTTTAACTTGTATCCTTTATTTTGTTTTTCTCCTTTGCAGGAAGGCTGGCTTTTACACGACCCCCCACGAGTGACTACAACCTGAGGAGTAGAAGACTTGGTCTAGATCCTTCTCGTCCTCTTCAGCTTACTGCAACAACAAGTGACACGGGCCTTGTAACCCCTACACCGTCCGTGCACTCCGAACCCGTACTACCGATCAACAACACGGACCGTGCAGAAGGAACACGGTCCGTGCAAACCAAATTTCAAGCAGGATTTGCAGGCAGATCAACCATGAGTGAACACGAGCAAGAACTTTCAGACCAGGAAGAAGAGATGTCAGACTTCGTGCCCAGGACCCTCCGCGAGCACAATGTACCAAGAGCTGGAGACGTGCGAGGTGCGATCCGACTTCCAAGAGTCGTGGGGCAGATGCCGAACATTGCCCCAGCAGTCATCAACATTGTTCAGCAGAACACCTTCCACGGCTTAGACCATGAGGATCCACATGAGCACCTCCAGACTTTTCTCGAATGTTGCACCACAATCAAAACCACTGAAGCAACAGTCAATTACATTAGGCTTGCACTTTTTCCTTTCACACTTAGGGATAAGGCTAAAAAATGGTTAGGGTCATTGCCTAGAGAGTCCATTACCACTTGGGGGGAACTGTCTAAAAGTTTTCTGACTAGGTTTTTCCCTCACAAACGAACTGCTAAGGTAAGAACCCAATTGACCAGTTTTAAGCAACGGTTTGATGAACCCTTAAACGAGGCATGGGAAAGGTTTAGGGAACTGCAATATTCTTGTCCACACCATGGTATCCCTAACTGGCTGTTAATTCAAAATTTTTATGATGGTCTAACAGAATCTACTCGTACCTCTGTTGATGCTGTTGCAGGTGGGGCTCTGTCGGAAAGAGAACCAACCGAAGCGTTTAATCTGATTGATAACATGGCTCAGAACCAACAGTGGTCCGGTCACGAAAGTTCGAGAACAACTGGAGGCGGCCGAATTGAGGTTGATCAAATCACTGCTCTCTCAGCCAAGCTAGACGCCATGCAGAAAGCTTTCGACAAGATGAGTGTCAAGGCGCTTGACAAGCAACAACCGAAATCATGTGTGATGTGTGGGGACGAGGGGCATCTGTATGAGCAATGCCCACTCGCGCAAAGGGATGAAGGACCCGAGCAAGTCAATTCTCTCAACAATGAGCCATCCTATTTTCCAAAACCTCCTTTCAACCGATCATACTCAAAGGACCAAAATGATCAACAGGCCTGGAGGTGGAAACATAACAACCCTGCATCCTTCAACAACAATGCTTCCGACAGCAACAACAACAATCGCAACTTCTTCAACAATGCAGCGTTCAACAACCCAAGCAACCGTGCACCGTATTCTGGCCCATCTAAGCCCTACGTTGCTCCCATGGTGAGTGACTTCATGCACGAGCAAGGGAAGATGAATCAAATGATCTTCGAGCAAATGGAGGCTATTAATGCTCAACTGGCCGGTTTGGCTGCTCAGAACAGAGAAAAGGAGCAAATGGGGTACCAAACCGCTTCGAACCAAGAACAACCTCGGCAGGCTTCCCGGCCAACCAGAGGTCAACCCTCGAGGAGAAGCCAAGGCGGTGACACCTGCGCAGTGGAACTCACTATGCACCTCCAGCCGCGCCACTCGCAGCATGACACGGACCGTGTAGAGGATACACGGCCCGTGTCGGACACCCCACTTGCAGAAAGCCCTAGTCGCACAGACTTGACGCGGCCCGCACAGGTAGAGAAACCGAATGACACGGACCGTACAGAGTCTACACGGCCCGTGCGTAAGTCCGCTCAAGGTCGAAAAATGAAAGAATCAGACAAACAACCACTATATAGACCACCTGTACCATTTCCTCGAAGGCTAGCTGAGACTAAGCTCAATGATCAATTTGCGAAGTTCGTAGATATTCTCAAGCAATTGCATATCACCATTCCATTCACCGAGGCTCTTACTCAAATGCCGACTTACGCGAAGTTTCTCAAGGACATCCTCTCCAACAAGCGAAGCTTGGGGGGACATGAGACGGTGAAGTTGACTGAACAATGCAGTGCAATCCTAAGAAGCGAGCTCCCCCCCAAATTAGAGGACCCTGGTAAGTTTTCCATACCATGCTCAATAGGGAAAGCCACAATCAAGAAAGCTCTATGTGATTTAGGGGCAAGCGTGAGTCTCATGCCACGCACCATATTTGATCGAATGGAGGTAGGAGAACTCAAGCCTACCCGGATGACCCTACAGTTAGCAGATTCATCGGTGCGCCTACCACTAGGCATAGTGGAGGACGTACCAGTTCTGGTTGGTAAGTTTTTCGTACCTGCTGATTTTGTTGTTATGGAAATGGAAGAGGACAAGGAAGTCCCCATCATTCTGGGACGACCTTTCCTAAGAACTGCAGGTGCAATGATTGACGTGAAGAACGGCACACTAACCTTGAACATTGGGGACGACAAGGTGCGATTCCAGATCGACCGCGCCATGGAGTACCCCTCATCAGCCGAGTCTTGTTTCAGAATCGAAGTGGTCGAAGAATGCCTGGACGATTTAGCCAAAGATTACCTTCTGGAGCAAGCCAACCGCTCGCTAAGGTATCATCTTGATTTTTTGTCTGAGTTACAGGATAAAGAAGGCGAGGTGGAACCCATTTGTGCAGCAGAGGCGAAAACAGATGATCTGGATACCAATCTACACGGGCCGGACAAAACTCACACGGGCCGTGTGAGTCCAGCACCTGGGGAGGGAATCGGGCCGGACAAGACCAATCCGACCACTCCACACGGGCCGAGTGTAACTCACACGGACCGTGCAGGTGCCCAGACTGAGCAAAATCCTGAGCTCAAGCCACTTCCAGCCAATCTCAGGTATGAATTCCTGGGTCCAAACAACTCTTGTCCTGTGATTGTAAATGCAGGTTTGAATCCCGAGCAGACCGCCAAACTTCTGGAGAAGCTCAAACTTCACAAAGGCGCGATTGGGTACTCGATCAAGGACCTGAGAGGGATCAACCCCACCATCTGCACACACCGAATTCTTTTGGAGGACGACCACAAGCCATCTGTAGAGCACCAGCGACGACTCAACCCAACCCTTAAAGAGGTAGTGAAAAAAAAATTCTTAAACTTCTTGATGCAGGTATCATCTACCCGATCTCTGATAGCAAATGGGTGAGTCCCGTTCATGTGGTGCCAAAGAAAGGAGGGACGACAGTGGTGAGGAATGACAAGGACGAGCTAATCCAAACACGTGTCGTGACTGGCTGGCGCATGTGCATCGACTATAGGAAGCCGAATGCGGCCACACGCAAGGACCACTTTCCATTGCCGTTTGTCGACCAACTCCTAGAAAGGCTTGCAAATCATTCTTACTTCTGCTATCTCGATGGTTATTCTGGTTTCTTCCAAATACCCATCCACCCAAACGACCAAGAAAAGACCACCTTTACTTGTCCCTATGGTACTTATGCATATCGTAGGATGCCATTTGGTCTATGCAATGCACCAGCAACCTTCCAACGAGCCATGATGGCTATTTTTTCTGAATTTATTGAAAATGAGGTTGAAGTTTTTATGGACGATTTTTCTGTCTATGGTGCATGTTTTGATTCTTGTCTATCTAACCTTTGTAAGATTTTGCAGAGGTGTGAAGAAGTCAATCTCATTTTGAACTGGGAGAAGTGCCACTTCATGGTCCAAGAGGGTGTTGTCTTGGGACATGTCGTGACCTCTAAAGGCATCGAGGTAGATAAGGCGAAAATCGAGGTGATTGAGAACCTAGCAATTCCAACAAACGTCAAAGGAGTTCGCAGCTTCCTTGGTCACGCAGGGTTCTACCGCCGATTCATCAAGGACTTCTCCAAAATCACCAAACCTTTGACAAATCTTTTGGTTAAGGATTCTGAGTTTAATTTTGACAATGATTGTATGAAATCTTTTTGCAGCTTGAAGCAAGCCCTCATCTCGGCACCCATCTTGCAACCACCGGACTGGTCCTTGCCATTCGAGCTGATGTGCGACGCAAGTGACTATCTTTGTAGGGGCGTCTTGGGACAAAGAAAAGACAAGAAGCCATACGCCATCTACTACGCCAAGAAGGTGTTGGACCCAGCCCAACTAAACTACACAACCACCGAAAAGGAGCTTCTAGCAGTTGTTTTTGCTCTTGACAAATTCAGATCCTATCTGGTCGGCTCGAAAATCATTGTTTACACCGACCATGCTGCGCTCAGGTATCTTCTAAGCAAACAAGATGCAAAACCTCGTTTGATTCGTTGGATTCTTCTTTTACAGGAATTTGATCTCGAAATCAAAGACAAGAAAGGAATTGAGAACACCGTGGCTGACCATCTGTCCCGAATCCGTTTGGAAGAAGAAAGCGACACCCTGCCAATAAATGATTCATTCCCTGACGAACAACTTCTGGCCATTACCTCTGCTCTGTACGAGGCCGACACGGACAGCACAGACTCTCACTCGGGCCGTGTACTACACAACACGGGCCGTGTAACACTCAATCCGGGCCGTGTCAACATCCATGCAGAACCCTGGTATGCAGACATTGCGAACTTTCTTGCCTCAGGAGTGCTGCCTCGCACCATGACCTACCAACAGAGGAAGAAGCTTAAGTCAGATGCCAAGTACTATTTCTGGGACGACCCTTTCCTTTTCAAAACAGGCGTAGATGGGATTTTTCGACGATGCGTTCCCATCGAGGAAACGCGCTCCATTCTCGAACAATGCCACTCATCAGCCTACGGTGGACATGCCTCTTTCTCCAAAACAGCCGCAAAGGTATTGCAATCTGGTTTCTTTTGGCCTTCTATTTTCAGGGATGCGAAGAACTTTGTTATGGCTTGTGACAAGTGCCAACGGACTGGCAACATCACCCGACGCAACGAGATGCCTCTTAACTCCGTACTCGAAGTCGAGATTTTTGACGTATGGGGGATCGATTTCATGGGACCATTTCCATCCTCATATGGGAATGAATACATTCTGGTCGCAGTTGACTACGTGTCCAAATGGGTGGAAGCAGTGGCGTGCCGCAATGCAGACTCCAATACGGTGAAGAAATTGTTCACGGATGTCATCTTCCCTCGCTTTGGTGTGCCACGAGCCGTAATCGCGTGATGGAGGCAAGCACTTTATCAACCGCCAATTCGACAATCTCCCGATCCGGCATGGGGTGACTCACAAGGTAACAACATCTTATCACCCTCAAGCTAATGGCCAAGCTGAGATTTCCAACAGGGAAATAAAATCCATCTTGGAGAAGACGGTAGCAAGGACACGCAAGGATTGGGCGCTCAAGCTGAATGATGCACTCTGGGCCTACCGAACTGCTTTCAAAACTCCGATTGGGATGAGCCCTTTCAAGCTGGTCTATGGGAAGCCATGCCACTTGCCCGTGGAGATCGAACATAAGGCATACTGGGCTACGCGAGCTATCAACATGGACATGCTTGCAGCCGGAAACAAACGCATCCTTGAATTGCATGAGCTCGACGAAATGCGTTTGCAATCTTACGAGAATGCATCCATTTACAAAGAGAAGACTAAGCGCATCCATGACAAACACATCATGCACCGCGAATTCAGGGAAGGAGATCTTGTTCTTTTATTTAATTCTCGATTAAGACTGTTTCCAGGAAAGCTCAAGTCTAGATGGTCGGGCCCATTTGAGGTTAAGAAGGTGTACCCTTTTGGAGCCGTTGACATTGGCAATGAAGAACAGGGGACGTTCAAAGTCAACGGTCAGCGTCTCAAGCACTACATCGCCGATCACCCGCAACGCGAGAGGCTGATTCAGGTTCTGTCCGATCCAGTTTGCAGTGCAACCTAACGAAATACGGTCAGGCTCGAGACCTAAAACAAGCGCTCCTTGGGAGGCAACCCAAGTTCTTTTCATCTATTTTCTCGCATTTTTACTTTATTGTCTGATTTATTTGTTTCTAGCATTACTTACTTTTTATCGTTTTGCTTTAGTTTCTGTTTTATTATTTTGCTTGCATTTTTCGTTAATCTATTTTTCAGTTTAGAAGTTACAAGGAGAGATACTTCAGGCTCAGGAATTAGATCACACGGCCCGTGTCTTATCTCACACGGTCCGTATCATGACCACTCAACGCATGGAGCAAGGACCAACTCGGCCCGTGTCACAATACACACGGTCCGTGTAGTTACCAAACGACGTGAAGTTCCACACAACACGGGTCGTATTAGGCTTATACACGAGCAGACTTACACGGTCCGTGTCCAAAATCACACGGTCCGTGTCAGGTCCGAGCGGTGCAACGAACAGACGCGCCCGCTCCACGTCCGTTACTCCTTTCTCCCTACTTAGCCTCTCTTCTTCTCCATCCGACCGATCTGCAAAAATTCTCAGCAACTCCACCACCCGGCCGTGTTACTTGCCCGTGTGCACTGTAGCACCGCCCCTTTTTCTCCGTACCCACTCCGTACCGAGATCTTACCACTTCCACTTCTCCTCTCCTCTCCCTCTTCTATTCTCTTCCTTTTTCCTTCTGTCCACAGTGCCCTCCGTACCGAGAAACGTACTGGCCACATCTCTCTCTCTGATCACCATTGTTACTGTTCTCCCTGCGCCGAAACCCTCACTCCACACGGTCCGTGTCACAAAGTCACTCGGCCCGTGTCATTCTCGTTCTCATCCACATCTCAAGTTACACGGTCCGGTGTCAAAACTCACTCGGCCGTGTCGGCCTTTTGACAGAGCACGCAATGAATCAAGAGCGCCGCAGCAAGAGGAACCAGGACCGTGCACGGGCGGCTCTCCGTGCCCCAACACCACCGCCCGATCAGACACCATCATCTGAGAGCTCTCATTCCTCTTACTCTTCTCATTGCACACCATCAGCCGTACGCTCCCCAACTCCTTCACCAAATCCATCACCTGAGCGATATGACTCGGAGGAGTCCGACCACCTTTCCGGGCACTACACCGACAAGCTGGCGCGAGCACGAGCCTAACTTCTTTCCGATGCCCACGCGTCGGATGTTCGAGCGCTTCGAGATCCTACGGAATAGGAAGTGCAAAAACACCCCGAAAGTCGACTTCGACACTCTCCGCGCTTTTGGGATCGAGGAGCAGTTCCTTGACCTCACTGGCCGCATCGGGTTTACCCCCGAATCCTGGGCTATCGAGCACAATGCCTATAAGAGGCTCACTCTTGAGTTCCTCTCCTCTCTCCAGCTCAAGTGGGACGCGGAAGACCAGCCCTACATCAAATTCCGGATGTGCAGTGCGACATGCCACGTCCCTGTGGCTACTCTTCGCATGTGGTTTGGGTTACCCACAAACCCAACCACACCCGAGCTCCGTTTCCGAGAGGGGTTGGACAAGGATCATTTTTGGAACTTGGTCAGTGGCTTGCGGGGATGCCATAACAAGGACTACAAGGGTCTCAACATTCCTCACCCTGTCCTCCGTTGCATCCAGCGCGCCTTAGCTTGCACCATCTTCGCGCGCGGCGAGACAGTCGCCCGCGCCAATGAGACAGATCTCATGCTGCTGGATCACATGCTCCGGCCAGATGCTGACTTAGAGCGGCCCGATCTGATGCTCATTATGATTTAGCACTGGCTGGAGATCGCCAGGTCACACAGGACTGGAGGAGATATCACCCTCGGCGGTTATGTCACACATATCGCCGAGCACTTAGAGTATCACATTCAGGGTGATACTCTATGCAGGGGCCCGACCACACTAGACATTGAGTCCTTCCGCCTGGCCAAATTCATTCATCTCGAGAAGGGCGCCGCCGACCATCGTGACAGATACTACTGGTGCATGCCGGATGGCACACGCGAGCACCGCCTTCCCTTCTCCGCCCCTCTCTTCTTCGAGGATAGGAGCACTTGGCTGTTCACAGGCCCTCGACTTGCTCCACCACCTCCTCCTACAGCAGATGATACGCCCATGCCTGATGTGCCTATGACAGACATCCCCAGCTCCTCTCATCCAGTTCACGCCTCTACTTCCACGGCAGGCCCTTCTTCTTCTTCTGCAGCCCGCACTTACCCACTCTCCGATCCCACCATCATGGATGTGTACCGCCTCGTCTACGACATGAGGCAGGAGCAGGGTGAGATCTTACGCGACCTCACAGCTAGGGTGGGTGCTATTGAGGATGAGTTGCGCGACTGGCGTTGGTGGGATTACGACCACGACTCCGACCACGGAGCCGCAGACCACTGAGCAGGTTTGTTTTCCCTATCCCTAGCTTTTATATCTCCTTATTTATACGTCTTTAAGCATTGGGGACAATGCTAAGACGAAGCTTAGGGGGGGGGTCTTTATCTATTTTGTTTGCATTTTAGGTCATGTTTATTTCTTGTTTGTATCATAGTTTACTTTTTGTTTGCATTTTAGGCGAAAATTTTTGCGAATCGTTTGAATCTGGATCTTTAGTGAACCATTTTGGCCATGACCAACCTGACCTTGGTTTGATTGAAACTAACTCCATAATTGACCACACAATTGATTAGGATGAGATTGTTCTTTGTTATTGATGAAAACCCGTTTATATCGAGAAAAATATTTGAATTCTGAACTGTACCTTACAAAATAGGGAAATGGGGAATTTTGACTAAAATATTACGATATCCGATGGTATGAAAGAATACAATCGGATGTGTGTATTCATGGTGTATGCGAATGAAAATAATGGGAAAAGATGGAGAAAATGAGAGTACTGGCAATAAGCCCTTCGAGGCGCCTTTGAGCTCGTCTCCCAAACGTAAAAACAAAAACGAGTACTGGCACAATCCATTTGGATGCCTTTGAGCTCGATTTGCATACATCAACACACAATTAAGGGCAAAATGGTCAAAATCACCACAAACAAGGGTATGTCTTCAGTCTTAAGCATAATATCGATAGGTTCGGGTAATTAATCTTAAAGTATATCAAAACACCTCAGAATTTGAAGTTAAGTGGTCAGTTTGTGGAGTGAATCGAAATTAGCTTAAGGGAAGTCTAAATTGTAGTCAAAATGATTTACGAGATCTCTGATACAAACAATTCGTAGAAGTTTTCATATTTAGAAAGTTATCTTGCATTTAGGTAGTTTAAATGACCAATCTGGACCAAAGTTGTTATTTTTGCTTGAGGACAAGCAAGATTTCAGCTTGGGGGGATTTGATATCTCGTTATTTTAACTACATTTCCGACCAAATCTTGTACCAAAACCTGTGTCCAAAACTGTAAAATCATGTTTATTACATTGATTATCTGTAGAATATGGTACTGCTGCGCTTTTGTTTGTTTATTGTAGGAAACGGGTGAAGAAAGGGTGAAATCCAACAAATCTGGACATGCCACACGGGCCGTGCAACCTATCACACGGACCGTGCAAGACCCTACTCGACCCCCTACACAGGCGCTGCACGACCCGGACAGAAGACACAGGCACACGGTCCGTACAGAATGTCACACGGACCGTGTCAGACAAATCCGGCAGTTAATCTAAATTTACAGATTATTGCCTAATTAAAGATGGACGGTTATGAAGCATAAAAAGGGCGACCCCTGGGGCCAGAAGAGTATCAATTCATATAGAGAGACCAATTTTCTAAGGGAGTAGGACGACAACCCACTTGGAGACGAAGTAGAGAGGAGGAAATCGAGAGAATTCCGACGATTCTTCTTCGTATTTTCGGTTTTTGCAATGAATTGTTTATCTTACTTTTGTTATTCTGTTTTAGAAACCATGTTTGAGTAATTTATTTAGTTTCTTGGGAACATGATGTAGTCGAATACTCTGTTTATTTGCTAGTTGTTTGATTATGCGTAATATTTCGTGTTTGCTTGTTTGTGTATGAATTTAATTGCTTTTCTGTGTTGTTCGATTACTATTTGGTTCTTACCATTAGACTTGGCCACGTCTAACAAGGTACTGTGTCCAATTTCATCTTTCAACCAGACCAAAGTATTTGAGGTAAGTCGATGAACCGAGAGGGAAGACTAATTAGTAGCCGAGAGGTGAACTTTTCAGCAGTCGAGAGATGTTGAATACCTTTAGTAAACCAAACAAGTAACTTAGATCATTCAAACCAACGAACGAGAGTTTAGGTTAGAACCCTAAGAGGATTGAATTGTATTTCCATTATCGAGTTTATTTAGCCAACAAACGAGAGTTGAGGTTTAGAAACATCAGGTATGGTCAGTTCATCCTACATAGAATTAATCAGCGCAGAAACCAGACAACTGCAGCTTCACTCGAATCTAACACGGACCGTGTAAGATATTACACGGGCCGTGTGACATGGGTCGTGTAGGAAACTACACGGGTCGTGTCAGGCAAGAGGCAGAGTTGCAGATGAAATCAGAAACCCAGGAAACGCTTGTTTTAAAATAGTTTTTGAATTCCAGTTTAGTTTATTTGCAACCTTTTAATATTGTTAACCAAAATTTCAACCAACTCAAACCTTTTCAACACTTCTAGTTTGAAGATAATTGTTTAGGTTGAGGACTCGAACCGTGGAACTCTATAATAATTAAGTAATAAATACTCTAAATGTCCCTAATCTTGGTAAGTAAAAAGGAACGCTATTTACTAGTAAAAGATTAGTATGTGGATTGAATGATGATCATGTTCTCGAGATAATGTGGTAAGGAGTTACCAAATTTAATCACATAAATACTGATGGAGATCAGGGAGATTGGACATGACCCAAAATGAAACATAATATGGATTGTGTTAGTGTCATTAATGTTTCATTTGTGTCTTGAATTCTTTGGTATGAGATGATTATTTTTCCTATATGAGATTTATGTATCTCGTAGGTGTTATCCAACATTGACCTGAATCGCGGCTATACGAGATAATATCTCAATATATGTTTCTTGTGCGGAGGAAAAGATATTTATCAAGAATACCGGTGTCCCTCATATTTGATATATGAGTGATGATATCTCTCGGCCCCCTTGATGGAGTAATAAAGTATGCATGCAATTATGATCAAGTAGTTGATCATTATTTACTAATTACTTGGAATCAAGAAAAGAATAAATTTGTAAGGATGACACTCTTCTACTTGAAGTTATTCATGATATCATGTGACACGTGAATTGACACAATCAATCAAATATTGTTTTAGGATCATGGTATTGTAGTGGACATATCATCTCGTGTCATTTGGACAATCATAATGTATATTGCTAGATACCTCTTATAATTTATGGAATCAAAAAGTACTTTTAATTCTATTGCCAATGTAATATAGATCCTACTAGGGTCACACAAAAGGGATTTAATTGGAGAAATTTATTTTACTATTATTAGATAATTATAAAATAAATGTCATGGAGATGACAACCTTAAATCTAGATGAATTTATGTGCATGTGAGACATGATGTATAAATTTGCATCTCAACATAACGTGAGGAAAATTAAATTGATTGGCCCAATTAAAATTCATTGGATGTTTTATTTGTGGACAATTGATATATATAAATAGAAGAGAGTAAAAAGGCCAATGTTGGGACCATTTAACATATGGGTCAAGTCCATAAGTTTGTCAATTGGCCCATTGGCCCAAAAATTACTACTCATAATGTTAACCCCTAACTTTTGAGTATAAAAACACTCCATTTGAGGTATTTGGGGTAGCCACCTTCTCACTCTTCCATCCTCTCATGTGTTGAGAAAAAGCTCTACTAATCTCATCTAATAGTTAGCTTGAAGAAGAAGTAGAGCCATAGATTTAAGAGTTTGAATTTAAGTAGTACCTCAAGCAAGGAAAACTTAGATTCTCTTCTCGAATCCTTGGTGGATACTAGTGGAGGCTTTCTTGTTTGGAGGCAACAACACTACATCTCAAGTCCCTACTTCTTGGTTTAAATACCAAGATTTGAGGTATAAAGTTTAAACAAGTTAAATTGCTAAATAAGGTTCATCGTTAGTCAAATAAGTAGATCTATGTTTGTTTCTTTGAGTTAAATTTTTGAAATTTGCTCTTGCATGAAACCCATATTTCCTTCAATACGTACCTTCTCGGGCTTAGGTACGTACATCGAGATTAAGGGTGAATCGGGTTTTGGGCTCGCCCGCTACAAGGAACGGGGCCGAGCTCGAGAAAGTGGGGAATGTTTGAGATATTCGGACTCTTCCCTATACGATATCTCGCTTAGTGAAAAGTCCAACCCTGTGAAGTGAGGCTTTTGGGTTTATATAGGTCCCTCCCTAACCGTCATTCCGTATTGTCGAGCGGTTAAGGAGTTCGCATAAGGCGATAACTCTCACATGGTCCCGCGGTGACAATATCCCGCCTGCGTTATATACTAGTGGGGGGTGTCAATGGCACCATTTTACCCGTTTAACTGACCCGTACCGTATCGATAAGACGAGTACTAGTAAGATTTTTTTCCGCAAATTTATCGGATACATGTATGGGTAAATATTTTTTTCGTTATCTAAATGGGTAAGGGTACGGATAAAACCTATTTCGTACTCGTTACACGATCGGGTAATTATAAAGAAAAAATTATATATATTAGATATATTAATAGGAATTAAAAAAAGTACTTTAATTAGTTTACTTGTGCTTAGCATGATAAGATTTTTTTTCTAATAAAGTACTATGCATGTGTCAAATGAATGTAAATATTTTAATATTTTATTTAATAAATAATAAAAATAATTATTATAATAGTATTATCCGTTATTTACCCGCTACATTTTTGTTATCCGACAACCATAATGGGTAAGTGAATGTAGGATACCGGTAAGATAATTTATAGCGGGTACGGGTAAGGTACAGACAAGAACAATTTGTAACGGGTATGGGCAAGAACAATTTGTAATGGACATGGATATGAAAATGCTTCCACCCGACCCTTATCGTACCCGTTGACACCCCCTAGATATGTACGGCTAAGAACCCACCTGGGCCCGAGGTCACTTATTTTGTTTATTGGACCCCGGCCTTGTTCGAGTGATCCGGGGTTAAGAACCCACCTGGGCCTCGAGGTCACTTATTTTGTTAATAACGGGCTATTCATTGCCCATGGGAGTACTAAAAGGGCCTTAGTTCATGGCCCTATCATTTGCCGTCGAAGCTAGAAGGCATGAGTTTTGATGCATTTTGGCTTCATATTGTCGCCTATTTTGCATCCTATTACTTTCGGACTTTTGAATTTTTAAAGCGCTTTTTGGCTTGTTATTCTCGCTTATTGTGTGTTCTTGTTGTTCCCGGACTTTGAATTTTCAAAGTGCCGATGTCTTGAATATACACTAAGAGGAGGCCCCCGTGGACAGATAGTTCCACATAGGGAGGTACCAGGTAGAGCTGGGCCCTTCAATGTTAAACACTTTGAAAGAAGATACCTCGATCCTAGACTCGGTACCTCCATAATGATCACGGGTTGGTTTTTATCTAACTTACCCGCGGCTCCTAGCTTGGACGGGCGTCGGCTTGACAGGTTTTGTTCCGAGGCACATGCACTATCTCGACCTTATCAAATTGCCCCTTGAGATAATGAATGTGTGCCCGATACTGCGCAACTTATCATCAATGGCCCAATTTCCCCATTAATATGCTTAATCGCTAACTTTGAGTTGCTTGTGCGGGAGAATTTCTCGGGCGCCCAATCCCTTTGCTAATTTTAAGCCTCGCAATCATCGCCTCGTACTCCCATGTGTTGTTTGTTGGAGTGAATTGGAAATGAAGTGCGTAATTCATGGTTTCGCCCTTAGGCCCTATTATCGAACTCTGATAACTCTAATGCCTAGGCTAGCAATCTTCTTGACGAGTCAAAGTTGGTTAAGGTCTTCCTGAGTGGTACACCCATGTATAGTTTAACAGGATGGGATTGAAAATAAGGCCTCAGCTTCCTAGCTGCAACTACTAGCACATAAGCTGCCTTCTCAACCTAGGTATACCTAGTTTCAGCATCTCGTAGCACATGAGACACGAAGTAGATCGTCGTTGATCCTTTTTTTTTCTTCTCGAACCAAAAGGCCGCACCTGGCCGTGTGAACAACCTGTCGCTATGTGCGGTACAAAAGTTTCTCCTTCTCTTGGTTGACTTAGACATAGAGGTCTTGCCAAATATTCCTTGGCTTTAGCGAACACTGGGGCACATTCTTCAGTCCATTCAAATATGGCCGACTTGCGCATGGCCTTGAAAAAAGGAAAACACACATCCCCCCATTTGGCAATGAATCAGTTTAATGCTGCTAGCCTTCCAGTAAGAGATTGTAATTCTTTAATGTTCAAAGGGGCCTCATGTGAAGAATAGCTTGGGACTTGGAGGGATGTATTTCAATTCCTCTCATGGATACCATGAACCCAAGAAACTTTCCTCACGTTAAGCCAAAAAAGCACTTCTTAGGGTTGATTTCATGTCTCATACTGTTCAATGTCACAAAAGTCTCCTGCAAATCTTGAACACGCTCCGAGTCTGTCATGCTTTTAACTAGCAGATTATCCACGTATGCTTTCATATTACTCCCAATCTGTTTATCGAATACTTTGTTCACCATCCACTAGAATGTGGCCCTCGCATTGCACAATCCGAAGAGCATAACTCGGTAACAAGACATACCAAAATTGGTAGTAAACGTGGTTTTATCTTCATCGTCTGGATACATCCAAATTTGGTTATACCTTGAGAATACATCCATGAAACTGAGAAATGCATGTCCCAAAATATATAAAATCCACCAACTGATCAATCTTGGGTAAAGGAAGGGGTCGATAGGGAAGACCTTGTTAAGGTCTGTGAAGTCGATACATATTCTCCAATTGTCATTCGACTTCTTCACTAAAATCAGATTAGCCATCCATTCGGTGCATTCGACCGGCCGTATGAACCCTGCTGTTAAGAGCTTCTCAACTTATTTTCTTACTGCCTCGCGCCTTTCAGTACCCATGTTCCTCTTCTTTTGCTTAACCAGTCATGACTTAGGTCGAATATGCAGCTTATGTTCTGCAATTGTCCTGGGAATTCCGGGCATGTCTGCCCCCGTCCATGCAAAAGCACTTTGGTTGGCCCGAAGGAATGTTATTAGATCATCCCTTGCCTGTCCCTGTATTGCTTGACCCGCATTGATCAACTTCCCTTCTTTGAGTACTATCTATTCAACTTCATCGGTGGGCTCAAGACAAGTCTTGGACTCGGCCTTATCGGTAGGGTCCAACGCCATTGTAGTACCAAGTGGTAAATAGTCCCCTTTACCGATACAATTTCGAGAAGGTGAGCCACTCTTGCCCTCTACTTGATTTATCGTCCCCGCCTTTCCTTGTATTGACGCCAAATAACATTCCACGGCCTCCTTTTCTTGCCCACACTCCTCCCCCACCCCATGGTCTCGTATGAAATTTTACTTTCAAGTGAGGAGAGGACACTATCGCACCAATCATATCCAAGGTTTCTCGCCCAAAATGGCATTGTAGGCGGAAAGGGAGTTAACCACTAAAAATGCGACTACTACCTCTACCGTATGGGGCGGCGTTCCGAACAACACTTTGAGAGGTATGATTCCTTTGGGTTGAAGGGAATCGCTTATGAAACGTACTGAGGGAGTGGTTATGTTTTGAAGTGTGTCGAGTCATATCCCATTCTCTGAAATGCCGATAGTTAAAGTATATTTGCCAAACTCCCAGTATCGACCAATTCTCTCATTACTCTTCGTCCGTCAATTTTTAACCCCAACACCACTGGATCACTGGGCGGTCCCACAACCATTCCCATATCCTTCTCGAAAAATGATATAACTTCATTCGAGCGAGGTCTCTTTTTTACCATCTCTCGTTCAACGTTTAAAATGGAGGGAAACTACTTGACCTCCATCCGCGGCTTTAGCTAGGGCACATCCTTATGTCCCCTACATATCATGTTGATGACTGGGCTCAACTGCCTTTCCTGCTGTCGAACCTGCTGGTTAGTATCACCAGATGATCGTCGCTCTGGTACCCTTGGTCCCCTGTAAGTGGCTTTGTAAGAGTTGGGTTTTTTGAACTGCTTGTTTCCGCTATACCTCCAAGTGTTCTTCTTGTAAAACTTAGGGGTGATGAACTCGATTAACTTGCCTTCTCGTGCCAACTTCTCCAGGATATCTTTCAATTGTAAGCACTCCTTGGTAGAATGACCATCAGTGCCATGATACAAAAACTTCTTACTAGGGTCCTGGATCTCGAAAATATCTTTCTAGATAGGCTCAGGGAGTTCAAACCTTTCCTCTACAATGTGATAGAGTTCATTTTTGTGTTTCGTGGAAGGGGCATATTTAATAAAATAGGGGTGGTACCCCTGATCCCCCTCTTTTTGCTTCTCCTTCCTCGGCTTTGGCTGACTGAGTCTTTGAAGTTCTCTCGGCTCTCTAGAGGATTTTCCCTTAGGTTGCCAGCTCGACATTTCGGCTTGCGGAGATTGAGATCTCTGTCTAAGGGACCGACTGGCATCCCCATTTGCTTGTATGTATCTCTTTGCAAAAGTCATGAATTCCCTTAGATCTCTTAAGGCTTGCCTGTTCGAATCGTACCGCAGGGTTCCGGGCTCCCCTGGTTTGAGTCCTTTTCGAATCACTGCCAAAGCTAACTCTTCATTCAAATCTTGAATCTTTCCGGAGGTCTGCATGAACCTGTTTAGAAATACCCTAATATGTTCCTTGGTGCCTTTGACCACATCAAATAGCACCTCACACGTTATTCGAGGTGGCTTGATAACCGTGTATCTTGCCAAGAAAGATCTGGCCAATTAATCAAACTTCCTTACCGAACCCGAGGACAGACCATATAACAAGCTCAAGCTTTACCTGTAAGGCAAGTGGTGAACACTCGGCACATAATGACGTTTGTCGCTCCTAGGAGTAGGTTACCGTTCAAGGAACCCATACATAATGTTTTGCAGTTCCTGTCTATCTCTGCTTTCCGTGAAGCTAGGAAGAGTCGCGGGATACTTTAAATCTGACATTGAGGCTTCGTAGATTTCTCGAGAAAGTGGGCCGTCCCCGATTCCCAAAGGTATGGAGCTTCAACCAGTCTTTTTAGCTTCTAACTCCTCCATTTTTGCTGTCAATCAGGCTTAGATCAGGTCGTCTATGTGGGCAAGGTTTACAACCCATAATGTCAGGGTGAATCTCTACGTTCTTGGTGTCGTTCTTTTTGGCAAGTTCGCTCATGCCCCCGGTTCTTGTGGGGCTCCTGACTGTGAGTTCTCCTTTCAATAGTCAGCATCTGCCGTTCTCAGATTTTCGGCCTCCATGCCTTATCACGGTAAGATTCCCGCTCCTCACAAGGAATGGGCTTCTTCCCTCGTACAATTCCTCTTCTTGTTCATTATTAATGGGGGGGCCTACTATCCCGTCGAGAATGCTAAGACGGGTTTCGGATGACACTCTTTTCCATCCTCCTTACAACTCCTGGAGGGTCCCGTCTGTGAATAGTGCATGCTATGCTGCTATCGTGACCTAAGTTTCATATCTCTGAGAGTTGACTGCCGAGCGGGGGTTGTGCAGTCGGGACTTGTGGCGCCAGGTTCCGAGGTCCATTAATAAGTTGGAATGGTGCTGGATAAGTAATTACGACTGGGCCGGGTGTCATGTGGGGACCAGTTGGACCAAGGTTTGTGGTGGGTTGCTCTCCTCCAGGAAGAAGATATCCTGGGGGTGTTGGATAGTTGTAAGGGTATTGATAAGAGTATTGGTAAGTGTATTGTGGGTATTGGTAAGGGTCTGGTGAATAAGGATAAGCATATTAATAGGGTGGATGCAATTGCAGTGAGGGGTCTTGAGCGGCAGGCGCTCTTCATGGACCAAGAGCACGAACTTGCGAGTTTGGACCCAATGGGATGGCCCCCTGCAGATTAGGAATGACATTCCCGGGAGCTGATCTCCTAATTGGGGTTCTGGAGTCCACATCGTGTATAGCGCTCTAGATAAGTCACCCATCTTGTCCAGACCGAATGTTAGGCCCAGTCGAGGGGTCGACTCCGATTCGTTGGGGAGCTACAGGGGCGCTACCGCTTGACTCCGCGCCTCGCCATTCACCCGAAGATCCGTAGCCATCTAGTAGGAGAGAGACCTAGATAGGCCCCATGGTGGTTGATACGTACCTTCGGGGGTTTGGTACGTACGTCGAGATTAAGGGTGAATCGGGTTTGTGGGCTCGCCCCACCTGCAAGGAATGGGTCGAGCTCGGAAAAGTGGGAAATATTTGAGATATTCGGACTCTTCCCTATACAATATCTCGCTTAGTGAAAAGTCCCGCCCGTGAAGTGGGGCTTTTGGGTTTATATAGGTCCCCCATAATTGTCATTCCGTATTGTCGGAGCGGTTAGGGGAGTTCGCATAAGGACGGTAACCCTCACATGGTCCCGCGGTGACCATATCCCGTCTATTATGTACGGCTAAGGGATTGGGCCGTGGACCGAACTTGAACCGACTGTATTATAATGGTAAGTGTCTTGGGCCAAGACAAGGTATTTGTTTATTGGACCCTAACCTTGTTGGAGTGATCCCGGGGTTAAGAACCCACCTGGGGCCGAGGTCACTTATTTCGTTAATAACTGGCTTTATTTTTTTCCGGGTTTGCCCTCTAAGAGAGGTTCTATCCTCGGGCTATTCATTGCCCTATGGAGTACTAAGAGGGACTTAGTTAATGTCCCTATCAGTGTGATCTGAAACGATCTATTATAACAAGTAAAAAATGACCTTTTTTAATCACATAGTAGCTTATATATTACAGGGAGTCTAGGACTTCTCAGTATTGCCTACTAGCAGAAGAAAGCAAGGAGATGTGACTAAAGTATACCTTGTGATTGAAACTTGAGAGAATTCTTCAACGGAGAAAGAAATGTAGGAATACAGTAGTCTGAGAGGCACAAATAATTGATAGTAGTAGAGGTTTTGAGTGAACTCGCGTTGCTCCAGAATTAAAACAACCCCATATGATATTACCAACAACCTATGAGGTACAATCAATAAAAGAAAGCCCGTAATAAGTTAGAATTAAATGTTCTGTGTCCGAGAATTTTTTTCGGTAGAAATTAATAAAAATAAAGAGAGAGAAATACAAGGAGTATATTAGATTGTTTTTTGTTGATATATAAAGAGATTGGTAGTATTTCTATTGATTCTAAAAATAAAAAAAGTTTATATTAGTACGAATTCTACCAATCCAAACCAGTTTTTCCTTTTTCTTTTATTTTAAGTTTCTCGAGCGAGAAAGAATTTTATGAAAATAGAGAGAATATCTTAAAATTTAGATATAATAAAAATATTTCATCTACTTTTTGATAACATTTTGTATGTTTTACTAGAGATTTAATAGATATTCCATCTATGCATCAAATAAAGAAAATAATGATCAGTAGAAATTCTAGTAATCCTTCTACCAAAGAAAAACCAAACAATGTACTCTTTCTATTTATCTCTCTTATTTTTTTATTAATTTCTACAGAAATTACCCCCCGGACCCCATACACCCTCACATATAGAGAGAGAGAGACCTTTGATAGCTTCTATCAAATTTATAAAATAAAAAAAAAATAGAGAGAGAGGAGGGATCCACTTACAACATTTAAAAGTTACAAAATGTTACAATATTTTGTTTTGAGATTTTCAAAGTCCAAACAGTCGATCCAAACCGTTCATCATGATCTCTATATTAAAATGTGATTTGAGATCAAATTTTTATTTTTTACTATTTATTAAATATTATACAAAACTGCTATTTAGATAATTCTTGACCACTTGGAAACAACAATTTTGTAAAATACTTAATAAATAGTAAAAAAATTCAAAAAAAATATAAAATTTGACCCGTTGGACGAATTTTGAGCCGTTGCACGGAGGTCTCTATGCTACGTGTAGCTCCGTAGCTGAGTCCTATATATATATATATAAAGGAGGGTTCAAACGCAGCCAAATTTCTATGCTCCCATTTGCTCCCAATTTTTTATTTCTTTTATCTTCAATTTCAAAGTCTGAATAGTCGATCCGAACCGTTCAACATGATCATCATAATAAAATATGTCTCGAGACCAAATTTTATATTTTTTGGAATTTTTATTTTTATTTTTTAAGATAGGAACAAAATCAATGTTTTAAGGAAATTCTGAACCATCCGATAAAGTGATTTTGTACCTATCTTAAAAAATAGTAAAAAAATTCCAAAAAAATATAAAATTTGGTCTCCAAGCATATTTTATTATGATGATCATGTGGAACGGTTTGGATTGACTATTCGGACATTGAAAATGAAGATAAAGAATTGGGAGCAAATAGGAGCATGAAATTTTAGGTGCATTGGAACTCTCCTCATGTATGTGTGTGTGTGTGTGTGTACACATATACATATATACATATATACATATACATATATACATATACATATATACATATACATATGTATGTATATACATCTACATAGATACATATGTATATCTACATATGTAGATATGTATATACATATACATATATACATATACATATCTACATATGTATATATACATATGTATCTATGTATATGTATATACATACATATGTAGATATGTATATGTATATATGTATATGTATATATATGTATATGTATATATATGTATATATATATATAGAGTGGGATTAAAATGCACCATTAGTTTTGTGCCCCAACTATACCCCATGTCTTTATCTTTGTTCTCGAAGTTCAAATAATCGATCCGAACCGCTCAACATGTTCTCCATATTACAATTTGCTTAGAGACCAAATTTCATTTTTTTGGAATTTTTTTAGATAGTTACAAAATCACTGTTTTTTATGGTCCAGATGCAGTGATTTTGTAACTACTTAAATAAATAGTAACAAAATTTCAAAAAATATAAATTTGGTCCCTAAGCATATTTTAATATGGAGAACATATTAAGCGGTTCGGATCGACTATTTGAATTTCGAGAACAAAGATACAGACATGGGGTATGGTTGGAGCACAAAACCAATGATGCATTTTTACCCCACTCATATATATATATATATACATATATGTATATATATGTATATGTGTATATATATATGTATAGATGTAGATATGTGTATATGTATGTATGTATATATATATATATGTATATGTATATGTATATATGTGTGTGTGTGTGTGTGTGTGTGTGTGTGTGTGTGTGTGTGTGTGTGTATGTATGTGTGTGTGTGTGTGTGTGTGTGTGTCTATATATATATATATATGAGCAAAACTAGGGTGTGATGTGCTAACCAAGAGGGTTTGGTCAGCACAAACGACGAATCTAAACCATTGAAATCCATGTACTTCGTGAGTGATGCATGTACATGCAAAATTTTGAAAGTTTTGATTTCATCTGTTACAAGGTCAAGCTATCAAAGAAATGAACATTTTATAAGTTATTTTATAAATTTGTTTTATATATTCATTTTTTCATAATCTCTTTGACCACTTGAACTTGTAACAAATGAATTCGAAATTTTCAAAATTTTGCATGTACATACATCACTCAAGAAGTACATGAATTTCAGCAGTTTGGATTCGTCGTTTGAAGCCGATCCAATATACTTTTGGAGTTGTGCTCGCCAAACCCTCTTGGTGAGATATATATATATATAGCAAATCTAGGGTGTGATGTGCTCACCAAGAGGGTTTGGGGAGCACAACTCCAAAAGTATATCGAATCAGCTTCAAACGACGAATCCATACCATTGAAATCCATGTACTTCATGAGTGATGCATGTACATGCAATTTTTTTGAAGTTTCGAAATCATTTGCGACAAGGTCAAGCGGTCAAAGTAATGAATCTTTTAATGAGTTATTTTTATAAGTTGTTTTATATATTCATTTTTCATTATTTCTTTGACTACTTGACCTCGTAGCAAATGAATTCGAAACTTTCAAAATTTTGCATGTAGATGCATCACTCATAAAGTACATGGACTTCAACGGTTTGGATTCGTCATTTGAAGTCGATTCAATATACTTTCGGAGTTGTGCTCACCAAACTCTCTTGGTATTGGTGACCACGTCACACCCTAGCTTTGCTCTATTATATATATATATATATATATATATATATATGAGTAAATCTAGGGTGTGATGTGTTCACCAAGAGAGTTTGGTGAGCACAACTCCAAAAATACATCGGATCGACTTTAAATGACGAATCCAAACCATTGAAATCCATGTACTTTTTGAGTGATGCATGTACATGTAAAATTTTGAAAGTTTCGAATCCATTTGCTATGAGGTCAAGTAGTCAAAGAAATGATGAAAAATGAATATATAAAACAATTTATATAATAACTTATTAAAAGATTAATTACTTTGACCGCTTGACCTTGTAGCAAATGAATTAGAAACTTCCAAAATTTTACATGTACATGCATTACTCACGAAGTACATGACTTTCAACGGTTTGGATTCGTCATTTGAAGCTGATCTGATATATTTTTGGAGTTGTGCTCACCAAACTCTCTTAGTGAGCACGTCACACCTTAGATTTATATATATATATATATATATAATTTGGCTAATATACTACGAGGAGGGATCAAGTTACAACAATTTTGAGTTACCACAAAGTTACAACAACGGTTATTTTCATTTTCAAAGTCCAAATCGTCGATCCAAACCATTCAACATGATTATCTAAATAAAATATGCTTCGAGATCAAATTTTACATTTTTTTGAATTTTTTCACTATTTATTAAGTTGGGTACAAAATTCAATGCTCTGAATTTGACTAGTTTCTGTACCCATCTTAATAAATAGTAAAAAAAATAAAAAAAAATATAAAATTTGATCTGGAAGCATATTTTATTTAGATAATCATGTTGAACGGTTTGGATCGACGATTTGAACTTTGAAAATAAAAATAACCGTTGTTGTAACTTTGTGGTAACTCAAAATTGTTGTAACTTGATCCCTCCTCATATACTACATGTAGCATAGAGGACATTCATACAACGGCTCAATATTTGAGTTTTCAAAATTCTAACGGTCGATTCGAACCGTTGAACATAATCTCCATATGAATATGTACTTGCAAACCAAATTTTTATATTTTATAGAATTTTTTTTCTATTTTTTTAGAGTTAGAAAATCACTTGATATGAAAATTTTGTACCATTCAAATCAAGTGATTTTCTACCTATCTAAAAAAATAGTAAAAAATTCTAAAAAATGTAAAATTTGGTTTGCATGTACATATTCATATAGAGATCATGTTGAACTGTTTGGATCAACCGTTAGGATTTTAAAAACTCAAATATTGAGCCGTGGCACGGAGGCCCTCTATGCTACATGTAGCACCATAACCAACTCCTATATATGTGTATATATATATATATACACACATATATATATATAGGAAATTGCTAATATGCTATGCGTAGCATAGAGGGCCTCTGTGCAACGGCTCAAAATTTGAATTTTCAAATTCCTAACGGTCGATTCAAACGTTAGATGTGTTCTACATATTGAAATGTGCTTGGAGACCAAATTTTATATTTTTTTGATTTTTTTTACTATTTATTAAGCCATGTTGAAAATCACTGATCCAACGGTTTCACTGTTGGTTAAGCCACCATTGGATCAGCGATTTTCAAAGTGGCTTAATAAATAGTAAAAAAATTCCAAAAAATATAAAATTTGGTCTCCAAGCACATTTCAATATGGAGAACACATCTAATGTTTGGATCGACCGTTAGGATTTTGAAAATTCAAATTTTGAGCCCTTGCACGGAGGTCTCTATGCTACGCGTAGCACTGTAGCCACGTCCTATATATATATGTATATATATATATATACATACATACATATAAGTGTATATATATATATGTATATATATATACATATATGTATGTATGTATATATATATATATATATATATATATATACATAGAGTATGGCTAATATGCTTTCTGTTGTATTTCGACCGAAATACAACCAATGTATTTTTCAATTTTTGAAGTCCAAAGAGTCGATCCAAACCGTTAGATGTGTTCTCCATATTGAAATGTGCTTGGAGACCAATATATATATATATATATATAGATATAGATATATATATATATATATGAGATTGAGTAATATTCTTTTTGTAGCACTTCGGCCGAAGTACAACCGATTCATTTTTCATTTTTCGAAGTCCAAAACGTCGATCTAAACCGTTAGATGTGATATCTATATTAAAATGTGCTTGGAGACCAAATTTTATATTTTTTGGAATTTTTTTACCATTTATTAAACCACTTTAAAAATCGCTGATCCAATCGTGTAACCAAACAGTGAAATCATTGGATCAGTGATTTTTAAAGTGCCTTAATAAATAGTAACAAAATTTCAAAAAATGTAAAATTTGATCTCTAATCACATTTTAATATAGGGATCACATCTAACAGTTTGGATCTACTTTTTAGACTTCAAAAATTAAAAAATAAATTGGTTATACTTCGCCGAAGTGCTACCAAAAGTATATTAGTCAATCTCTCTATATATAACTGAAAATCATACTTCTTGAAAATCATACTTCTTCACTGCCAATTAGATATCACAATATATTTTATTGTAAAGTCATCACTATGTAATATAATACTGTTTAAATACTTTTCCATGACATTCCAATTAGATATGTGATGTGACATCTATCCATATATCATAGATTAACAATTAACTATAATAAATAAAATTAAATGAGGGAGCACTTACACTGGCTGAGATTGTTGCTTCTATTATTCACCTCGGGAAAAAACCCATGTAAGATTCGTTTGTTCAGGTGTGGTGATCTGAAATAATTGAACAAGTAAAAGAATTACCTTAATTTTTATCGCATAAGAGCATATATTATAGGGATTAAGGGTTTGTCACACACAAGCATATATTATAGGTTTTTTCAATTGACATCATACCGAGTTCGGTTCAATGATCGGACTAATTAACCATTCGATCCACGTTTAGATCTGTGCAGACCGGTTTTAATCTGTGGAAATATAAACCCTCTCTCATTCTGTGTATCTAAACTGGCTATTTGCATGATTCTAAATGCAGATCAAACGATTTAGATCAGCAGACATTGCACCAAACTTGGTAGGATGTCTCTTGGAACACCCCCTGTTCCTGTTTCTTCTGTTATTCACCTCACGGAATTAATCATATCTGATTCCTTCTTCTGTAAAAGTGTGTTCTCAAACGATCTATTATATTATTACAAGTAAAAAATGACCTTTTTTAATCGCATAATAGCATATATTACAGGGAGTCTGAGACTTCTCAGTATTGCCCGCTAGCAGAAGAAAGCAAGGAGATGAAAGAAAGTATGTATACCTTGTGTTGGAGACTTGAGAAAATTCTTCAACGGAGAAAGAAATGTGGAAATGCAGCAGATCTGAGAGGCACCAATAATTGGTATTGGTAGAGGATTTCACTGAACTCTTCCGATTCAAAGAATTAAGACAGCCCCATGTACTCTCAACTACCTATCAGGTACAATTAATAAATGTAGGCCCGTAATATGTTGGAATTAAATGTTCTGTTATACCATCACTGAGTCACTGTTCTACTACTCCACCTTTTTTTATTGTATATTACTCTCACGTAGGCCACGTGACATTTATTTTATCATTTTTTTCCTTCCAATTTCTAGAAACAAAGAAAAGGGTTTGGGAAATGTTGCCCGATTTTCAACGAAAAATTAATAACTCATTCTCCAATTCTGATGCATACACAATTTAAAAGATTGACATAATTTTTTAAACAGACTATGTATATATATATTTTTTTTTATAAAGGGTAAAATGACTACTTTTTAATTTTAAAATGAGCTATACCAGAAAATTAATACATTAAAATTAATATATTTTTGAGTTATTGAAATTTGAAAGGGTATATTTCATATTTTTAATTTTAGAAGAAAAATACGTAATTTTAATTTTTTTTTTTAAATATACATTGAATTCCCGTGTAAATATATTAAGTTGTGGGCCATTCGATTGAGGATTTCTTTTTTTTATTGTTGCATATGTACGTAATACTTCTGTACATATTTAACGGAAGTAACAAAGGACCATTTGCTCTGCATTTTCCAAGTAAATAATATGAAAATTAAACGAAAGTAACAAAGAATCATTTTTTTTTATGTTATGTTGTAGTTTTTAAATTTTAGTTAGGTTGCATTGTAGTAGTTTATGTCTTGAGTGTAGTATTTTATTTTTCTAGCTGGATTTTAGCATTTTATTTTTCTTGTTGGATTCCAGTTGTTTGTTTGGATGTCTCCTTAGTCAAGCAAAACAAAATCATAATCGTAGAAAAATTATAACAAAATAAAAAGTACTACACTAATCATGTAACATCGCAAATATTACAAAAACAAAAACACAAAATATGGGGAAAAGAACATCGTTAAACAATATAACAAAATAATAATACAACAAATTATAGCACAACAATAAAACCTAAAAAATAGCAGCATAACCATATGTCACTAGGTAATTGAAAAATGTTGATATATGTCATCATTAGCATTTGTATGTCGTCATTCATTTCCTAGAGATTTCCTATTCTCGAGACATTTATTCAAATAAAATATGATAAATACTTTGTCAAAGTAATTTTCTGGAGAAAAAACTTTTTATCTAAAGAAGACAAAAAAGCTCAATATGATCTTTACTGAGGTTTATGTCAATACCAGAATGCAGTGGTCAAATGATAAGAACAAATATGCCCTTGACATATAAGCTTGGAATGATTCATTTTTCACACTGATAATGGATGTCAATTTTTCATATTTATAACATTTTATTCTGAGTTATATAAAAAATCATATATAAATACAAAAAAAATAGAGATCAATTGACCCCCATTCATTCAACCTACATCCGCCCCTAAGTGGGGCAATCATACATAATAGTATATAATTCGTAATTATATTCCATATATACTCAAAATTGGATACTATGATCAAATATGATCGAACACAATGTTCATCGGAACACCCATGTTCCTGTTTCTTCTAGTATTGATCACCTCAAGGAAATAATCGTATGTGATTCATTTTTCTATAAAGGTGTGCACAAGTTCAAATTGACCTTTTTTTTTTTTTTTTTTTTGAAATACTGATAGCGGCTATCAGCAGAATACAACTATTACAACATTTATAACAAGTATTGAAACAATAGACCAAAATGCATCAAATACAACCAGTCGGAAAAGATAAAACTCTATTTGCGCCAAAGGTGTGCATCTTGTATCACCCGGGTCAGCTCCATGTCCCGGATCAATGCACTTCTCTTCAAAAATAAATTGGCCTTTTTTTCACCACATATATAATAGCATAAACCCAGAAAAGAAATTGAACGCCACTGATAAATTAGCGAGTCTCTTGAGGTCACATAACACATCTGGCAACTCACCACTGAGCTGGTTGTGTGCTACATTTAGCAGCTCAATGCTGGTAAGGCATGATAGAGAGCATGGTACGTGGCCATTAAGAGAATTGAAGCTTACGTCAAGGACTTCCATACCGGTTAAGTAGCCTAGAGTCTCTGGTATGCAACCGGTAAGCTTGTTGTTCAACAAAAGTAGCTCTTTTGCTCTAGAACTCATGTAGCCAAAGGTTGTCGGTATCGTCTTCGGTTAGTTTGTTATTTGCAAATGTTATCACGAAGCAGGGAGAACTCCATAGACTGGGCGGGATCTCTCCTTCAAACTGGTTATCATTCAAGAAAATCGCATCGAGGTTTTTCCGGAAGAGTTCGTCGGGTATTTTGCCAGAGAATTGATTGAACCTGAGATCCAGGAAAAACAGTTGTGGTATGAAAACTGTTGAAAGTAATCCAAATCATCAGGTGTCCCCACACGGCCCGTATGGATAGGGACACGGCCCGCGTAGCTAGGGACACGGCCCGCGTAGATAGGGACAGGGCCCGCGTCACTGGCGCTAAATTTGTCTTCTGTTATAACTGTCTCTGTAAACACGTTTTTCTATTTTTTGGTAAGTCCCTGTAATAGAGTTAGTGGGTGTAGCTGTAAGCTAATTATAGCACCATAACTTTAGGGTAGTGGATGCTAAATTAGGATTATTTTCTAGTATTTATACCATGTCTCTTGTATGTGTAATTTGTCTAAGTTGAGTAATATGAAATTATTGTGAGTTTTTTCTGTTATCTCAATTTATTCCCAACAAATTTGGTATCAGAGCCGAAGGTGAGAGATCAAGGCAGATCCGACCAAAGGTGAGAGATCAAGGCAGATCCGACCATGGCAGAGAACATGAATGTCTCGAATCCCTCGATTCCGCTGTTCAAGGGAGACAACTATGAGTTCTGGAGCATCAAGATTCGAACTTTGCTCAAGTCGCAAGGCCTATGGGAATTGGTAGAGAAGGGAGCACCGCCCCGATCCCACACCAGCAGAAAACTGACAAGCGCGATGCGAAGGCGCTGTTTTTCATTCAACAAGCCGTTGCTGACACGGTGTTCACAAAGATCGCAGCAACGACATCGGCAAAGGAGGCATGGACAACCTTGCAAACCGCCTTCCGAGGAAATACGAAAGTTCTCGAGATAAGGCTACAAGGATTGAGAAGAGAGTTCGAGACGTTGAACATGAATCAAGGCGAATCTGTTCAAGCGTTTCTCACAAGAGTCACATCCACCGTCAACCAAATCAAGAGTTGTGGCGAGGATCTTGTAGAAAAGATTGTAGTTATGAAGGTGCTCCGCAGCCTTACAGCAAAATTCGACCATGTCGTGGCAGCAATCGAAGAGTCCAAGGATCTGTCCACATACTCTTTCGACGAGTTGATGGGTTCGCTGCAAGCCCATGAAGTTCGTCTTCTCAGATCTGAAGAGAAGGATGACTCTAAGGCATTCCTCACCAAAGGCAACTCAAGTAGAGGAGGAGGTCGCAGCGGTAGAGGTCGTGGAAGAGGCACGAGCAGTGGAGACAACCGTCAACAACAAGCAACAAAGAAGGATATCGAGTGCTACTATTGCCACAAGTTGGGTCATGTCAAGGCAGATTGCTACAAGAAGAAGAGGGAAGACGGACAAAGCAAACAAGGTGTTGAATGCTATTATTGTCACAAATTCGGCCATGTGCAGGCTGATTGTTACAAGAAGAAACGTGAGGAAGAGCAGGCCAACGTTGCAAAGGAGAAAGGCAACAAAGAAGATACTGAAACCAGGCTCTTCATGACGAAAACTTCTGACACGGCCCGTACCGTTCCTGACACGGCCCGTACCGTTCCTGACACGGCCCATGTCCAAAACACACGGACCGTACAGGATACAGAAGCAAGCCAAGTTTGGTTCCTAGACAGTGGGTGTTCTAATCACATGACCGGTTACAAGTATCTCTTCGAAGAATTGGACGAGTCATACAAGAAGCCCGTGAGGCTTGGCGACGACAAACAAATTCAAGTTGAAGGAATCGGCAAGGTGGTCACAAAACCGCAAGCAACACAAGGTATCTACACAATGTATACTTCATCCCACAACTTGCACAAAACCTCCTGAGCATCGGCCAAATGATGGAGAGCGAGTATGCGATCAAATTTGAAGGCTGTACTTGCAAAATCGAGGATTCATCAACAAAGCATGTGATAGCAACCATCCAGAAGACTCAAAACAACCTATTTCCACTAGAAACAACCTCTGTTGATGATACTGCACTTGCAATGGTGGAAACTAATCAAAGCAGATTATGGCATCTAAGATATGGGCATTTAAACATGAATGGTTTGAAGTTACTAAATCAGAAAAGTATGGTAATAGGTCTACCAGAGATAGATGAAGTTGGGTTATGCGAAGGGTGTGTACTTGGCAAACAATCAAAATTACCATTTCCGAAGGACCAATCTCTCCGTGCAACTCGAATACTTGAACTAGTGCATACCGACTTATGTGGACCCATGAAGACGAGTTCAATGGGAGGAAGCAAATACTTCAGGCTATTCATCGACGACTATAGTAGATTGACATGGGTATTCTTCCTTACCTATAAGAGCGAAGCATTCAAGATGTTCAAGAAGTACAAAGCCATGACAGAAACTCAAACCGGCATGAAGCTGAAGGTGTTGAGATCGGATCGGGGTGGTGAGTATCAATCAACCGAATTCAAGAAATTCTGTGAACAAGAAGGCATTTTGCAGCAACTAACCACTCCCTACACCCCCGAGCAAAACGGTGTAGCCGAGCGAAAGAATCGTACTGTTGTTGAGTTGACAAGAAGCATGCTGAAATCGAAAGGGATGCCAAACTCTTTTTGGGCAGAAGCCGTAGCTACTGCAGTATACATCCTCAACCTTTCTCCGACAAAGGCAGTCATGAACAAAACTCCGTATGAGGCGTGGTTTGGAAGAAAACCAAATGTGAGTCACTTGCGAGTCTTTGGATGCATTGCGTACACCCTAATCAGCTCACACAACCGCAAGAAGTTGGATGCAAAATCGAAAAGTGCATATTCATAGGGTACCGTATTCAATCGAAGGGATACCGACTCTACAACCCCGAAACAAAGAAGACAATAGTCAGCCGCAACGTGACATTCGATGAAGATGCTAACTGGAGTTGGTCTATGGCAGAAAACAACATACCAGTAGCTGACAAAGAAGATGTAGAACCTGATCCGACCCGGATCATCATCCGATACGGCCCGCATGAAGGTGACACGGTCTGTGTAGACCCTGATACGGCCCGTGTACCAATCAATTCAGACAGCAGTAACACCGAGCAGCCTCAATTCGAAACAAACAAAGGAGCAGCCTCAAGAAAATGAAGACATACCAACACCACTGCGAGTTTATACAAGAAGAATCAACCCACAGTCACAGCAAAAGACCAAAACCTTGCAAGAATTATACTCATCAACACAAGTGCTGATGGTGAAAGATCCCGAGTGATTTGAAGAAGCCGCAGACAAGAAAGAATGGGTCACAGCTATGAAAGAAGAAATTCGGGCAATTGAGGAGAACAACACGTGGGAGTTAGTAGAGCTGCCAAAGGATCACAAGGAAATTGGGGTCAAATGGGTCTACAAGACCAAGCTCGGTCCTGATTGTAAGGTGCTCAAATACAAGGCGAGATTAGTTGTGAAGGGTTATGCACAAAGGCAAGGAATTGACTACAATGAGACATTCTCCCCTGTTGCGAGGTTTGAAACCGTTCGACTCGTGTTAGCACTAGCTGTCCAATTGAAGCAACCAGTCTTTCAACTCGATGTCAAGTCCGCATTCTTGAATGGAGAACTAATGGAAGAGGTGTATGTCGAACAACCAAGAAGGATTCAAAATCAAAGGCAAAGAAGATTGGGTGTATAGGCTCTACAAGGCACTATACGGCCTGAAGCAAGCTCCACGGGCGTGGTACAGCAAGGTAGATGCATGCTTTCAAACCTTGGGGTTCATGAGAAGCAAGAACGAGCCGAATCTCTACATCAAACGGGACATAGGTCTGCTGGTCGTGAGTTTGTATGTAGATGATATGATCTACTTCGGTACAGATCAAGGGATGGTTCAAGCATTTAAAGAACAGATGATGAATATGTTCAAGATGACGGATTTGGGTGAGATGCACTACTTTCTAGGGCTGGAGATTGAGCAAGAAGAAGGTAACATATTCATTTCTCAAAGAAAGTATGCGAAAGATCTAGTTGAGAAGTTTGGAATGAAAGGATGCAATCCCGTGCAAACACCATCGAATATCAACGAAAAGCTCACAGCAGAGGATGGCACCGAACACATTGAGGCGACTCAATTCCGAAGTTTGGTTGGAGGCCTGATGTACCTGACACATACACGTCCCGATATCTCACACTCAGTTGGAGTCATCTCGAGGTTCATGCAAACACCAACCAAACAACACATGGGAGCAGCAAGAAGGATATTAAGGTATATTGCAGGCACAACGAGCTATGGCCTGTGGTACAAATCTGTGGAGAATCCAAGCTTAATTGGATATAGTGATAGTGATTGGGCAGGGAGCCTGGACGATAGAAGGAGCACATCCGGGCAAGTGTTCTTCTATGGTGACAATGCAATTTGCTGGAATTCGAAGAAGCAATCAACTGTTGCACTTTCCACAGCAGAAGCGGAGTACAATGCTGTGACATCAGCGGCATGTCAAGGTGTTTGGCTCAGACGCATTTTAGAAGAGTTAAACTACAAGCAAACAGGAGCAACAAAGATACTATGCGACAACCAGTCAACAATAGCAATGAGCAAAAATCCGGTGTTTCATAGTCGTACTAAGCATATTGAAACAAAGCATCACTTCATTAGAGAGTTGGTTGAGCAAAACGAAATCGAATTGGAGTATGTGAATACGAATGAACAAGTTGCTGATATCATGACCAAGGCTCTTGCAAGAGAGAAGTTTGTTTGGTGTCGAAGAATGATGGATGTAGATGACTTTGGATTAAGGGGGAGTGTTGAAAGTAATCCAAATCATCAGGTGTCCCCACATGGCCCGTATGGATAGGGACACGGCCCGCGTCACTGGCGCTAAATTTGTCTTCTGTTATAACTGTCTCTGTAAACACGTTTTTCTATTTTTGGTAAGTCCCTGTAATAGAGTTAGTGGGTGTAGCTGTAAGCTAATTATAGCACCATAATTTTAGGGTAGTGGATGCTAAATTAGGATTATTTTCTAGTATTTATACCATGTCTCTTGTATGTGTAATTTGTCTAAGTTGAGCAATATGAAATTATTGTGAGTTTTTTCTGTTATCTCAATTTATTCCCAACAAAAACAGTACCAGTCGGGAAGGGTCCGGAGAATTGATTGCTGCTCAAATCGAGCTCGGTAAGTAGCTGTAGATCTCTGAAACTGTCTGGTACAGTACCAGAGAACCGGTTTGTGTTAATGTGAAAGAAAGTAAGGTGGCTCAGGTAAGAGAGCTCCTTGACCAAAATGCCCTTGAGGTTGGCCTTGTTGAGATCAATGCCGGTGACTACATTTGAAGGGGCAGTTTGGTCAGGTGAGTCGGAGCAATAGACTCCTTTGTATGTACAGACATTTGGTCCAACCCTGTTGGAGAGCATCCCCTTTGGATCCTCCGTTATGGCTTGCTTCTTAATTCCATGCTTGTAAGGCTTGAAATTCTCTGCTTTGTGAGGGGATAGAAGGGCTGGATGGAGGTGCATTTTGGTTGTTGATCCAGACACCTATGCCCCCGTTAACTCCCATGTATGCCATGACATTGTGGAGAAAGGCTAGAGAGAGAAACAAAAACACTATGCTCTGCTTGTGCATTTCTCCTCAGAGAAGAGGTTCCTGTCCGAGAATTAAGACAGCCCATATACTTCCAACTACCTATGAGGTACAATTAATAAATGTTGGAATTAAATGATCGGTGTGCCCCCACTGTCCTACTCCTTACCCCTTTTTTATTGTTTATTACCCTCATGTGAGCAACTGAGTAAGCGTTACACATATTTATAGGCGAACACTAAACCATTACATATATACTTCTATTTATTGATGTACCAGTTTGAATTAACTGCATTCATTTGTACGCAATATAAATTGATTCCAATTGAACTTAATAATATCAATTTGAACTCGTAATTCAACAAATTACATCTTATGTTGCAAAAAGTTGATCATACACTATAAATGTTAGCCCGTAATAAGGTATTATCAAATTACAGAATGCAGCAGATTTGAGAGGCACCAATAATCAAGAAAGCCTCTTTTGAGAGGCACCAATTATCAAATTACAACGTAAAGTCCCAACTACCTCGAAAGAGCTACAATTAATAAATGTAGGCCCGTAATAAATGTGGGCCACGTGACACTTATTTTATATTTACCTATTTACCTTTCTGAAAAATAAAACAAAAAGGGTTTGGGATGACCATTTTTTTTGCCTCTAAATTGACCGTTTGGGATGACTCCAAATTCAATTTTGTTTTTCTTAACTCTCCGTGGACTCTAATTCATTGAAATTGAAGTCTACCTTGTTACCTTCCAAAGATACATGAACTAGGAAATATGATAGTAAATATAATAATTGAGTTATTTTAGCTGATATGATTTTGATGCTCAAGTAGAGAAAGCTAGTGTATTGATTTTTTTTTTTGCTTGACTTTTATCTATGAATTTATTTATTATTTAATTTGCTGGTCATCTTACGTATTTCTTACTTTTTATTTTATTAAACAAGCATTTTGTTAGAAATTTACATATAAAATTCATAAACTTAACTTATTTTTACATCTCAGAAGTTGAATATTAACTCTTTAAGTTTGATTTTAAATTACGATTAAACTAATTAGCCCCCATCCTTAGTTCTGTTGTTGTTCTCAATGCTAAATGTTATTAACTTTAAATACTAGACCAAGTCTATCTGTATTACACATTGCATGAATGCTTCTTCCACGTGGTTAATGGTCTTTGATTCTATATATACACCTATTTTGGGCCTTGAAAATATGTAGGATCCGTATTTTGGGCCTTGGTTAATGGTCTTTGTTTCTAAAGATGAAACTCTGCAAAGGAGGGGTATCTGGGACATTCAGGTGGAAGCTGGAGTATATAGTTTTCTGTGGCCATTCACCAGCGATGATCATGCCAGGAACAGCGAGGGGCGGGATAAGGAGCACAATTGCATCTGCCAGTATAATGATTTCAGTTGAAGAATCAGTGGAGACGGAGTTGAGGAATAGAAGATATAACCCGTTGAAGAAGGCGAGTATATGAAGAAAAAGAAAGCGCTGACTGTCACACCTCCGATCCAGAGGTGCGACGGACTTATCGCATCTAATTTTTCCAGAACAATTCATGTAACACAAGACATGGATTTTTTTATGCATTGCCAATAACATCAATTATTTTTACCACATCCCAAAAACGTTTCTCAATCTTCGTCTAATAAACCTATAACCCACAAGGAGAAACGAGTGAGAAATAATAAATTATTTTTCAGTGCTGATTGCCGCTAAGATTATTGGATTCGAAGGAAATCCATAAACAGAATGAAATCACCGCACGAGAAATTAACTGTTTATTTTAAAATGACGAATGCAAATGCTCAATAACAATATCAAATCGAACAACAACAATTACATAGATAAATCAGAACTCTAAGGATCTTATCAAAATAAATGGTTCGGGTCTAAATATTGTAAACCATAAAGTCTGGTAACGTTTGGTTTCTTACCTTTACAATTTCTAGTCTGATAACACTGACAGATACCATAACAAGTATCTGACTGTCATTGTGAGCATTGCTAGGGGGAAGTGGAATGAGGGTTTCGGGAGTTTGTCGGAGGATTGGCGCAAGATCTACAATGGAGATGGTGAGGGGATCACAACAGCATTGAGGAGAAGGTAGATGGAAGAGGATCGAGATGGTGAGGAAGAGAGGGAGGATACAATCAGTGAGTAGAGAGCGGCAATCACACCGCTGAAGCTGACGGAGAGGGACACCATAATGGAGCAGTTGATTGGGAAGTTGCGGATGCACAGCACGAAGCATACTGTGTTGAACAGTTGAACCAGCATACGCTGCCTGCACCCTGCCAGAAGGCACAGCAGGAACACCCGCAATCAAAGCACACACTGCATATAAAAATTAATATTTGCTTTATTGTTTAATTATAAATGATATGACTGGCAACCTATGTTGGACTGGGATTGTAATAGCTGATTAATTTGATGCATAGTACCGTTTCGTTTCAGTAAAATTTAGTAGCACAAGTATACTTTATGCAATATTTAGCATAAATCCAAGTCCAAATTAAGCCCGTTTGCAACCACTACATGGATCCTTATCTACAAAGAGGGAAGATAGCTACTTGTCTATTATGACCAATGTCGGAAAAAGCCTGAAAAATGCTGTGGCCCATGCAAAATTGGTTAATAACCAATCATATTTAATATTTGAATTAAGTATTTTTTTTATTTAATTGGGGATTTAAGTCTAATTTGTTCAAATTAAAAAATATATACACACACTAGTAATGTGCCCGTTGCAACACTGGACATATTATAAAATTCAAGACCCAAGATCTAAATTTTAAGCAATCCATAGTGATAGGAACAAGCATGCATAGCTTTTAAAATGGCATTTTGCTACTATATATGTCTTTGCAAAAAGGGCTAACTATCAATATTTGCAGGAGCACCAATGATTCAAGGTAATTGCTATTAACTATCATATTTTCTTCTAATTCCTTCTTTCTGTCATTGTTCATCTCTTTCCCCTAACATCCTATTCTAATCCTTTTTTAATGAGAAAAAATTGTGAAATAAACAATATTTTTCCATAAAGATGATAAAAGGGATTAATTTATCCAAGAAAACAATATTTCCGAGAAAAATATACGTACTCCCGATTCAATTTTTTTTTATTACAAATGCGCTTAAAAAAAAGGTGTATCCTGGATGCAAGAACATACTATTTTTTTGAAACAAAAATACTAGTGGGATCCACATGTACAAAGAAATTGGCGGCAACAATCAAATAAAACAATATAAGCATTAGTCCCTTGAAATATGAAATGGTTAGCTGTGCCTTCCTAAAAAGCAACAACAACCACTACTACAAAAAAATCCTTCATTAATTGACTGTTCAAATACTCCTACACCGATTGTTATTGAGGTATCAGTAATGACACCGTAAGTATAGGTAAACCTTCACTGATGGTTTAAAAACAGTCAGTGTATGATCATATTTTCAGAGCAAATTTCCGGAACAATTGTTTTTTTTTTAACTTTGGAGATGGATTTAGTGAGAAATTTGTGCAAATGTGTATATTTTGCAGTGTATGCTTTGCATTTCTATATTAGTACAAATTACATAATTAAGCAATTATATAATGTAAATCAATTGAAAATAATTGTGTTATTCTCAAATAAAACAACTAACTAACAAACTAATAATTAAGGATATATACTACACATGAACTGTCTTTAATCCCAATATCAATCCGGAAGCACGAACAATTAATTGTAATTCCTTTTTTGTTAACGAAAGGGTTTAGAATTCAATATTTTAGAATTTCTCTTTCTTAAAGGCCGAAAAATAATTATTCAGTTTCGAACATGTATATTTTAAACAGAAAATTTTAATTGGGTTGTATTCAACTTGATATTGCCACCAAAAAGTTCAAATCATCGATCCGAACTGTTCAACATGATATCCATACTAAAATATGTCTAGAGATGAAATTTTATAATGTTTTACTATTTTTAAGATAGATACAAAATCATTATTTTTGAACCATTCAAAAATAGTGATTTTGTACCTATCAAAATAGTAAAAAAATTTCAAAATTATAAAATTTGGTCTCCAAATATATTTTAATATGAGTATTTCGGATCGATAATTTAGTTTTTGAAAATAAAAATATAAAATATGAGATATGATGAAATATAAAAAGTATGAGATATTTGAAACCTCCTCTAATATATATTATAATACTTGTTGCTTAATTGTATTGCTCGACTCGTCCTTAATTATGGCCATCCGAATCTTGATACAGATGACCGACTATGTATATTTTATTTAGGAAAACATTAGTATATATAAAAACAAACCAACAAACAAATAAATAAACCAAGCAGCTAGAGAGTTGACTAATACACTTATGACTTATGAACACATGGAAAACGACATGTTGGAAGCCGTACAGCCGTACCTTCGTTTACTCACAACTACTTTTTTGACTTCCTTCATTAAATAGGAATAAATAAAACAAACAAGCCACCAAATACTGAAACCACCAAAATTTGTAATTAAGGATATATTTTAAAAGAAAAGCAAACCACCTAACAGAAACTAATTTTCCTTCACAATTCTTTGAAAGATTCCTTCAAGGACCACTAAATTCCAAGTGTTATTTCCCCCTAGAAAATGGGAGATAATTAGTGGCTAGCAAATAAATTAAAGCCAAACGTCTTAGCAAAATGCTTGAATTTTTTTTTTTTTTAAGGCAAGGGGCATATAATATAAGGGGCTTTCGACTTTCGAGGAGGGTTCCAATAACTCATGTTTTTCATACCCATCATTCTTCATATATTTATATCTTTGTTTCTAAAGTCCGAATTATAAATCCGAACAGCTCAATATGATATTCATAACAAAAAATGTCTAGGATGAGATTTTATAGTTTTTGCAATTTTTTTATCATTTTTTAAAATAAGTACAAAATCACTATTTCTAGACTGTTCAAAAATAATGATTTTCTACCATTTTAAAAAATAGTAAAAAAAATTAAAAATTATAAAGTTTCATCCCCAAACATATTTAACTACGGATATCATATTAAGCAGTTTTGATCGACAATTTGAACTATGAAAACAAAGATATAAAATATGAGGTATGATGAAGTATGAAAGACATGAGGTATTGAAACTCTCGTCTTTTATATATTAAGTGTTCTTGCAAGTTGCCAGGTGTAGCTAGATCTAATTTGTACATAATTTTTTATCTTGACAACGTGATTAAAGGCACTTGTCTTGTTTTGAGATTTTGCGGTTCTCTTTTGCTTGATGTTTGTACTTTTCTTTGATTTTAAAATGATTCATGAGACGTGTAAGAATGAAGTTTCTCTTTGACATAGATGCTTATCAGCCTATCATATATAATACATGCTTAATTAGTCAAGAATATATAAGAAAATTAATTCTACTTATGTTAAATCGTCCTTTTAACTCAGTTACAACCTCTCGCGCTTAGTAATCATTTCAGTTTGCAATTTATTATTTTCTTACAGATTTATCTGGGATGAGAATTTCATTTTTTTTTTTCTTCTAATTTTAGTAATCCGAATATTAATTATTTGTAAATAAAAAGTAAGATTACGGTACTTTTCGATGTACTATAAGGAATTGTACGTAGCATTGTTATGGTAAACAGTAAGAATTAAGGACTCAATACATTTCTCCTTTATCTTTGTTTTTTTTATAAGGTTGCTCCTTTTATCTTTGCTAATGTTAGCAGATTTTTTGGAACGCCATGTACGGTCACTGTGCATATGTATATATTTTCTTACTGATCATTTTACTTTAATATAGATTATAGAAGAAACTTTGACTTTAATACGAGTTCCCTCTATAAATACACAGTTTGCATACATCTTTCCTGCAAAAACACAAACAGAGCAGCTGTTGCTAAGGTTTTCACAGAGAGAGAGAGAGAGAGAAAGAGAAAGAGTGAGGAGAAAATGGAGGGTATATTGAACTGGAGAGGTAACCCAGTGGATCCAAGAAAGCATGGAGGGGTTAGAGCTACTTTGTTTCTCTATAGTAAGCGTGCATTAATTTTTATCTTATATATGTTCATCACATTTCTCAGTCTGTTAATAAAAAGAAAAAGAAAGAACAAATTAAAATCTTTGCTCTCACAACTTTTTACCAGTACTGATTCAATAATGTAAATTGGTTAAAAGAATGAATAAAAAGTTCCTACAAATAATTAAATTTAAGTGGAATTAAAAAGTTTGCTGCATCAACATTTGTTATTTTTTTTTTTCTTATTTTGTGAATAATTTTGTTTTAACCGAGAGATGTGGGTCTATGCAGCTTTGGTGGTGGTGAGAAGCAGTATCAATGCTGCAAATACAAATCTTGTCGGGTTTTTTCGTTCGACTCACAACATGACCATTGCTCGTAGTGTTATCCTCAGCACAAATTTTGGCGGTGCCACATGGATGCTGTCCATATTAGGTGCTTTCGTCACTGATTCATATATCAAGCGCTTCAATGTCATTCTCTTCTTCGGCTCGTTTGAGATACTGGTACATCTTTTATTCATTTTATTATTTGCTTACTCTCTTACTCTTACATATAGAATTAATGATTCTTTCAGTTCAGAAAAATGCTAATGTTATGAGGTATAATTTATATGAAGGGATATACTTTGCTTGCGCTACAAGTGCACATCCCCTCGCTCCACCTCCCAACATGTAACTTAAATCAAAACCAGAATGAGGACTGTGAATCTTTGCATGGATGGAGAGCTTTACTGCTTTACATTGGTCTCTTCATGATAGCACTAGGAGAGGGCTTCATGCGCGCCACCACGCCGGGATTCGGTGGCGACCAATTTGATTCTGACGATCCATCTGAGTCAAAGCACAAAATAAGGTTCTTTGACTTTGCAGCCATAGCAACTTGCTTTGGAGCATTTCTTGGTTTAGTACTTGTGGTATGGGTTCAGAATTTTAAGGGCTGGGATTTGGGACTAGGTGTGTGCGCGCTGTTTATTCTGGCAGGGCTGATAGTAGCAGCCGTCGGATTTCCCGTCTACCGCAACAAAAGGCCTTGTGGCAGTCCATTGACTCATATAGTGCAGGTACCTATGTTGTAATGCATAGCATGATATTTCATGTTTTTTCTCTGTTGAATTTTAGTTTTATAGGTACGTACAATATTCTGGTTTCACTATACTAATGATATGGTAATAGAAATGATAAATATAGTCTAACTAAGGTCTTATAGCTCCCTATATACGCAAGTACCAAGGGAAAATCAGTAAATACTTAAATTTAGGTGGTATTAGTAATTGATAAGTTAAGATTACACTCAAACGGAAAAAATTAAAATAAATTATAGGTAATCATGCATGCTAGCAAATCAAATGACGTATAAATAGTCAAATGGGTGTTTTTAATATATCCACGACAGTATCTTGCATGAATGAACTTAATATAAAACTAGTACGTCAGTAAATTAGGTAGACAATATTAAGAAAAGATCATTACATACAGTATTTGCATAACACGTTCTGTATTATGTATATATCATAATCTTTGCTCTTTTGTGAAATTATTGTTGTATTCAATGAGCAATTTATGTAAACCTGACAAAAATAACTACTGTTTTGAATTTTAGGTCTTTGTGGTTGCATTGAAAAAAAGAAAAATTCACGTTTCGCCTGAGAATTTAGAAGATCCTCAAATTAAGAGCACGACAGATGATATAACAAGTTTAGTACTTCCTCATACAAAAGATCTCAGGTAAATTTTTATTTTTGAAGAACAAAGTAAAATCACATGTATGTCATCTTTGCTATATATTTTAGTGATATTAATAACTAAGCCTGAAAAATTGTTTGCAGGTTCCTCGATAAAGCGTCAATGTACACAGGCGACACTGACGCTTGGTCGTACTGCGATATTTCTCAAGTCGAGGAGGCAAAAATCTTTGTAAAGATGCTCCCAATATTCATCAGCTCAATTTTTTGTTACTTGCCTTTTTCCTTCTTCTTCACACTAACTGCACCGGCAGCCTCCACTATGAACACAAAACTAATGGGAGTCAAAATTGCACCGGCATCACTCTATGCAGTCGCAGTAGTTATTCAATTTATTATCCTTGTAATGTACAACCGTTTTATTATACCGGTTATGCAAAGGTATACAAGCAATAGATACTACAATACCACATCACATTTGGTACGTGCCGGTGTAGGTTTTGTATTTGCCATGCTTGGTACCGGTGTGGCTGCATTAGTAGAGAGGAAAAGGAGGATGGCAGAGGATCCAGAGGATTTATCTTTTCTTTGGTCATTACCGCAATTTATTTGTGTTGGCCTAATGGAAATACTTTCATTTGTCGGACTAATGGAGTTCTTCAGCAATCAGTTGCCAATGCAGTTGAAATCTCTAAGCTCATCTATGGTGTTTTGTATTGTCGGCACGGCTATCTGGCTTGATGGTGCACTCGTTGCTATCATAGGCAGAGTTACAAGGCATGGAGATAAGAAAAATGGATGGTTGGATGGCATGGGTTTTGAGTATACTAGGCTTGATCTCTTCTATGCCTTCTTAACTGCTCTAGAATTTCTCTGCTTTTTTTATTTTTGTAATTTGTGCAAGGAGATACTTATTAAGGCAAAGATCTCAGTAAATACATATTTGATACGACTATATATTACCTGCTGCAGCAATAATGCATGTTTGTATTTGTAAATGTATACTTGATCCATATATAATTTAATTCTATAATTATTAAATTCTGAGTATAGGAACATGTTTGTATTTGTAGTTGTAGTTGGTATAACCCTTGAGTATATGGTCGATGGAAGCCTTTTATTGTTTAACAACAAAGAACAAATAAGTGCAAACAAGAAAAATATTGATTACTATTTTCATCTCCTCTCTCACTTACAAGAAAAATAAATGCAAACAGGAGGTTGCCATAAGAGAGAGAGGGTGTCGAATTTGAGAATGGCAAACAATAGACAATGTGAATCTGAAAAAACTGTATAAGTTGAAAGTTCACATGCATACGATATATATAGATCAATAATATTTAGTTTGCGCACAAAATATGCGAACCCCATAAATGAAAAGTTTTGCACATATTGGTTTGAAGTCCATGTTTTTTTTTTCAAGAGCCATAATTGTGGCAATGTGATTTTTCAATCTTATCTGCACTCAAATTGCTTGAAAAGAGTGGACTTTTTTTTTTTTTTTTTTTTCTGTTGATATATATATGTGCAGAGTGGATCAACATGTGCTAGTTGTGATAGGATGATAAGCAGACATGTCTTGATTAGTTCCATATCACCAATAGTCAACTCAGATCCATAACATGATTAAATTAATTAAGGAAACGATGAATTGTGCAGGATTTGGATAAGTAATGACATAATACAAAAATTGTTTGGTCAAAGCAATTGATGATAAGATCATAAGATTTTTCTAAGTGATGTTTTATATGAATAGATAGTACTTCTAATAGACAACAAACTTTATTGTATATATGTTTGACATTCATACAGATATAATTAAAAAATATATAAAATTTAAATTGTGCGAATTTATTATTTTTTTAAATAGTGAGTGTATTACATTTTAATTGATTTTGATAGTAATTTGGCATTCCACATCAAATAATTTTAAATTTCGAACATTAAATACAATACTGATTTATGATGGATGGCGAACTACAAATTGATTCAAGTATGTTATATTAGAACTAAAATTAGTAATACATCTACTATTTTAAGAATCAACTTTTGACCTAGAGGCAAAGAGCAACATCCACCATCTAGAAAATCGTAAGTTTGAAGCCCCGGATGAGGAGTTCTTTATAGACATTAATAGAAATTTGTAAAGTTAGACATCCATCTTTATATCTCAAACAAAAAAAAAAACTACTATTTTACTTGGAGTAGAACTAGGTGATAGCTTAAATACAAAACCTATCCGATTGAGTTCAAACAACGAATTAAAAAGGTTAAAACTGATCTACTTCACGAAGTGATGCATTTACAATATTTTATTTAAGATAAATTTTACTGGAGGTTACTAAATTTTGTCATTTGTCAAGAATTAATTATTCAACTTTGATTTGTCCATTTATAGCCACTGAACTTTTTATTACAGTCACCGTCAAGTTTATTAAAAGTAATTTTTTATTTGTCTCAATCAAGTTACTCTATAATTTTCCAAAGTATTAACGGAATATGATCATTCCATCCAAAATACTAAGCGAATATCCTCAATTTGTCATAAATATTAACAAAATATGCTAATTTCATCCGAAATACTAATGAAAAAATTATATTTTATTAATTTTTTGGATGGAAAAATCATAGGATAACTTGATTGAGACAAATTAAAAATTCAGTGGCTATAGATCTTCAGAAATGAAGTGGATGCGGGCGACTTCTCTATTACCCTCAATGCTAGACCAAGGACCAATGAGGAAGCAAATCAAACTTGAGTGATCATTTCGTGACAAAGGACAAAGTTTAGTGAGAAATTTATCCTTTTATTCATTACAAAAGATATCATTGAATGGCTTATTAATTTAAGATAAATTTATGTTTTTGAAGAAAATAATAATATATATAATTTAGGGCTATAGGTGAGTAGTAATAGATGACGGGAACAAACATGGCGGCCCACTAAAGCGACATATTGTAATTAAGGGACCAAAATCATTGTTATCTGCCAGAGAATCTGTCAATTTAATAAATTGGATTAAGTCAACATTTGCTTATTTTGTCTTTATATGAAAGGATGTACTCTAGTACTATATAAGTACGTCCGATTTTATGACTTCTGGCATGATCTTGGATCGGTTAGTCAATTGATGTTGTCATCATTTGGAAAGTAAAATATTATTCAAATATATAATAACCAAATCCATGTGGGTTTTGTATAAAGTCAAGGAGAACTCACATATCACCAAAGAATCTGTAGATGGTGCCAACTTGGCAATGACTAATGAGTAACTCCACACAATTCCTTTAACTAGACTTGAACATATTACTTTGAAAGTAATTAAAGGAGTCATGCTAGTATGACATTAGTGTGAACTTCAACATCTATCGAATTAATTTCAAATATAATTTTTTCTAACTGATTTATTTTATTAGTTGTGTGTTTACATGCAAAATTTATAATTGATCGAATTTATTTAGTATCAAGTTAAGCAGTCAAATGTGAGAGTTTTTAAATTAATTTTAATGCATTTATTTTTCAACATTTTTGACCGCTTAATTTGATACTAAAATAACTAAAAAATATATATATTTTTTGCATGTAAACACATCATTCATAAAGTAAATCGATTAAACAATTTGAATTAGTCATTTGAATTATATCAAATAAGTTTGAAAGTTGGTGTCATATGATACTAATATAATAACGGACTTATAATTAAGCTATTCAATTAATTAACACATTTATTCAGTAAGAATATATTTGGTAATATTTTTTTATAATAAGTTTATAGATCTCAGCTCTAAAGTCCTAATTTTTTGTACCAAAGGGCTTTTGGTTTTTTTATGGTTAGAGAGCTTACCCTCAACTAATTATAAATTTGTACCAAAGGGCTTTTGTTGTCGGTTCATCATTATATTGTTGTTTAGTTACAATCAAGGTGCCAAAAAAGGAAACGCCCTGGAATCTTCCTATAATTAATAAACTGATATAAGTCAATGTAAAGCCACGCAACGAACACTTGTATGGTTGGGTGTAATCACATATATTCACATGGCTGAATGTGCATGCATCATACAATAATAAGAGGAGGGTTTTAAAAATAGAGGTATTTGAACTCTTCTCTAATATAGGATGGTTCAAATACTTATATTTCTTTTGTGCTTTGATCATGTCTTTATTTTTAAAAACTAAAATAACTCAAAATTTGAAACTTAAAATTTAAAATAAAATCATTAGGTGTAATCTACGTCATTTTATCTATGCACATATAAAAAATTACGATATTTCTACTTCATTTTGGTTGTCATCAAGAGTTTATAAAAAGATTGTACTAATATGAATAATTTCTAGATATTGATTTTTCAACTTATTGAATCACATAAAAACAAAATTGAAATGTGATAATTTTTTTACGAGCACATAAAGAAAATAACATAGATCACATCTAATAGTTTTATTTTGACATATATAATTGTAATTTTGACTTATTGTAGTTTTTAAAAATAGAAGTATGATGAAAGCACAAAAAATAGAGGTATTTGAACCCTTCTCTAATAATAATAATAATAATAATAATAATAATAATAATAATTTTCTGAAAATTGCACTCTATAAATTTTTGGGCCAGCTAGAATCAAGGAAAAAGAGAAAGATTGTTGGGCCAGCTCGAATCAAGCCTAATCGCATAAACAGGAAAATTAAATTTGCCGCATACCCAAAATTAGTCCAATTCAAGCTCTTTATGTTCTAATTTGCTACAAATTTGTTTTGGTCATGTAAAATTTTCGAAAATTTGTTATAGTTATTTGTCAATTATTAGTGCATCTTTCCACAATGCCTCAAAATAAAAAATAAAAATTGAAGGTTATTTGCTGGAAAAGAAATCATGCCCTCCCGTTCTTATTTTGGAAACAAAACTGAGAAGAGACCCATTTAAAGGTAGCTGCCTTTGTTTATTTATTATTGCGTAGCTGTAACCTCTCATCAAACTCGGATCCAGCTCCCTCAGGTACCGCAGAGGATCCAACTCATTTTGCAGTTGAGATTCGGGCAAGCGCAGGAGGCAATATTATTGGGCTTTGAGATTCATGCCAAGTTAAAATGAACGGTCCGGATCCATCAATTGTAAAAGATTCTGATGAAGAGGATATGATTCCATCAAACTCTTGCTCTCTATTTGTTGTCTCCTGCCGACTCATATCAATTTGTGCGGATACTTTCAATGAATTATGTCAGTATACCTTCAGAGAATACTCTCATCGCTAATAGAAAAAACATTTTTCTATCGGTATACTCTCGCAGATGCTCTTCTATTCTTGACGCACTAGTCAGACTCAACAAGAAAGAAATTATTAAATTTGTTAAATTAAATTATAGGAGAAAACATGTCATGAATCTCTAATGCATTAATTATGATCGCCGTGTTGACTTATTGCACTTTTGATGTATATATAACTTAATAAGCAACTGTAGCTGATGTTGCACATTGACCAACCATCGTATATTTGCATGGTAGCTTGTATGTAAAACTTTTGGTACATCACCAAGCTTATATATATACTTATTTTCATTAGTTATAATATTTTTTTTTTTTGGAGTCATGAACTTCCATTATATTCTGTGAAAAAAAATATATCAGGATGTATGATTCATGCCATATGTTTTACTTTTCATTAAACGGTTATGAAACTGAATTATTATATTGAATCTTCAATACGGCAATTAATTATATTGTATTATTTTTTAGAATTTTTTTACTATTAACATTTATTAAGAATTATTCAAAACTGTTGTGTTTAGACAATTCTGGACCACTGAAAAACAACAGTTTTATAAAATACTTAATAAATAGTAAACAAATTACAAAAAATGTAAAATTTTATTTCCAATCACATTTTAATATAGATATCATGTTGCATAGTTTGGATCGACTGTTTGGACTTTGAAAATTGCAAAACCAAATTATTGAGTGGTTCGAATCAACTACACACATCCATTGGAAAGAAAGATAAGAATGCAGAGCATGATTAAAGCACAAATTACTAATAATGCATTTTAACCCTACACATATAAACTACCATTTTGTCCAAAATTTAAGAATAATCAAACAAATTCATTATATGGTAATTAATAACAATAATACGTACCGATTATGATAACGATAAAATATTTCCTGCATTTTTTTTGTAAGTACTCTACACAATTAATTTGGAGAGGATTTAGGATTTCAATACTAAATTTGTCCGTATTATATTAGTAATATTTGGAGAGGATAAAATATTAGCATGTACGTTCGTTGAGCCATGTGATCAGGATAATATATATTGCTATAATCACGAAGGAAATAATCATTTCGTTTAATAAATAATAAATCAATGTAAGCCACGCAAGAATCACTTGGATGCATGATTTAATTGGTATACAACGACAACAACAGTGTATATAACGACAACCTACAGCATTGACTTATTAGTTATTTTGCCTCAAATATTTATATATAAATCAACTAATTATTATTATACTAAAAATAAAAATAAAACTCGGAAATATAATTATTATATATATGTTAACCTAAAAGCTAATTACCTTCAAATAATTAAATATATGTTTGAATGTAGTTAATGCAAAAAAGAATAAGGAAAAATAACTATGTCGAGTTACCAATTAATGGCAGGCTAATTTTATTATTTGTATGGATTTTGGTGACTTTTTCTTATTTATACACAATTTTTTTTGAACTCTTAATGACCAATAAATATATCATCACTTCGGATTGGTTGCAAGGAAGTTAGAATTAATTGTGCTATTTTTGTAGAAAGTAAGTTTTGACTTTGTCATAAGATTGAGTTCTCTTTCCAGTGAATGTACGTTAATGGCACTCTTTTATTCGTTTGTCCGTATCTTATCTGAAAATACGGTAAGGGTAACAATTTTTTTTCCGTAATCTTACCCATATTCATAAAAAATAAATTTTAAAAATAAAATTATATATATATTTATATGAATATGTTACACAATATAATAAAGTTTTATATTTTATAAAATTTTCATAATACAAATTAGTTGTATTAATTATTCTTTTGTTTTTTTTATTTTGAAAAATATTTTATTGAAAGAACAAATTGAAATATCGATCAATGACATCTTTTTATTCTTTTATTCTTTTATCCGATCCGTACCGTATTCGATAAAACGGATAAGAATAATTTTGTTTTTGTTTATATGCGGATATGAAAATTTCTCCACCTGTAACCCGTCGACACCCCTAATTTCCCGGAAGCTCACATGCATTTGGTTAAAGTATATATTTGAATATTATTTTATATACTTTCTGAATGACTATAACATCGATTGACTGATAGATCCAAGATCACGCCAGAAGGAAAAAGAAGGCCGCCGTACCTATATATATAGTACTGGTATATACGTACATCGATCCTTTCATATAAAGACAAAAATTATTAAGCAAATGTTTGACTTGCTCTAATCTCTACAAGGTTTTTTTTTTTTTTTTCAGAAGATTCCCAATTTGATCTCTAGCAGCATTTTTAAATAATGACATGCTTTTGGTCCTTTAATTAAATTATTTGGTTATTTCTATTACATAAAATATCATCGTTCCATTATTGACCCTAGGTTTTATGTATTCTTATTTTCTTAAAAAAGATTAGCACTATGCTTCGAATTTATAAAATATCATCGTTCCCAATTAGTTATTCAATAATCTTTTGCAATAAATAAAAAGTCCAGTTAGCACCATATTAGCACTATGCTTCGAATTTATAATAATTGAGAAAGCATTATTGTAAAACTTTAGTACTTATTTGATATATTATAAACGAGGAGGATTTCAATATCTCATCATATCTCATATATAATAAATTTATTTTCAAAATCCAAACCATCAATCCGAACCACTCAACATGATATCCGTACTAAAATATGCATAGGAATGAAATTTTTTAATTTTTAAAATTTTTTTTTTATAATTTTTAAAGATAGGTACAAAATCATTGTTTTTGGACCGTTCAAAAACAATGATTTTGTACCTATGTAAAAAAATATACAGTAATTTTTTTTTAAATATAAAATTTAGTTGCCAAACATATCATAATATGGATATCATGTTGAATTGTTCGGATTGATAATTTAACTTTTGAAAATAAAAATATAAAATATGAGGTATGATGAGGTATGAAAAAAATGATGTATTGGAACTCTCCTCATTATAAAATACCATTAAATTGAAAAGAAAATTAATAGATATATTATTGGATATTTAAATAGGACATAATAAATTTGAATCTCTATAAAATTTAATTCACCATCCATCTATCATATATAAGTCATTAAATTGTATTGTTAAAATTTTTAAATTATTCCATGAAATACTAAATTACTATGAAAATTGATTTAAATTTATTACATGTACTATATAAGAAATGAATAAATCATCACAGTTTTTTTTTTTTTTAATAATATTTGTATAGATATTAAATAGATGTACACTAAGGTTGGATGTATATGAGTGTGTAAATCTAATTCATATATATAAGAGAATCTTATTCTGATTATCAACAGCTTTGACCAAATAATTTTCTATTATGTCATTACTTACCCAAACCCTGCACAAATCACTGCTTCCTTAATTAATTTAAAATTGTTATTTTAATATAATTAGTGATATAGAGCTAACGAGACAGGGCTGCTTATCATCCTATCACGACATGCACTCTTATATATCAATGAAAAAGGTTGCGTTTTTCATCCAATTTGACTCCAGAGAAGCCGAAATTTTTATTGATATACAAATTAATAAATTAATTTAACAATCTATACAATTTTTTATAAAGAATTTAAAAAGTATCCAAACCGATGACAGTGTAATCGATTTCAGAAAATCAAACCGATCACAAACTCGTCGGTTACAGAAAATTGAAACCGCTGGCAATGTCACCCGTCCCAGAACCGATGACTTTGTCATCGGTTCCAGAAGCTAGAACCGATGACAATGTGATCAGTTTTCATCCAAATTATTATTAAAATAATTTTTTATTTAATTATTTTATTTAATTAGAAAATATTATAATTTTTTTTATTAAAATATTAGAAATTTTTTTATATATTTTTGTAAATTAGATAGAATACCATATAATTTGATTTATTAGAAAGACTTAAACAAATAACCCTGATCAATATTTTTTAGATCGGATTTTTCGTGGCTGTAAGAAAAATTAAAATATTTCTTTGTGTGTTATTGGAAAAAAATAAAAATGCTTTGAATCTGAATTATTGATCCCGGTTCAAAAACAACTTCTAGATAAATACAGAAAATATTATGAACTCTCTATTTTTGAAAAAATAAAAATTTAGAAAAACTTTTTCCAACTATGTAATCATTACCTTTTTTTGTTTTAATCTGATATAATTCTCGAATCAAAAAGTGTTCATTCTGCATCAAAAATTGTGCATAAATATATTATCCAATTTTTTTGCATGGAATTGGCTGAAACCGATAACATTGTCCTTGGTTCTAGCTTCTGAAACTGACGACAATGTCATCGGTTTCGATAGATTTCGAATTTCATCAAAATATTGTATAGATTGTTAAATTTATTATTTGTTTTGTATATTAATAAAAAATTTGACCAGAGAAGCTTCAAAAGCCACATTGAGAGGAAAAAGAAAAAGAAAAAGAGAACTTCGCCTTTTACGCTGGCTCTTGTAACTTATAAGATCCGAGTCTACTGTTATTCAAATGGGACAATAGGATTCTGCTATTTTAAATGTAACTGTTTGATTTTTTAATGCGTGAATCTCAATACAAATAAATGATTATATTTAGAATAGCAGGGTCATGTTATCTCATTCGAATAACAACATAGTCGGATCCTAACTTATAAGCAAGTTCATTTTACGCAAAGATTCTTGGATTCAATTTATTTGCATGATATTTCATGCATATAGATAATGTTTGAAAAATAATTATTAATGCACTTTGTTATTTAGTGTACGTTTTTTACTATAAGAAAAATGTTAAACATATTAATTTTTATGAACATGTCTTATTATTTAAATAATTGAATTTATTTCAAATTTGATTACACTATCTATAAGTTCCATTATCATAGATAAAAGTTTCATATCCATTAAACGTATATGAAACTGAATTATTATATTGAATCTTCAATACGGCAATTAATTATATTGTATCATTTTTTCGAATTTTTTTACTATTAATATTTATTAAGTATTTTACAAAAATATTGTGTTTAGATAATTTTGGAACACTGAAAAGCAATGTTTTGCAAAATACTTAGTAAACAAATTTAAAAAAAATGTAAAATTTTATTTTCAAGCACATTTTAATATAAATATCATGTGTACGTTGAACGGTTTGGATCGAATGTTTGGACATCGAAAATCGCAAAACCAAATTGTTGAGTGGCTTGAATCAACTATACGCACATTGAAAATAAAGATAAAGATGTAAAGTATGATTAAAGCACAAAATTAATAGTTGATATTAACCCTACACATATAAACTACCATTTTGCAAAAATTAAGAATAATCAAACAAATTCATTATATGGTAATAACAATAATACCGATTATGATAACGATAAAATATTTCCTGCATTTTTTTTTTGTAAGTTCTCTACACAATTAATCTGGAGAGGAATTAGGATTTCAATACTAAATTTGTCCGTATTATATTAGTAATATCTGGAGAGGATAAAATATTAATTAGCATGTGCATTCAGCCATGTGATCAGGATAATATATATTGGTATATCCTAACTTACTCTTCTGTTTCTAATGAAACTGGGTCTCGGCTTTTTATTCAATATATATATATATATAGAGAGAGAGAGAGAGAGATGGACTATGGTACTCTATGGAGTAAAACGCCTCCGCACTCTACGCTATATCTCCATTTTAAAAATTCAAACAAAATTTTCTGAGACCGCGGAACATGTTCTTCATATTGAAATGTGCTTGAAGACTAAATTTTTTCATTTTTTGGAATTTTGTTTGCTATTTATTAGGCCACTTTGAAAATCTCAGATCTCCTGTGAACAGTAAAAAATAGTAAAAATTTTTGGACCATCGGATCTGAGATTTTCAAAGTGGCCTAATAAATAGCAAAAAAATTCCAAAAAATGTAAAATTTGGTCTCCAAGCACATTTCAATATGAAGAACATGTTCAACGGTTCGGATCAGGTGTTGGAATTTTTAAAATGGAGATATAGTGCCATAGAGCACCGAGCCATGGTACTCTATAGAGTACCATAGCCCAACTTTATATATATATATATATATATATATATATATATATATATATATATATATATATATATTCTATTATTAAGCACGTTGGGTGTCCGATCCGCCAACGGCTACGATTAAAATATATAATTTCATATTTAATCACAGCCATCCAATCAAATAATTTCCCTCCTTTCGATTAAATGTATCTTTATTGTGTATAAAAGTTCAAATTTAGTTAGACACGTACTCGGCACACGTATTGCCACACAATATGTAACATTAAAATTGAATACACTCCTGACTTTTGGAATGTCAATCATATTTTTTATCTCCTACTAAATCTAGGAGGTTAAGGTTAATTTCATCATCTATGGAAACAATTCAAACAAAATTTAATATGATTATTAGGATATCTTAGGAGGTTAAATGTTGATTTGATCATCTATGGAAACAATTAAAACAAAATTAGTATGATTATTTGGATATCTTAATTAACCATGCCGAGTTGGAATGCCAATTTGGCAAGAATTCTCTGTTGATTTAAACAATTACTGAACAAACAATCAAAACGAAATAAAATTGTATACATATTTGATTGTTTTTTGTGATGTATGAAAAAGATATAATATTATCATTAAGAAAATAATTCCTTGATTTATTTAGTTTTTAATCTTAAAAACATGAAGGGTAGTCAAAAACATGATAAAATAATCTTAAAAGTTGAATGAATAGAAATTATTATTTATATGTAAAAAAATATTCAGATATATGAGGATCGTTATGATATTTGCAAGTGAAGTATTGTAATGTATAAAGTTAAAAACTATATTTGCTTAGGATAGACTTTAAATGTTTTCATTTTTTATTTCTTTATTATGTCTTTATTTAATTTTTTTAATAATATTTTTTTAACTCATATGTTAAAATAAAATCGTTAGATGTGAGATGTATTATATTCTCCACATGAACATAAATAATTATAAACTTTAAACTTTCTTTTTATATGAATTAGTAAGTATTAAAATCAACGTACAAAAGTTATTAGTATCAGTGTATTTTTGCAAGTTTTTGATAACAATCAAAATAATATTATAAAATGGTAAAATAACAAATTGCAGAATTTTATTGTAATAGAAAATACCACACAAAACCAATGTACTTATGAATTAAAAATCCTTCAACTTATTTTCTGAGAAATAATGAATTTTGAACATATTTGCTCCCTCATAATCTGTCTCTGTTGCAATCTATTTAAATATTATTCATGAATTTTCTATGATAATTTTTCTTGTTCTTTTATAATATATTCCGTTGCAACGCAGGGGCATAACACTAGTGTGTGTGTGTGTGTGTGTATGTTGGCTAATATACAATCGATTGTTTCTGAGCTCCTATGCAACCAAGTCTTTTTAAAACTTTTGAAGTGCAAACGGTCGATCTAAACCGTTAGATGTGATCTTTACATTAAAATGTACTTCCAGACTAAATTTTACATTTTTTAGAATTTTTTTACTATTTATTAAGCCACTTTAAAAATCGCTAATCCAACGGTGGCTTCTGTTTTTACTATTTTGTTAAGCCACCTTTGGATCAACAATTTTCAAAGTGGCTAATAAATAGTAAAAAAATTCCAAAAAATGTAAAATTTGGTCTCCAAGTACATTTTAATATAGATATCACATCTAATGGTTTAGATCGACCGTTCGGACTTTGAAAATTGGAAAACGACTTGGTTGCAGAGGAGCTCAGAAACAATCGATTGTATATTAGTCAACCTCTCTCTCTCTCTCTCTCTCTCTCTATATATATATATATATATATATATATAGTAGAACTAGGGTGCTCCTAAGTTCACTAAATCTCTTGTGAACTTGACTCTAAAATATATCGAATCGACTTTAAACGATAAATCCAAACCGTTGAAACCCTTCTACCTAATTAGTGATGTGTCTACATGTGAAAATTTTAAAGTTTCGAATTAAATTAATATAGAGTCAAGTGGTCAAAAATTTAAGGTTTATAAATTAATTTTAATGCATTCATTTTTTGGACTCCTTTGACCACTTGACTCTATATTAAATTAATTCGAAACTTTAAAATTTTCACATGTAGACACATCAATCATTAGGTAGAAGGATTTCAACGGTTTTGATTCATCGTTTAAAGTCGATTCGATATATTTTAGAGTCAAATTCACAAGAGGTTTGGTGAAATTAGAAGCACCCTAATTCTACTCTCTCTATATATATATATATATATTGGTATAATCACGAAGGAAATAATCATTTCTTTTAATAATTAAATAATAAATAAATATAAAGCCACACAAGAATCATTTGGAGGCATGATTTGGTATACACCGACAACAACCGTGTATAGAACGACAACGACAACAACCTACAGCATTGACATATTAGTTATTTTGCCTCGTATATTTTATATAGAGGAGTTGTAATGTCTTATCTCCTCATATCTCATTCATACTTTATATCTTTTAGTTTAATTTTTAAATTCCAAATAGTCAATTCGAACCACTCAACATGATTTCCATGCTAAAATATACTTGGAGACCTAATTTTATATTTTTTTTAGAATTTTTTTACTATTTTTTTAGATTTATTGAAAATTGTTTTTTTTTTTTATGGTCTAGATTTGTTTGAAAAATAGTGATTTTCAATAAATCTAAAAAAATAGTAAAAAAATTCAAAAAAATGTAAAATTTGGTCTCCAAGCATATTTTAACATGCAGATCATGTTGAGTGGTTCGGATCGACTATTTGAACTTTTAAAACAAAGATATAAAATATAATAATTATTTTCATTCCCATGCTACAGTATCCGCACTGTACATTAAAGGCATGATGTGTTATGATCTCCACTTATTACTTGGTCCTCCCTTTTCAGTCACCACACTCATTCAGCGTCAGCCTTTATAAATATACATGCTTGCAAGATAAGAAATTGATACTTACAAAATAAGATATTAATACTTGTGTGTGTCACTTGATATAATCACTCCCTTTTTCAGTTCCCAATAGTCACCACGTCAATCTTCCTCAAATGAAGTAGTGGAAATCCTGCATCATTGCATCAATCTTCCCCAATTGTCCCCGTGTCAACATTCTTCTAACGAACATAGTTCACCACATTGATGTAAATGTTTCAATTCATAGATATAAATCTTTGTATTAATTGATATTAATACTTTCAGATGTTATCTAGTGTAATATATTCATATGTAAAAAATACTTGTAACATTTCTCTAATAAAAATAGTTGACCACATTGGTATAAATACTACAATACATAGGTATAAATGCTTAGAATACTTGATATTAATACTTTCAGATATCATCCAATGTCATATGTAAAAAATATTGCAAGGGTAGGTATAAATACTTGTGTGATGACGAGCTTGGAAGTACGTCATCGTGGATCTTATTTGAAAGAGAAAATTATGTAAAAGACGTTAGTGGTTTTAAATTTGTAAAATTCCTCATATATCGTCAGAAATATGAACGGAAATAAATGGCAAAAAAAAACCCACCTCTAAAAACGTGTATGGTGCTCACATCTAGTTTGAGTGGTCCCCACTATGCATTTATTGTGCGGGTACTTTGAGAAATTTAGATAGAGAAATAATTATTTACGTAAAAATTATTTATCTTATAGATATAAATATTTCTGTGCATAGGTATAAATACTTCCGTGTATAGATATTAATACTTTGGAAAAAAAATTCAGTCCTGGAGTTTTTGCGGTCCTCAAAGTTGTTATGACAGTTATGGAAGTTATGGTGCGGGTACAGTGCTGGTACTGTAGTGGGGGTACTGATATCAGCTTCCTATAAAATATGAGACATGAATGAGGTATGAGGAGATAAGGCATTGGAACCCTCCTCATAAATTATATAAATCAACTAAATATTATTATACTAAAAATAAAAAAAAACTCGGAAAAATAATTATTATATATATGTTAACTTATTATTATTTTTATGGATTTTGGTAACTTTTTCTTATTTGTACATAATTTTTTTTTAACTCTTAATGTGACCAATATATCATAACTTCCGATTGGACGTCGTAAGGAAGTTAGAATTAATTCTGCCATTTTTGTAGAAAGCAAGTTTTGACTTTGTCATAGGATCAAGTTCTCTATTTAATGACACTTTTTTTAATCCGTTTACGTAATTTGTATTGTATCCAAAAACATGAATAATAGTAAATAAAAATTTCGTTAATTTATCGGATATGTATAAGAGTAACATTTTTTTTCCATTATCTTATCCGTTTTCATATAAATTATTTTTTAAAAATAAAATTATATATATAGATATATATAAACATGATACATGATATAATAAAGTTTTCTATTTTATTAAATTTTTATAATACAAATTAGTTTTATTTATTATTCTTTTTTTGTTTTTAAAAAATATTTTATTGAAAGAACAAATTGAAATATTAATGACACTTTTTTTATGTGTTTATCCGATTCGTACCGTATTTGAAAAAACGGATAAAAATACATTTTTTTTTTGTTTATCATAACAAATATGAAAATTCCTCCCTCTAACTCTTATGGTACCCATTGACACCCTACTTTCCGGGAAGCTCACATGTGTTTGGTTATAGTATATATTTGAATATTATTTTATATACTTTCTAAATGACGATATCGATTGACTAATAAATCGTCCAAGATCACGCCAGAAGGAAAAAGAAGGCCGTACCTATACAGTACTGGTATATACGTACATCGATCCTTTCATATAAAGACAAATTATTAATTAAGCAAATGTTTGACTTGCTCTAATCTCTAGAATTTTTTTTATTTTTTCAGAAGATTCCCTATTTCTCTAGCAGCATTTTTAAATAATGACATGCTTTTGGTTATTTCTATTACATAAAATGTCATCGTTTCATTATTGACCCAAAGTTTTATGTATTCTTATTTTCTTAAAAAAATTATATACCTAAAATTAATTAGTTATTCAATAATCTTTTTCAATAAATAAAAAGTCCTGTTAGCACCATATTAGCACTATATATGTTTCGAATTTACAATAATTGAAGAAGCATTATTGTAAAACTTAAGTACTTATTTGATATATTAGAGAAGAGGAGGGTTCCAATACCTCATCATACTTGATATATAATATATTTATTTTCAAAGTTCAAACAATCGATCCGAACTGCTCAACATGATATGCATACACTAAAAAAGAAAAAAGGTCAAGAAAGCCAATTAGGAAACACATTTTTACTAAATACCGTGTGAAAAGACTACACGTTTTAAAAAAAACCGAGAACCACACGTTTTATTAAAACGTAAAAAATTTTAAAAACGGATATTATTAAAAAAGTTAAAAAAACACGGATTTTTAAGAAAAAGTGTAAAAAATTATTTAAAAAATTTTTTTTTTTGTTAGTCGGCCTCCAGTTTTGCAAATATATATTTCATAAAACAAGTCTTTAAAAAAATGTCCAAAAGTCCAGAACGGACAAAACTAAAAATAAAAAATACCGCGGATCGAAAGTAAGTTTGGTTTTGAGGTTGTGGGCTCATGTCAAAATCCGACAGGAAAATAGCCCCTTTTCGTGAGGCATGCGCAAGACCAACTAAGGCGAAGATACAATAACCAACAAAACCATACAAAACTAAAAAAATTAAAGAAAATAAGCAATAATATACACATAAATAAGCAATAATAAGTAACAAAAATTAGATAAAGATAAATATATATATATATATATATATATATATTCATGGCTAACCTTAGTAAGAAGAGAGGAGAAAATAACAACTTCAAATACTCGATCCCATTGAACAAAACGGCGTTGGAAAAAAATGGCTTCTTATATAATCAAAACCAAAACACATTTTACACGATTTTTAAATAAAAATCCGTTAGCACTACTTTTTTTCTACACGGATTTTATTTAAAAATCGTGTAAAAGTAACTTTTTTTTTTTTAGGTATCCTACACGGATTTTTATTTAAAAATAGGAAAACAATTTTAGTGTGAAATTTACCCTTTTATTATTACACACGATAACAAAAAACCGTGTATGAAAGCCCACCTACACGGATATATAAACAAATTAGCTCTCCCTATATTGCACACGGATATTTATTTAATTACGTGTACAAAACCACATTTTCAACACACAATTCCCAGAATTAAACACGGATTATATGTAAGTATTATAATTCTTAGAGATATTTCAAAATCCACTTTCCTACACAATTTTTAAGAAAAGAGAAATGTGTATAACCTACAGTGTAGGAAGTGGTTTTTTGTAGTAGTGATACTAAAATATGCATAGGAATGAAATTTATAATTTTTGAATTTTTTTTTTACTATTTTTAAAGATAGGTACAAAATCATTGTTTTTGGACCGTTCAAAAACAATGATTTTGTACTTATGTAAAAAAATGGTAAATATTTAAAAAAAAATATAAAATTTAGTTGCCAAGCATATCTTAATATGGATATCATGTTGACTAGTTTGTGAAGTCAAAAAAAAATTGTTAAGTAGTTCGGATCTATAGTTTAGTCTTTGAAAATGAAGATATGAGGTATGAAAAAAATGCGGTATTGAAACCCACCTCATTATAAAATACCATTAAATTGAAAAGTAAATTAGTTGATTTATTATTGGTTATTTAAATAGGACGTAATAAATTTGAATCTCTATAAAATTTAATTCACCATCCATCTATCACAAGTCATTAAATTGTATTGTTAATTTTTTTAAATTATTCCATAAAATACTAAATTACTATCAAAATTGATTTAAATTTATTACATGTACTATATAACAAATGAATAAATCATCACAGTTAGTTTTTTTAATAATATTTTTAAAGATATTAAATATATGTACAATAAGGTTATTGGATGTATATTATTGTAAATCTAATTCATATAAGAGAATCTTATTCTGATTATCAACAGCTTTGACCAAATAATTTTCTATTATGCCATTACTTACCCAAACCCTGCACAAATCATTGCTTCCTTAATTAATTTAAAATTGATATTTTATTTGAGTTTAATATAATTAGTGATATAGAGTTATCGAGACAGGGCTGCTTATCATCCTATCACGACATGCACTGCATATAACTATATATCAATGAAAAAGATTGCGTTTTTCATGCAATTTGACTCCAGAGAAGCTTCAAAAGCCACATTGAGGGGAAAAAAGAAAGAAAAAAATGATTTCGCTGGTTCGATCCGACTGTGATTTTTTAATACATGAATTTCAATACAAATAAACGGTCATTGGAATAGCAGAGTCTTGTTATCTCATTTGAATAACAACAGAGTTGGATCCTAACTTATAAGCAAGTTCATTTTGCGCAAAGATTCTTGGATTCAATTTATTTGCATGAATATTTCATATAGATAATGTTTGAAAAAAATTAATAATGCACTTTTGTTATTTAGTGTATTTTTTTGCTACAAGAAAAATGTTAAACATATTTTTTCTATTGACATGTCTTATTATTTAAATAATTGAATTTATTTCACATTTGATTACTCTATATCTATAAAGTCCATTATCATAGATAAAAGTTCAATTTTTTTTTAAGTTTTAATATTGTTCTAGTCAAATTAATTTAAGCTGTAACTTATAGTCAAATGAGATATAAACTAGGTGAAAAATAAGACAGATTATAACTTAATTGACTTTAAATTGAAGTAGCAATCAAGCTTAACCTGAGAGAGAGAGAGTTCAGGAGAGGTAAACTTAGCTTTTAGAATATGTTTCGTTTTAATTATGAAGGATGACAATTCTGCTGTTGGCTTTTTTTTTTTTATTATAACATCATATGGTGTTCCGATAGTCTGAATTTAGTAATTATAGAATTATATAATATATGTAATATAGTAAGTAATATACATCTACAATTAAATATAAACATGTACCAGTCGTATCAAATCTTTATTGAGATCTTTCCCTTAACAAGTATCTTCTTGCACAAAATACAAAAATAAAAAATGAGAGTAATTGAAGTGCAGTTAACAACGCATAGAAGAGATCAAGCCTAGTCGAATCAAACTCCATGCCATCTAACCACCCATATTTCTTATCTCCAAGTCTTGTAACTCTACCTACAATGGCGACGAGAGCACCGTCGAGCCAGATAGACACACCAACAATAAAAAACACCATAGATGAGCTTAGAGCTTTCAGCTGCATTGGCAACTGGTTGCTGAAGAACTCCATTAGCCCAACAAATGAAAGTACTTCCATGAGACCAACGCAAATAAATTGTGGCAATGACCAAAGAAAAGATAAATCCTTCGGATCCTCTGCCAACCTCCTTTTCCTCTCAACCAATGCTGCCACACCAGTACCAAGCATAGCAAATACAAAACCTATGCCAGCACGTACCAAATGTGAAGTGGTACAGTAGTATCTGCTGCTCGTATACTTTTGCAAAGACGGTAAAATTATTCGGTTGTTCATTACAAGTACAATAAATTGAAGAACTATGGAGAATGCGTAGAGTGATGCAGGTGCAATTCTGAGACCCATTAGTTTTGTGTTCATAGTGGAGGCGGCCGGCGCTGTTAGTGTGAAAAAGAAGGAAAAGGGTAAGTAACATAAAATGGAGCTGATGAGTATTGGTAACATCTTTACGAAGGTTTTTGCCGCCTCAACTTGAGAAATGCTGCAGTATGACCAAGCATCGGTGTCTCCTGTGTATATCGATGCCTTGTCGAGGAACCTGCAAAGAAATTTACATTTTAGGATTTATGAATATCCAGAAAATAAAGATTTAAGGTGCCTTTTGTCTTTTTGAAAAATAAAAATATACCTGAGATCTTTTGTAGGAGGAAGTACTTCTAAACTAGTTATATCATCTGTGGTTTCCGTATTAATTTGAGGATCTTCTAAATTCTCAGGAGACACATGAATTTTTCTTTTTTTCAGTGCTACAACAAAGACCTGAAATTCCGAATAAATAGATCTTTCTGTCAGGTTTACATGAATTGCTAATTGGATGTGCATTTCACTTTCTTTTTGCAAAATGAATACACAATAGAGAACGCATTATGCACATGGTACTACATCTGTTTTGTACGTCCCAGTTTTATATTAAGTTCATTAAAGAGATTGTCATGTATACAGGACACCACTTAATTTTGTGCATTACTGATTTTCCTTTGGTAGTTTCTACGGAGCTATAAGATCTTAATAAGACAATATTTTATAATTTCTAAGTCATTAATATGATGCCATGCAGTTGCATAAGAATATTACATGTACCTATATATTCATATATATAAAATTAAAACTAAAATTAATTAATCTTTAACCATATCACATAAACTCCCAATATTTCAACGGAGGAAAGAAAATGAAATAATGGTAGTTAGATATCTAGTTGATGCCATGGTACCTGCACAATACTAGTCAAGGGGCTGCCAGATGGCTTTTTGTTGCGGTAGACCGGAAATCCGATGGCGACTAGTAACAGCCCGGACAGAATAAACAGCGCACACACGCCTAGTCCCAGATCCCACCCCTTGAAAACCTGGATCCACACCACAAGCACTAAACCAATAAATGCTCCAAAGCAAGTTGCCATGGCTGCAAAGTCAAAGAACCTTATTTTTAGCTTCGACTCAGATGGGTCGTCAGAATCGAATTGTTCACCACCAAATCCCGGCGTGGCAGCGCGCATGAAGCCCTCTCCTATTGCTACCATGAAGAGGCCAAGGTAGAGCAGTGAAGTTCGCCATCCATGCAAAGATTCACAGTCTGCTTGTAGGTTTTGATTTAAGTTACATGGAGGGAGGTGGAGCGAGGGGATGTGCACTTGTAGCGCAAGCAAAACAAATCCCTTCAAAATTCAAAACATTAATTATAGCATGTTAATGTGAGAATTTATCTCAGGCTAGTTCTGTACTAAACGTTAAAATTATTATATATTTAAGAGTTTGAGCTAACTAATACTTAATCGAAGAAAGGATGTTACTTACCAAGATCTCAAAAGGCCCGAATAAGAGGATGGCGTTGAAGCGCTTGATATATGAATCAGTAACGAAAGCACCTAATATGGAGAGCATCCATGTGGCACCACCAAAATTTGTGCTGAGGATAACACTGCGCGCAATGGTCATGTTGTGTGTTGAACGAAAAAACCCGACAAGATTTGTATTTGCAGCATTGATACTGCTTCTCACCACCACCAAAGCTGCATATATAACCAAATATCTCAGTTAAAACAAAATTTTAGACAAAATTAGTGGACAGACAGCTTATTAATTGAAGTGCTCAGTCTCACAGCCAGAACAGCTTCTACTAAGGATATTATTCATCCCCAAAGGTGGTGTCTTTTCCTTTCATTCATTTTTTGTTAGGATCATATAATTTTGGCACTTTGATTGATAGAAGGAAACTTTTCATGTCCCTTAATAAGCCATGAGAGCTTATTAATTTGTACGAACTTCTTGTTTTTTTTTTCTTTTAACCATTTTCTTTTTTGGGTCACTTGTAAATATTGTGAGAGCAAAGAATAAAAATGCACATATATCAGATAATAGCAGAGACTTAAAAGTGATGAACATATATCAGATAATAAATTAATTGCACGCTTACTATAGAGAAACAAAGTAGCTCTAACCCCTCCATGCTTTCTTGGGTCCACTGGGTTACCTCTCCAATTTACTATACCCTCCATCTCTCTCTCTGTCTCTCTCTCTCTCTCAGGAAACCTCAATTAGCAGCTGCTGCTTTCTCTCTTTTTCTCTATGTGTGTAGGTGTGTTTGTGTGTTTTTGCAACGTAGATGAGTGCAAAGCGCGTATTTATAGACGGAACAGTATTAAAGTCAAGGTTTCTCCTGTATCAAAGACAAATGATCAGTTAGAAAAAAACATATAAATATTGTGTTAACTAATTTGTCTTTAAAAATTAATATACTAATAATTACTCTTAACATATATAATAATGAAAATATGATAGAATGACTATGTAATTATATCATTAAATTAATTATATATTAGAAATCTCTGGAGCTTCATCTGAACTCATTCATGATTTATTAAATCATTGCTTTTCTTATTGGCGAGGTATAATATATAGCTTCATGCCAAATCAGATAAGCATACTATATATATATATATATATATATATATCTGTGCCATGATAGGCTGATAAGCAGCTATATATGTCAAAGAGAAACTTCCATGTACGTCTCAACTAATTTTAAAATTAAAGAAAAGGGCCCTCATTTTCTTTATCAAGATTGACAATTATATTCATGCCCATGCAAGCGTTAATTAAGAATATTACTGTTCGTGTACTTATTTTCATTATAAACGATGTAAAAAGACCGCGCACAAATTAGAATTAGTCCAAGTAAATTGTTAGACCTGACATCACAACTTATACCATTGGTTTTTTTAATTAATTCGCTGGGTTTTAAAAAGTTAAGATGAAAAAAAATTCAATTATGATTTTATGTGATAATGTATTTTTATTTGTTGACTTGTAGTTCTGTGAATACTCTTTACACTGATTTTCTCCTTACAATTTCTATGAATGTTGTCATAAAAGCATTTAATTGATAATATTTATTTCTTTCTTTCTATGTTATTGATTACAAAAAAATAAGAAAGTAATAATTAACATGTTTGCTCACTATGATTAATTACTTTTCTATTTAACGGAGATGTAAATTTAAGACAAAATAGTTCATTTTATTATTGAATGTAGAGAATTGTATAATAAAAATATTGTTCAAGATAAAAGTATTTAGTCTGATGGGGTTTCAATATTTTGTATTTTCTTTTTAAATTTTTAAACTGAAGAAAAGTACACGCAAAATACTAGAATGTACATAAAGATGTATGCTAACAAAACAAGACGTACGTACTGTTATAAAATTAGAAAAATTTAATATGCATGAGGTCACTCTGATAATTTAAGAATTAATTATATATGGTAAATGAGATATTTTTGTTATTATCTTCTATGTTTTGATAAGAAAAAAATATATGGGGGCAAGTCATTGTTAATTAATATTGAGTAGATATACGTCATTTACATTAATTTAGTGCATGTTGACGAGATGAGTGGGTTTTTTTTTCTAATTCTCCGTTGCCGTAAATATGGATATTTTCAAATGGAATTTTTGAAATTCAAAATAATTCCATTATAAAAGAGAAATAGAAACTATATAATTATATTTTATCAAACTTAAGAAGACTATATAATTAAAAAATAAAATTGACTCCATTATAATTATTTTTTGCCACAAAGGCTTTTAAAGTTACTTATCAAACTTAAGAAGACAATTGAATGTTACTTATGTAATTTGTTTAGTTTCTGGTGCTATTTTGCTTGTTTTTGGACATATATTTATGCATGTATATGTATGATATATATTTTTTTTCATAAGATTTTTTTATAATTAATGTTATGACAAGCTTCCTTGTTAACTTTCTAGCTATAAATTTACATAAATTAATTAATATGATAACATGAATTTATAAATAAAAATTCAATTGAACTACACCCCCCCCCCCTCCACACACACACACACATATACAAATTGAATTGATACAATTTTTTTTTTAACTGGTCAATTGATCAAGGCGCAAACAACTTTTACATGAATTTTGAGAGAAATCCATGTTTGGATATTTGCACAAAACAAACACGGTTTGTACACTATTCTCCGTTTATAGAGACCTTGAGTCGTACACAGTTCATTAATAATGAACCGTGTACAGAAATTAGTGACTTTATTAGACGGATTGGCTTTAATTGACCGTGTGGGTATGTACGAGTTTTTTCGTGCCAGTGCCTAATCCCATTACACATGTAATTGTGTAATATTTTCTCATCCATGTATGATATGCCATGTATGAAGGTGTATTCTCTACTAGTGTTCCCTCTATATATTCTTTCAAAATTGAGCCAAATAGAAACTTATGTTAACTCTTTTCTTGTTGTCATCATTATTCAACCTGGTTATTAATCATCTTAGTTAAGAATCAATTTGCAAATTTAATTTTTATTTAATTTTTTGGTGATTGGATGAAAGGTTTACGAGCAAAAACCTCCATATCAAATAATAACTAATTAAGTATTGTTGTGTTATTATATAATTTACTTTATTTAAATACATAAATTTTATTATTAATAAAAATACTATATTGATAACAAGTATTTAAGAAGAGTAATATGTTGGATATTTGATAATTAAATTATTTTGTAATAATCATAATAAATGTAACGCTATCGACGAATTACTTTTTATTGGTGTGAAAAATTATAATATTCTATAATAATACTTTATAATAATAAAGACTTTGTCAAAACATGCATAATTGTATTTTAAATCCTTAGTTTTCCTGTTTCGAATTGCATGTGGGGGTGGCGTCGAATAAATCCTGAGACGCGGTATACAACACCTGTACTAGTTTGATAAAATTTCGGAATTTAATATCATGGAATTTTTTTAATGATACAGAAAAGAAAAATCAGCAAGGTACTTGCTAGCATGAACCTTCGATCTTGATATTTTTTTTTATTCAAAGAAATTATTATAAATAATACAAAAAAGAGTATTTTAGAATTTCGATGCGGACCAAAAAAGTTCCCCCCTCTTCGAATTTTTTACGAGAAAAATATATCTCAAATCAAAGTGTCTTTTTTTTTTGTTAGGTCTCAACATGTTGCACAATTATTGTTCAAGACCATAGAGGATCCAACACAACAAAAAAGCAAAAAAAAATTATGTGGTAGATATTGATACTCTTTTTTTTTTTTCCTCCATTATATATTTTATAATATTCTTTATAAAAAATTCTCTTCAATCTTTCCTTGAGTTCCCATTTTTCAGGAAAAAGCATTTGAAATTTAGTGGTCCGTGAAGGAATAATCTAGGGATCTTTGAATATGGTTATGTAAAATATTTATTTCTGTTAGGTGGTTTGATTTTCTTTAGAAGTTTTGGTGGTTTGTTTGTTTTATTTATTCATTTTTATATAAAAAGTCAACAAAATTGTTATCATGAGTCCAGAAGGTACGGTGGTACGGCCTTCCACATGTCGTTACCATGTGCTCATAAAGTCTAAAATCTATAGTCAACGGTCTGCTTTGTTTATTTTTATTTGTTCGGTTGGTTTGGTTTTTTATATAACTAATTATATTTTCCTATATAAAAAATGTGTTAGTTAGTAATCTGTATTAATTAAGATTCGGATGGATATATAATTAAGTCCTAGCTGAGCAACATAATCAAGCAAAAGTACATCTACAATAAATCAATATCTCACTTAATTATTAGTTGTTGGTGCCCCTAGTAAATTTTTCTGTGTTAAAGATATAATAAAGCTTAAGTGATATGAATAACATAAGTCCTTCCATACTACGGTTTTAAAATCATACCGTCTAAACTTTAAACTTCGATCTAAATAGCTCGATAAATTGGTTATATAATAAATTGTAGAATACTATTTTTTTACTATTTTTCAATTTTTTTTATTATTTTTTATGATTTATAAACGATGAAAAAAAATAACTTAAAAATAAAAGTAAATTTCTTTAGGCTATTTATTTTTGTCATTTTTCATAAATTATAAAAATAGTAAAAATAATTCAAACATTAGTATTATACAAGTTCATTATATAATTAATTTTTTGAGCTACTTATATCAAACTTTAAATTTACATGATATGTTTTTGAGACTGTAGCACAGAAGACCTTATGCTATCCATATCACCTAAGCCTTACTGTAAAAAATATACATGTTTGAAAAGACAATTAGTTTAGTTAGTTGTTTTATTATCTTAGTTGGTTGTTTCATTTGAGAAGAAGACAATTAGTTTCAATTGATTTATTGCTTAATTATGTAATTCGTTAGGCATGCTCATCTGCAAATATTTAGAGTGGTGAACATTTAATTGGATGTAAAAATCATGAATGTGTTGATTACATGCATGTATAACCAAATTTTGACAACTGATTGATATAATTAATGTTTTGAGCAGATTAATAAAAATAATGCGATCCACGCATATTAGTATATATGTGATATTGAAGACAGTTAAGGTGTCTGGTACATATTATTATTACATTAATTGGTTGTTTTAATTATTTGAGAACAATAACAAAATTTAAAGGCATGTTCTTCCATGGACCATAAGGACCTATTTGTAAAATGAACGTATTTTTATTTTTAAAGTTCAAACAGTCGATCCAAACCATTCATCTTGTTCTCCGTATTAATATGTACTTGGAGACCAAATGTTACATTTTTCTGAATTTGTTTACTATTTATTAAGATGGGTACAAAAAATATCAAATTCAAACCATTGAATTTTGTACCATCTTAATAAATAGTAAAAAAAAAATCAGAAAAATGTAAAATTTGGTCTCCAAGCACATATTAATATGGAGAACAAGATGAACGGTTCGGATCGACTGTTTGAACTTTAAAAAAAATATATGTTCATTTTACAAATAGGTCCTTATGTCCATAGAAGACACACTCAAATTTAAAACATATTCGATTGATTTACAAAGATGGACTATTATGCAATTATTTAGCGAGCTTGGTATGTTGGCCCGCTACAATTTAATTGGTTCTAAAAGTCATAAACTTGTTTTTTATTTTATATTTTGGAGGTTAATTAGAGACAGCCCCAACATTTTGTATTAAGAAAAGTCCGAAAGACAACATGTAATTGCTGGTTACATAATTAAATAACCACGAGTATATACATCGTACAGTCCGAAAAACTAATGACACACAGTTCTACGATTGTGTCAACGAGCATCGTGTATGAATAAGTAGGTACATTGGACATAGTTTATGAACCATGTCTATATAGCACTAACATTCATAGTTAATAGACTTGAACCATGTCAGATCTCCAAAAAAATGTGCTGTAATGTAAATTGTGATTTCTAAACAGTCAAAGTAACCGTGTATACTAACAAGTATTATATGCACGGTTTCTACAAGACATCCAAGTTTGATTTTAGCAACCATATATGTTTTCTATTTAGATACGTGTATGTTTTGATTTTTTAAAACATTTTTTATTAGCTAGCACACATATTTGCTATCCATTAAACATACAATATTACACAGATAATTCAAAAAATATTCAACACATCATACAAAAATCAATAATATTTATTCAACATTCAATAAACAAAAACTATTAATATATTCAACATTTTTTTAACATACATAAACTGATTACAAAATTCAACATATACATATATATAATATATATAAATATAATTACAACACTAGGCATGCATGTTTTTACAAAATTCAACATATATACATTAAACATGCAATATTGCACATTTCCATATTTAAATATTATATCAAGAGAACCTCAGAGAGCTACTAATTTAAAAAACAAATTTAAACCCTAGCTTTTCGAGCCAAGAAGAATATAAAACCAAAATAAAGAAAACAAAACCTGGCATTCTAACCATGTATATGATTCCCGTGTCAGGTTCTGTTTTCACCTCGAGTGATTTAGAATTTCATTGGCTTTATCATTCTCTATCATAATTTGCAAAGCAAATTCAAATCATGCAACAAACATATATAAGTGGCAAGTACATTAAGAAATTCACAAAAAACATGTTATTTTTTTCATTTAACTTTACAAAACAACTTTCAACACTTAATTACCTTACATTAATACCTATATACACATCATCACGCAACAAACAAATTAAAGCCAATTTATGCATATAATTACCCATATTTGAATTTTGGTTCATGTCAATTCAAAGTAGTGTGACAATACTCGATCTGTTTCATATATAATTTTTTCAAGCCTAACCTAGATTTTTTCGAAGTAAAACTCAAGATAAATTGGAGCTTAAAAGATTATCACACAAATTAAAAGATTACTCTCTTATAAATCAGGATGGTGAGATTAGACTCCAAATTCCCCGCCTCCAATTAACCTCGCATCCTTCATTTTGTGTCTTCATGGGGAGGACAAAGACCAACCGCAGAAAGACACAAACAGAAGGAGGAAATCCTTCGTTTTGTGTCTTCCACGATTAGTCTTGGCCTCATACTATGAATTCCTCTTTTTTTTTTTAAAACCTTCGGAGAGGCTACAAAGTTGTGAGAGGGAATCGAACTCTCGGCCTTTGGGTACAACAATCCTAGAACTTTTTTCTAGCCAACTGTGCTACCTCCTCTTTTCTACTACAAATCCCTCTTAGTCATGAAAAACCTAGCTAACCGAGTCTAGAAGGCAAAGACTAATCACGAATTTTTTTTTATGGTCCAGAGTTTTATGAAAAATAATGATTTATACCTATCATAAACATCGTAATAAATTTCCAATAAAATGTAATATTTAATCTCCAAGTGGATTTCAATATGGAGATCATTTAAACGGTTTGAATCCAATAGTTTAGAGTCCAATGCACAAAAAAGACTATGCATTCCGATGCACCATAGCCGAGCTCTATATATGTGTATATATGTATACATATGTGTACACATTAATATATACATACATGTACATACATACATGCATATGTAGTATGTATGCAGGCTTGAAAGTTTGGATTTAAATAATTGGATGCAGCAGCTAGTGCTAAATCTAAACAGATAAAATTCATAGATTAATTGTTAGATTTGCAAATTTGAAATCAATACTTTATTAAGTTGTATAGCAATGTTTATAGACTTGAAGGCTTGGATTTCAAATATTTGTATGTAGCAACTAACGTTAAAACCAAAAAAAAGAAGGTAAAATTCATAGATTACAGAGTTCTGTACCAAGATTGCAAATTGAAAGCTTGGATTTAAAGAGTTCAACGCAAAAGTCTCTATCGAACTTTTAGAAAGTGGTCCCGATAAAAAAATATTGTAATTAGGGGAGATGGAATTGATTTTTTTAGGAGCAGAATTGAAATCAACAATTTACAGAAATGTGTACCAATATTTACAGATTTAAAACCTTGGATTTAAAAACGTTCAACTAGATGGATCAGCGCGAGCAACTTTTTTGAAGATAAAAAACAGTTTGTTGGAGAATTTGACCGAAACTTAAGTCCGGAAGCAACTAGCATATATCATATTGCCATGAATCATTCATCTTGTTATTTTCTTTTTAACGGCATATAACGAATATTCACTTAAAAAACAATAAAACAAATAAACTATATATATAATCTCCGTGACGTACCTCAAATTTTTCTTACAAGCTACCATATATATATATGATGGTTTGTCAATGTGTAACATCAGTTAGAGACACTATTACAGTGCAATAAGTCAACACGGCAACCATAATTAATGCAATAGAGATTGATGACATATTTCGTCTATAATCGCTTCCATGACCATGCATGTTCGTGTCGAGTCCAACGCGGTGTAGCTAGCACGAGTCTGCACGTGCCCACCTGAGGTTTGTGGGGGTGTGTGTGGGGGGGGGGGGTGAGGCTGATTCAAATAATATGATTATTTAAATTAATCCGATAGATTGTACTGATTGGATTTGAAATGTTACCCATTTAATTATAATTGATTGTATGTATAGATTGAATTTTAGATACAAAATTCGTAAAATAGTTCGAGTAAAATCTGATGCGACTATTATATATGTTATTGTTCTTAAGAAATTTTCTGTACTACATGCACAATATCACAACTTTATTTATTTGTATTTCTCAAATGTCACCAAACTGTTAATCATCTTCAATATTATTATGCAAGATACGTCTATGTAAAATTTTCTAATTTTTTTTAGTTCATTTTATAGTTAATCAAGTTGTCAAAAAATGAATATATCTAGCAAATTATGATAGATTAATTTTAATGTATTTATTTTTTATTCACTTGATATAGTAAAAAAAAGTTTCAAAATTTTGCATGACGAGAATTTTTTTTGGAAACTTACATTCGACATATCAATAACAGAACATAAGACCTTGAATTGGATTAATTTTGGGTATGCGGCAAATTTAATTTTCCAGCTTTTTGGGATTAGGCTTGATTTTAGCTGGCCCAACAATCTTTCTTCTTTTTTTCTCTGATTTTGGGTTTAGGGATTAGAAAAATATTAGGCTGTTTTCTTCTCTTCTTCTCATAAAAGGCTAGGCCCATTTTTTTTTAGCCCAGGTGGTGTACTTGGTACATAATCCGGGGTTTATGACCATCTTAATCACCTCAATCCCAAAGAATCTTTCAATTTCTCTCTGAATTGCCTCAGAATTTTAAGTGTTGTGTTGTCGAAAGTGATTTTTACTTGCCTTTATAATCTTTGAAAAATAAAAGAAGAACCAAACCAATTAATTTTATGATAATAACAATATATATATATAGCAGTAATAATGATAAAAAAATTGCCCTTAGTTTTAGAGTGCAAATTTCGGAAAATTAGTATTATTATATGAGGCATGTACACTCAGCCATATTTATGAGTATATATGTTATTATACCAAATCATGCAAGCGTTTCTTGCGTTCTTTTACATTGACTAATTACTAGTTATTACACGGAGATTACAGATTGTGACAACAACAATATATATATAATAACGAACTGACAGAAAAAGCCCTTTTGGACTTTGAGAGCTCAGATAAACTTGTATAAAAAAGAAAAATCTACCAAATATTCTTACTGAACATCATAAACTCCGAACAAATGTGTTAATTGAAGTAATTAATCTGTTTGAGTCTATCTGGTTCATGCAAAAAAAAAAAAAAATTGTCGAGTCATTCACTAGTTATTAATTGCCAGATTAGCACCATTCGCAGATTGTTTGACGCAAGGGCGGATCTATGTATATGTCAGGGGGTGCTAAGCCACTCTTATGAATTCAAAATTTAATTATATATATAGGTTTTGGCTAATATGCTACGCGTAGCATAGAGACCTCCGTGCAACGGTTCAAAATTTGAATTTTCAAAATTCTAATGGTCGATCCAAATCGTTAGATGTGTTTTACATATTGAAATGTGCCTGGAGACCAAATTATATATTTTTTGGAATTTTTTTACTATTTATTAAGCCACTTTGAAAATCGCTGATCCAACGGTTTCACTGTTTTGTTAAGCCACTGTTGGATCAGTGATTTTCAAAGTGGCTTAATAAATAGTAAAAAAAATAAAAAAAATGTAAAATTTGGTCTCCAAGCACATTTCAATATGGAGAATACATCTAATGGTTTGGATCGACCGTTAGGATTTTAAAAACTCAAATTTTGAGCCGTTGCACGGAAGTGCTCTATGCTACGAGTAGCACGATAGTCCAAATTATAACGTTATGACATTAGCCAGACTCTCTCTCTCTCTCTCTCTCTCTCTATATATATAGAAAATAGGGAAATTGATATCCAAACATTGATACCATTAATTAGGGAAATTATCTGGTCTAAAAAAAATAGAAACTAATGTGTGAACCCGAGTTGTTATCCATATCATTTTTTTTTAAGTTAATAACTTTAATGCCTACTAACAATTCGATTGATAAAAAACATATTTACATTGTGTCAAGTCACTTCAATTTCTAGATCTACAATTTTATTCTTACGAAATTCTATTTAATCTCCCTCTAAAATCCTAGATCTACTCACTCTTCTACTTCTATTTACATACACTCGTAATCACTCTAATACCTTTATTTTCATCTCGCTACATGATCGGATCTGCTTTTTCGATTGCCGCCGTACTCCGACGACCGGATCTACTCGTCGCCATGTTCCAATTGAGATGAAGACTCAACGTTCCGAACTCCGACAATACCACACTCTCATCTCTAGTCAGCTCCGCTCGGCCTCGCTCCCTCCCCTTTGTCTATTCTTCTCTCCACTCAAGATAGAGATGAGAGAGGAGAGGATATAGAACCGGAATTCTGCTTTTAAATTTTTTAATCAATAGAGTGAGATAGCCGAATGGTATAATATAATTGCTTTTAAAAAGAATAATAGTCAGCTAGCTTATTACGAGGGCATACTATTTCAAATTTGACTCGAGAACATGCTACACAGAAACCCATAAGAATGGCAAACAACAAATTTAGAAAATGATCATTGTGAAACTAGTATGGATGATTAATTGAAAAGCAGTTAGATAGATGATTACTTCAGGAGTAAAATTGTCCATCAATTAAATTTTCTAAATACCCTATATAGTATGTTGCAAATTTAGATGATAAGTTTTATTTTGTGAATATCAACACTTAGCACTAGTATATGGTTCAAATTTAGATGTTTGAATTGTGAATCCAATAAGATATTTTTTGCCACAAACAAAATTACTAAATAAGTAACAAATATGTTTTAAAATTCATATAAGTGTTCATCTTCATACAGATTCAGAGTTATGTTGCTGTCCAAAGACACCCCAAAGTCTTCAATGAAGGCTTCTTATTTCCCTCTCAACTCAATCCTTTCTCCACTGAATTCGTATCCTCTGAGATATCTCATATTCTACATGACTTTTCGTAAAATCTCAACCATTCAAAGACGTTTCGCACGAATCTCAAAGCTCAAATAATACTGCCCCTGTGCTATCCCCAAATAGGCACCGGACACGTCGTTCACGCAAAATATAATATATCTCAGAGGATATATACGTAGCACACAAAAGTGGACAATCTTCTCCTCTAGTGCGTAATTCAAAGATGACAGCTACGTAGCACACAAAAATAAACCATTTTTGACATCTAAATCCCTATTCATGTACTATGTTGCAATCAATTTTAATTAGCAGGTAAAGCACGTCTCCTGGCTCTCTTTCTCAACTACAGTGTACAGAATTGATAAGTCCACTGTACATGTCCACTAATTCGGGTAAGCAATTAGCAGTCAAGCACGTCTGTTGGCTCAATGTGAACCAAAGATACCATAAGTCCACTGGACTTTGCCTGTCCTAATCTTCATATCAATTCCGCTTGTGTGCTGGAGTACTCATTACACCAACTACTGCAGTAATACACACAAGTCTACTTTTTTTTATATACAAATCCCTATTCATTAAATATATATGTTGCAAACAATTTAAAACCAAATTAAGTAATTCAGCTTTCTAATTGGCGGTCAAGCACGTCTATTGGCTCTGTTTGAATTCCTAGCTGCAGTATCATCGTGTCTCACCACTGAGTATATAAGAGGGCCAGCCCTGATGCATTGATAAGTAACCACACAATCTGTAAGTTGTGATTTTAGCATTTTAGCAATGAGGGCCATTCTCTTGTTCCTTACCCTCTCTCTACTCCCTGTGATTCAATCTTCACTAACATCTCAAGCACAAGCTCTCCTTCATTGGAAATCCACTCTCCAAACTCAACAACCTTTTTCATCTTGGAATCAGCATGTTCACCCATGCAACTGGACCGGAATCACTTGCCGCGATACTAACAATAGAAGGCAAGTCATCACTAAAATTTCTATTTCCCACAAGGGTCTGGATGGGAAATTAGATGCTCTTAATTTCTCTGCTCTTACGTCCATTAGAATATTTAATCTCAGTGATAATAAATTCAATGGCCTAATTCCTCCTGAAATTGGTAGACTTATACGCCTGACAAAATTGGATCTAGATAATAATTTTTTCAGTGGAGAAATTCCCAATGATATAGGAAACCTAAGTAATATGAACACTTTTTATGTTTGGAATAATAGTCTCTCTGGACCGATCCCCCTCCAAATTTGTAGACTTATAAATTTGACAGATCTAAACTTAGCAGGAAACTTTCTGAGTGGAGAAATACCAACTAATTTAGAAAACTTAACTAATCTTGTCAATCTATATCTTGATGATAATAAGATCTCTGGATTGATTCCTCCTGAAATTGGCAAACTTACACGTTTGAGAAAACTAGAACTATCAATTAACTTATTGAGTGGAGAAATTCCTACCACACTAGGAAACCTAAGCAATATAAAGCATCTTTATGTCTGGGTTAATAATCTCTTTGGACCGATCCCTTTCGAAATTGGCAGACTTACACATCTCACACACATGGACCTATCTCAAAACTTTCTTAGTGGAGAAATACCTAACAATGTAGGAAATTTAACCAATCTTGTCTATCTGGCTCTTTCTAATAATAAACTCTCTGGATCAATCACTTCTAAAATTGGTAGTCTTACACATTTGACATATTTATCACTTAAAAGAAACTTTTTGAGTGGGGAAATTCCCAGTACTCTAGGAAATTTAAGTAATATGAATATTGTTCATCTCTCATCAAATTCTCTATCAGGGGTAATACCGGCATAACTCGGTAGCTTAAAAATATTGATTGAACTAAATTTAAGTCACAACAATTTGATTAGTGATGTACCAAAAGAGTTGGGAATGTTATCTTCTTTAATATATCTTGATATATCGTCAAATAGTTTGACAAGTGTGCCAGAAGAACTAGGCAATTGTATTAATCTTGAATTATTAAATCTCAACAATAATAGATTGATTGGAAAAGTTCCATCTCTTTTTGGAAACTTAGTACACTTACTGTACCTCCTAGATTTAAGCTCAAATTTTTTAACTGAGGAAATACCAATAACACTATCGCACTTAATCATGTTACAACATCTTAATCTGTCTCACAACAATCTAACCGGTCAAATTCCATCTTCATTCGGTGACTTGTTGAGTTTATCAACAATGGACTTCTCATACAATCAATTGGAGGTCCAGTGCCTAATATAAACATTTTTCAGAAAGCCACAGAAGAATGGTTTATACACAACACAAATCTTTGTGGCACTATTCAAGGTTTGCGCTCGTGTGATGGATTTGTTAAAGATAAGAATGGCCTAACTATAAAGAATGGTTAAGTTGATTACAACTATAACTTGTTGTGCTGCATTACTAACTTCTTTCTTACTCTGGATACTTTACCTAATTTACTCAAAAAAGAGAAAATCAAAAGCAAAGCACATTGGCAATCCTAGTAGAGGAGAATTTTTTTCCGTGTGGAATTTTGATGGGAGAGATGCATATGAGGAAATTATAAGGGCCACAGAGAATTTTGATGAGAAATACTGCATTGGAAGTGGAGGCCATGCAAGAGTTTACAAAGCGATTTTAGGCCCAGATAACCTCACAGTAGCCGTAAAGAAATTCCAGTTAGTAGGCGGTGAAACCTCATTAGATGTTGAAGCCTTTCACAGAGAAATTCACACTATAACCCAAATTCGACACCGCAACATTGCAAAAATATTTGGATATTGTTCGTCACCACAAAATAAATTTCTTGTATTCAAGTATTATGAGAAGGGGGATTTACATACTATTCTCAATAGTGAGGCCGCAATAGAACTGGATTGGGCAAAAAGAACGACTATATTGATAGATGTTGCCTATGCTCTCTCACATTTGCATCATGATTGCTATCCACCAATAGTACATCGGGATGTAACTTCCAGAAACATCTTGCTCGATTATGAGTTCACAGCAAGTATCTCGGATTTTGGTACTGCTAAATTTCTCAAGCCAGAGTCTTCTAATTGGAGCATGCTTGTTGGAACCTGTGGTTATATAGCACCAGGTTCTGTACACTTAAACACCCTATTATTGTATTTTAGTTTCCATGACTTGAATAAAAAATTAATGTAGAAATAATTGCAATCTGATTTATTTTTATGCAGAACTAGCCTATACCATGAGGATGACTGAAAAATGTGATGTATATAGCTTCGGAGTAATCATGTTGGAAGTGCTTATGGGAAAGCACCCTGGTGATATGATAAATCTAGCAACTTCCGATGAAGAGGAAATCATACTCCAAGATATCCTTGACCAACACATTGAACCACCAACTGGACAAGTCATAAATGACATTCTCAAAATGATTGAAATTTCATATAAGTGCTTGAATAATAACCCGTCACTCCGTCCAACAATGCAAGAGGTGGTGAATAGTATCTAGAAGTTAATATAGCCAATTGTTTATGAATTATGGGTGTAGCTTCTATGTTTGAAGATTAGTTTTCTATTAGAATTCAGTTTTAGATCATATGATGCTTTATTTTCATATTTTGTATTTGAATAATGTTTTTCATTATCAGTATTTGTAGGGGTATTGATAGGGTTTCCTAAAGTAGTAAGAGTAGTGGGGATCATGGGGTCATCCATGATCTTGAATGATTGGTCCAAAAATAGCACTCCAAAAATAGAAAACTTGACTCCACTCCATCTAGAAATAGCGTGGATGATCTTGGAGTCAGACTTTCTAGAAGGCTTCAATCAAGGGCTGTTATCTGTCGATCTAACAGTGTAGAATAATAGTCTGCGGATTACTTTTTTTGACTACTTATTAAGTCATTTTTAAAATCGTTGTTTTCAATTATTCGATCGGGAATTTTTCATTGTTTATTAAAATAAGCAATATTAAGATAAGCTTAATAAATAGTAATAAATTCCAAAAAATGTAAAAAAAAAATCTTTAATCACATTTTAATATAAAGATCGCATCTAATGGTTTGGATCGACTGTTTTGACTTTGAAAATCGAAAAAACAAATAGTTGCACAACGTCACTAGACACTATTAAACTGCAATAAGTTAACACCGCAATCATAATTAATGCAATAGATATTGATGACATATTTCGCCTATAATTTAATTAATATTTTTTATAATCCCTTCCACTACAATGCATATGTTCGTGTCGAGTCCAACGCGGTGTAGCATGAGTCTGCACGTGTCAACCTATAGGTGTTGGTGTGTTGGGGGGGGGGTTGCTTATTGGGATTTAAGTTTTGCTTTTTGTTTAGGATCAGAATCAAATCTGATTATTTAAATTAATCCGATCTATTGTACTGATTATATTTGAAAAGTTGCGAATTTAAAAATAATTAATTGTATATATATATAGATTGAATTTTAGATTCGAAATTCGTAAAATAGTTCGAATAAAATCTGATGCGACTATTATATTTGCTATTTTTCGGAATAAAATTTTCTGTACTACATGCATAATATCATGCAAGCTATATACGTCCTCGTAAAATTTTCTAATTTTATTGAGTTCATTTTATAGTTAATCAAGTTGTTCAAAAATGAATATATCTAGCAAATTATGATAGATTAATTTTAATGTATTTATTTTTCATTGACTTGATTTAGTAAAAAAAAAAAGTTTCAAAATTTTACTTGACGAGAACAAATTTTTGGGGAACTTACATTCGACATATTAATAACAGAACATAAGACCTTGAATTGCATTAAATTTTGGATATTCGGCAAATTTAATTTTCCAGTTTTTCGGGATCGGGCTTGATTTTAGCAGGCCGAGCAATTTTTCTTCTATTTTTTTCCTGATTTTGGGTCGGCTGATAAAAAAAAATAGGCTGTTTTCTTCTCTTCTTCTCATAAAAGGCTAGGCCCAATTTTAGCAGTACTGATATGACATTCAATCGATCACAAGTTTAGCATTTAAGTCATTGATAATATGACACCATACAGATAGGAGGGTAGCACAGTTGGCTAGAACAAAATATTCTAGGACTGTAGTTACCTAAAGATCGGTCACAACTTTGCACCTCTTTAAAAAAAGATAATGTGACACCGAACCATCATCTTCGATCTTAATGATAGAAAGTGCAAGATTGAATCAAGTACAGAATTTTGGGAAGGTTTGAGTGAACCAAAGAAAAAGAATTAAGAACCTCATAATTAAAAAACCAAACTTAATATGTTGGGAGCTAAAAAACCAGACTACCTCAGCTCAAAATTTCGAAAGCAAGAATCACATTGTTGCATTGGTGCAAATTTGAACTCAGGCCCAAAGTAGTCATAATTTTTCCACTAATCCTTAAATTGGCGAGCCCAATATTCACCAAGGCCTAATATTCGTCAAGGATGCTCGTGTCAAACATCTAGTGGTTTTACTCGTCTCCACTGTTCTATCGTTGGAAGTAAAAAGAGATGATTATGACCAGTTCGATCGACAATAATTAAAGGGGGGTGACACCGAGTTTTTCCTTCTTCCACAAACACACGTTAAGAAATTTGATGGTTATTTCATTTTGTTGCACAAACTTCATAATTTGAGCAACAAAATTTTAATTTATACTAAAAAATTATAATTTAAAGCAAGCCAAGCGCCCCATTTTATTTTTTTTCTATTAAAAATAAAAATATTTACAACAAGTGACTTCACTTCTTGATCTACAATTTTATTCTTACGAATTATCTTTAACCCTAAAATTTATTCTTTAATTCTATTTACATACATCATAATCACTTAATACCTTTTGCTTTTTATACTGAATGTTAAAAACTCTCCCTCTTTTTTTTTTTTTTTTTATTTATTTTACATTTTTTTCCTTTTTTCCCCCCCCCCCCCCCTTCCTTCCTTTTTTTTTTTTTTTTTTTTTTTTTCCTCCAAAAAAGAAAAAAAAGGGAGGAGAAGGAATATATATTTTATAAAAAAATTTTTTTTTTTTTTTTTTTTTTTTTTTTTTTTGTTTTTAAAACCAAAAAAGTTTATTTTTTTTTTTCTTTTTAAAAAAAAAAAAATTAAGTACTATTAGGGAAACTAATTATAATTTAAAGCAAGATGCCGATAATTCTCATTTGAAATGGAATCATATAATACCGAAAACTAGTATGGATTATTAATTGAAAAGCAGTTAGATAGATGCATGATTAATTAATGAGTAAAATTGTTCATCAATTAAATTTTCTAAATACCCTATATAGTATGTTTCAAATTTAGATGATATGTTTTGTTTTGTGAATATCAACACTTAGCACTAGTATGGTTCAATTTAGATGTTTGAATTCTGAATCCAATAAGATTTTTTTTTTGCTACAGACAAAATTACTAAATAAGTAACAAATATGTTTTTAAAATTCATATACGTGTTCATCTTCATACAGATCAGAGTTATATATATGTTGCTGTCCAATAACACCCCAAAGTCATCAAAGAAGGCTTCTTATTTCTCTCTCAACTCAACCATTTCTCCACTGAATTTGTATCGTCTGAGATATATCATATTGTGCATGACTTTTTGTACAATCTTAACCACTCAAAGACATTTTGCACAAATCTCAAAGCTCAAATAATACTGCCCCCGCGCTATCCCCGAATAGGCACCGGACACGTTAGTCACGCAAAATATGAGATATCTCAGAGGATACGTAGCACACAAAAGTGGACACTCTTGTCCACTAGTGGGTAATTTAAAGATGACAGCTACATAGCACACAAAGTCGACCATTTTTGACATCTAAATCCCTATTCATGTACTATGTTGCAATCAATTTTAAATTTTTAATTAGCAGGTAAAGCACGTCTCCTGGCTCTCTTTCTCAACTACAGTGTACATAATTGATAAGTTCACTGTACATGTTAAGTAATTCGGGTATGCAATTAGCAGTCCAGCACGTCTCTTAGCTCAATGTGAACCAAAGATATGATAAGTCGACTGGACTTTTCCTGTCTATATTCATATTAATTCCGCTGGTGTGCTTGAGTCATTACACCAACTACTGCAGTTACACACACACAAGTTTTATATATATATATCTATATATATATTTATATACAAATCCCTATTCATTAACTATATATGTTGCATTCAATTTTAAACCAAATTCAGTAATTCGGCTTTCTAGTTGGTGGTCAAGCACGTCTATTGGCTCTGTTTGAATTCCTAGCTGCCGTGTCATCTTGTCTCACCGCTGAGTTTATAAGAGGGCCAGCCCTGATGCCTTGATGAGAAACCACACAATCTGTAAGTTGTGTTTTTAGCATTTAGCAATGAGGGCCATTCTCTTGTTCCTTACCCTCCTTCTACTCCCTATGGTTCAATCTTCTCTCACATCTGAAGCACAAGCTCTCCTTCATTGGAAATCCACTCTCCATACTAAACAACCTCTTTCATCTTGGAATCTGCATGTTCACCCATGCAACTAGACCGGAATCACTTGCCGTGATACTAAAAAAAGAAGGCAAGTCATCACTAAAATTTCTATTTCCCACAAGGGTCTGGTTGGGAAATTAGATGCTCTTAATTTCTATGCTTTTCCGTCCATTAGAATTTTTAATGTCAGTCATAATAAATTCTTTGGAGTCCTTCCTCTATCAATATGTCTCTTTCCAAAACTCACATATATGGGTCTCCAAGATAATTTTCTCAATGGTTTGATCCCATCTAGTATTGGAAACTTGACAAACATAAAATTTTTGTATCTTTGGGGTAATAATCTCTCCGGACCGATCCCTCCAAATATTGGTGAACTTACACATTTGACAAGATTAGATTTATCTGAAAATTTTCTTGAGTGGAGAAATTCCTAGCACCCTAGGAAACCTAAGTAATTTGATAAATTTAGAGCTATCAGACAACTTTCTTAGTGGAGAAATACCTACTAATTTAGAAAACTTATCCAATCTTGTCATTCTGTATCTTATGGATAATAAACTCTCTGGATTGATTCCTCCTGAAATTGGCAAAGTTACAAATTTAATAGAAATGAGTTTATATAATAACTTTTTGAGTGGAGAAATTCCTAGCACCCTAGGAAACCTAACCAATCTTGTCTATTTGAATCTTATGAATAATAAGCTATCCGGATCGATCCCTCTAGAAATTGGTAGACTTACAGATTTGACAGATATGGTTTTATATCATAACTCTTTGAGCGGAGAAATTCCTAGCACCCTAGGGAACCTAAGTAATTTGAACATCTTTCTTCTTTGGAATAATAGTCTCTCAGGACCAATACCTCAAGAAATTGGTAAACTTATAAATTTGACAAACTTAGAGCTGTCAGACAACTTTTTGAATGGAGAAATACCTAATTTAGAAAACTTAACCAATCTTGTCTATCTGTTTATTATGGATAACAAGCTTTCCGGATCGATCCCTCTTGAAATTGGTAGGCTTACATGTTTGAAAAAGCTGGACCTATCAAATAACATTCTAAGTGGGGAATTATCTACTAATTTAGCAAACTTAACCAATCTGGTTTTGTTGTATCTTCGGGATAATAAGATATCTGGACCAATCTTTTCCGAAATTGGTAGGCTTACAAATTTGACAGATCTGGACTTATCAAATAACTTATTGAGTGGAAAAATCCCTACCGCTCTAGGAAACCTAAGTAGTATGGGCGTTGTTCATCTCTCATCAAATTCTCTTTCAGGGTTAATACCAATTGAACTTGGTAGATTAACAAGATTGATTAAACTCAACTTGGATCACAACAATTTCACAGGAAATTTACCAAAAGAGTTGGGTATGTTACATGCTTTAATAGAATTTGATATATCATCAAACAGTCTGACAAGTGTGCCAGATGAACTAGGCAATTGTGTTAATCTTCCATTATTAAACCTCAGCAACAATAGGTTGACAGGAAAAATTCCATCTCATTTTGGAAACCTAGTACACTTACTGTACTTCCTAGATTTAAACTCAAATTCTTTGACCGGGGAAATACCAATAACATTAGCCCACTTATTCATGTTACAAAATCTTAATCTATCTCACAACAATCTAACCGGTCAGATTCCATCTTCATTGGGGGACTTATTAAGCTTGTCAACCATGGATTTATCATACAATCAACTAGAGGGTCCAGTGCCTGATAAAAAGTTTTTCCAGGAAGCCCTAGAACAATGGTTTATGCACAACATAAATCTTTGTGGCACTGTTGAAGGTTTACCCTTGTGTGATGGATTTGTCAAAGATAATAAAGGCTCAACTAGACTACAAATGGTTAAGTTGATTGCAATTCTAATTTGCGTTGGTGCATTAGTCATCTTTTATACTCAGCCTACTTTACCTCCTATACTCAAAAAAGAGAAAACCAAAATCTGGACACATTGACAATCCTAGTAGAGGAGAAATTTTTTCAGTGTGGAATTTTGATGGAAGAGATGCATATGAAGAGATTATAAGGGCCACAGAGAATTTTGATGAAAAATACTGCATTGGAAGTGGAGGCCATGCAAGAGTTTACAAAGCAATTTTAGCATCTGACAACCTCACGGTAGTTGTAAAGAAAATCCAGTTAGAAGGCAATGAAACCTCATTAGATGTTGAAGCCTTTCATAGAGAAATTCACACTATAACCCAAATTCGACACCGCAACATTGCAAAAATATTTGGATATTGTTCGTCACCACAAAATAAATTTCTTGTATGCAAGTATTATGAGAAGGGAGATTTACATACTATTGTCAATAGTGAGTCAGCAATAGAATTGGATTGGGCTAAGAGGAAGGCTATATTGAGGGATGTTGCATGTACTCTCTCACATTTGCATCATGATTGCTATCCTCCAATAGTACATCGGGATGTAACTTGCAAAAACATCTTGCTTGATTATGAGTTTTCAGAATGTATCTCAGATTTTGGTATTGCTAAATTTCTCAAGCCAGAGTCTTCCAATTGGAGCATGCTTGCTGGAACCTGCGGTTACATAGCACCAGGTACTTGACCACCCTATTATTGTTTTTAAATTTCCATCGTGCTTGTATCGAAAAGTGGAAATAAATGCAATCTGAATTTTATTTTTTTCTTTATGTAGAACTAGCCTATACCATGAGGATTACTGAGAAATGTGACGTATATAGCTTTGGAGTAATCGTGTTGGAATTGCTTGTGGGGAAGCATCCTGGAGATATAATCAATCTATCGGCTTCTGATAAAGATGAAATCATTCTCCAAGATATTCTTGACCAACACATTGAACAACCAACTGGAGAAGTCTTTAATGAAATTCTCAAAATGATTTGGATTGCATATCAGTGCTTGAATAATAACTCGTCTCTCCGTCCAACAATGCAAGAGGTGATGTATAGTATCTAGTAGTAAATAGCCAACTACTCCATGTCGTTATTGGGTTGTTTACTCATTTCGAGGAGTTTCATTTAATATCTGATTTTTTTAATTATGTTTGGACAATTTTATGTTCATGTCAAAGTTAAGAATATATATTTAATCTTGTGTAGACTGTGATTTTAAAATTGAGGATTCACTGAATCATCATATATTGATGAACAGTTAATACTATCAGGGATAATCCAATGTCATTAAAAAAGCCTATAACTTAATTAGTAACCTCACTTTGTCCTAAAAAAAGACTAGTTCCATTTCAGCCACATTAATGCTAAGGATTATTTAGTGGAATTTTTTTTGCAAATAAAGTGTGCATGCATGGACTTGAAATTTCCTGTAGGAGTACGGATTAATAAACTTTTTTCTTAGTTTATTAAATATGAAAAGATTAAAATAAAGCAGGCAGCCATAGTAATGGGAGATTTTTCTGAATAAGGGTATCGGCCCCGCAATGCAATGTTAACTATTAATATCCATAAGAGATCACATGCAAGTTTTAAAATTGTAATCTCTTTCATGAAAAGTATTGTCTTTAAAAATTGGACTAAACGCTGTTTGTGAGGATATCATTGTTTAGATTTAGAGGAAACTCTTTAGTTGGAAGGGAGGATTTTTTTTTTGTTTTTTTATAGTTAGCAGCAAAGGTTGTCGCGCATTAACAAATATATTGATAAAAAGAAGTAATATTTACACAAATTCAAATTGAAAAGCACTATAAATGAAAAAATAAAGAGAAGAAGGGAAGAAATCTACACACTAGAACTTCTCTAAGTAACTTGCAAGCAATGCTGTCAGCATTGTGCAGTATGCGCTCGCAACTAGTGCACCCCTCCTAAATGAAGCGTGCCCATGACAAAATATCAAAAGTTATATCATTTAATAAAAGATTCACTGGTCTCTTTTTATTGGAAAATAACCTCCTCTTCCTTTCCTTCCAAAGCGTCCAGACGTCCGCCGACTAGGCCAACCCCCAGAATGTTCTTTCGAGCCGCGTCAACTGACCGGCCGGCAAGGACAAAACTTTTTGCTATGTTTGGATGGCTGTTAGCTGCTCCATTAGGGAAGAGTTTTAGCTTAGGGACTATTCAGCATTTTAATATGTATGACTTTATGAGTTTGAATACAATCCGGTGGCACCAGAATTTGTAATACTAGAATGGGTAAAAAACGCTCATATGCATGGGCTACCCATATAGATGGTGCCAATTGAATGGGTAGCTCATGCAAATGAAGTCTATGTAGTTGATCCCATAGCTAATGACCCTTATTTTTATGGGGCCCATGCAGTTGATCAACTGCATTGATGCGCAAACCTCTTATGCATGGGTTAAAATAGTCGGCTCATGCAAATAACCTCTCCGTGCAATAAATTTATTACCCATGCAAATCTGCCCGGTTGCCCATGTAAACAAGTTCTCATGTAATAGATTTATTACCAATGCAAATCAACCATGCAAACATGCAAATCTGCAACCATGCAAAAAATATCAATTATTATGGTCATCAATATATTTAAGGATATAATAAATGTACTTTGTTACTTGTACGTACTAATAATGCAAATTCAAGTATTGTGGGCTTGGACTGAAATTTCATGTACGATACAAATAAACTTTTTTCTTAGTCCATCAAATATGAAAATGATACAAGTAAAGCAGGCAGCTAGTAATGGGATTTTTCTGAATAAGGGTATTATCTTCCCCTAAGGACAAAAAAAAATTTCATAATTATTCATTTAAACATATATATCACAGAAGGAAAAATCGGAATCGGACTTTTGGCCGAGGGATCCGAATCGGATGAATCGGTCAGAATCGGCCGAATCGGATCGAAAACTCGGATTTTTTTTGCCAGAAGCTTGTTTTATACTAGAAAAATAGGCAAAAATTGATAAAAAATAATTTGTCAAGTTTAGACAAATAATTACAATTAAATAATCCACTAATACAATATAATACAAGATATGCAATGATCTAGTGATTGCAAAAAAACAAAATAACAATTTTTGACTCAAATACAACATATACCTCTAAGCATGCTTTTTAGTAACAAGAGATGCAGTGGTCTAGTGGTGTTGGTTATTGGTAGAGGGGCGGCTTGGGTTCGAATCCGGCTTCAGCCAAAAAAAAAAGTTTTGCTTTCTTAGTACTATAGTGCATTTCGCCTAATTTCACTGAAACTGGACCGTTCCGGCTAGAATTTGACTGTGCCAGCCGAAATTTGACTGAAACTGGACTGTTCCGGCCGGAATTTAGCTGAAATGACCGAAATTTGACTGGAATCTATACTACCGAGTAAGTCGGAATGAAATCGGGTCGGCTCCGGCCGATTCCTGGCCGTTACGGCCGGTTTTTCCTTCTATGATATATATATATCCTTTGTATTGGGCTTCCTAGCTATGTTGAATTTGAGGTTTGTACATGACAGTTTGTGTACCAGCTTTGGTGTTGTACCTTACTTTTTTATTTATTTACATTATTAAGCAGTTAAAGGCCTACACCTATAAAAAAAAGCTAACTGGGTTCATCTTGATTTAATGGCCTGAAATGATGCTCACTCAGATTGGTAACATGGCACGTATTTGTGCTTTATCTGAGTCAAAAGAGGTGCCTTTTCTGTTTTATGTAAGTGACGGGAGCCTTTGGAGAGCCATGAAGTAGCTGTGAAATTTGTTGGATATTGTCTCGTTTGGAGGAGGCTATTGAGCAGCCGTGGACTTGGTGCACATGAGCCTGGTTCAAGAGAAAGTAGCAGCTCAAGGGGACCCCACTGGTCAGATTAAATGAGACAGGGAGAGAGCTGGAGCCGCCTTTTTTCAAATTTCTGTTTTTGTTTTTCTTCCAGCAGACCTGATGAGTATGAACCAAAACAGTGACTATGCGCGGGTCTTCATGACCGCGTTTAGGAAGAGAGGACCTATAGCACCAATGTTCAAATGAAATACTAGGCGTTGTTTGGCCGAATGAAGAGGGACCCATTGATCAGTTTATCAGTTTAAGTGAGAGACGGGCACGCCTCACCTCACATTTTGCTGATTCTTTGGTTAGGCTAGGTGCACGTAGGCCTTGAAGGCGGTTGAATAGTGGTTCATATGGTCCGTCAGTTGAGAAGGCAAAGGAAATGTAGATGGGGCCCATGAACTTCAACTAAACTTTCTTTTATTGTCCCGGGGGGCACAGGGATCAATCAGATCTGGTTAATGAGTCGCTACAGCTCTCCAGCACTTCTGGACCTTCATCATTTTTTATTTCTTTCTACAGCCCAATTTATTTCTTCGGACCACGTAGCAGCCAGGCCCAATAATCCTCTTTAATTTAATTCGGACTATTAAAATTTTGTTTTGGGTACGAATTGTTCGCTGCCTATTCACTTCCAATCTATTTTATGCTTATTCTTTTATAAGAATCTTACGAGCCACGACATTGTTCTATGCCATTTAGAAATCAGATCATGTATGAAATTCATTGCCTACATTTCTTATTTCCAGCACACTTCTTCTCGAATTCTTCTATATATTTTCATTTGCTTCACTACTTCTCAATTTGTAGGCTAATGGTCATCTATTTTTCTGATCTATTTTCAACCCCTTGCTTCTTAATATGATTTCCATTATTTTTCCTTTCTTTTCATTCCATTCTTTATTTGATTTTGCAAATTTTTAGGGCCCAACACACTTCTATTTTAGTATATAAACCGACATCAGAAGATCATTAAATTATTCTATCAGTTAGGATAATAATACCGCTATAATTAGGTAAATCTCATATTATATCAGTACATTTCCACTGACCGATAGAAGAGAGTGGGGTATGTCTCCTATCGTAAGCTTACCAATGTAAAAATAAAATGTGAACAAGGCTAATGCTAAACTGAGATAGATAAAATAAAGTTAACTAATGCTAGGCAATATTTCTCCAATTCTCTGTATTTTCATAGTACCGAACTAGTGATGGCATAATTCTTTTTCATTCTCATTGCACATCTGAAATCGATCAACATGAATGTATATGAAGAACTCACGGGTCTCAAGATAAACAAGGCAAAGAGTGCCTTTGTCCCGATATCAATACCCCCGAACTTGATCCATACTGTACAAAACATCCTCTCATCTCCAGCAGAGCAACTGTCAATAACATATCTGGGTCTCCTACTATCAATTAAGAAACTGCGAATCATCGACTTTCACCCAATGATTCAATTGGTCCAGAGCAGAGTAGAAGGCTGGAAATCAAACTTCCTTTCGTATGGAGGCAGAGTAACCTTGGTAAAAGTGGTCCTGTCGGCTATGTCGATACATTATATGCAAGCAACCAGACTGCCTAAAGGGGTTATCAATAAAATAAACAAAATTAGAAGAAGTTTCTTGTGGCGAGGGAATGCACCGTGCAGGGTTACAAATTGTCTAATTAACTGGGAGACAGTATGCAATCTTAAAAGTAATGGAGCAATGGGGGTTATCTCATTGGACTGTCAAAACCAGGCACTGCTGACCAAATGGCAATGGAAAATGCAACATGATAGGGGAGGCCTATGGGCCACCACTCTGAGACAATTGTATAGCATTTCAGATGTCTCTCAGCTACAGGATTCCCCTAATCTTTCACCTTTTCTCAAAGAACTGGCAAAGTCCATGCACTTCTTCTCAAGCTCAATTAGAACTGACATCGACACACAGACACTTCAATGGAGATGGACTGCGTCAAAGGCCTTTTCTTGTTCATCGGCATACAAGGCTATGCATGATTCAGGAGTAATATCATTATACCATCGACCTCTGTGGAAATTAAAGGTTCCCATGAAGGTCTCTGTGCACAACTAAATCAACCGAGAATGGTGGGGAGCAGTCCGGTTGAGACCTGGTGGGGCGGGAGGCAACCGTAGTAATATTTAGTTTCTATTTTGCAATTCATATTATTTTTGTGTAAAATCCACATACTATGAAGAAACAAAAAAAAAACGTGTATATATAATCAATTTTTGTACCATTTGATAATTATCTATATATATTAAAATAAAGAAAAGTGTTCAATTTAAGGGAAAAAAAAAAAAAGGTTCCACCACAAATTGGGCCTAATTTGGGATACTGCGGATGAGACAGTTCGATTCTTTCAAACATAGTTGTTATTAAGTAAAAGGCGCAATAAAGCCCATTCTTCAGTGTCCCAATGAACCCAACAAACCCAGTTACACCGAAATGTACGGATCATACTGGGTTTCCATTATTTTATTATTATTATTCATTAGAGATCTTATTTCGGAAAGTGCTATATTATTAGGCCCATGTCGTCCGGCCCAATAAAGCCCATTTATCTTAACCATCCCATCGTTGCTCAAAAGTTTCCAGCAATTTATTAGGATCGTCTAATTGAATTTAGAGGCTGTGACCTAAATGTAACTGTTATCTTGGGTTGGGCTTTTGACTTTTGAGTTAGCAGTTGATGAATATATATTTGATTATCTATATGTAACTTTTTTTCTACGGAAATCTTCAATTTTAGAATTGAATTTCTTATAAGACTTGTGTTTTTCGGATTGGAGCTTAATGCTGTTGTATTAATTAGCTATCTTGTTATGTTAGTACAGCTGTAATGCCGCTAATTATCTTATTTCTTTAGCATATGTAGTAATAGATTTACTATTTTTCTTTCCATGTTTTTTAATTCTGTCATGCACTAATTGTAGGGATGTTATCTGTCTTCATCAAATCACAAGAGAACAAGTTGGTGATTTCCTTCCATCTATTGCTAGTTATTAATTTCCTAAATGCATGCTCTGCCCATCAAATTCGTTTGACATCAGACTTTTATCTTTTTATATTTCTGAGTCTATTTCAACATACTTTTGTACTGTTTTGGTTTCAAGGTTTCAATCAATTAAGTTGCAGGAAATGATTTATACTATTCTGGGGGCTTTTGAGGCTTATCTAGCTAGTCTGTATTTCTTAGTTGGCTTCTTTTGTGCTTTAATATAAAATGGAGGGTTCAGTCATTATTACTGGTTAATGATGTCATATTGGCATTTACTGAGTGAATTTTCAGCATAACTGTGATTAACGACATTGTCCTTTATATAGCAAAAGCTTCTTTATTTTTTTCAAAATTTTATTTACTAATTTGGAGGAATTTAATGTTATATCAGATTGTTTTTATTATGTTTGGACATTTTTAGGTCATATCAGATTGAAGATTATTTATTTAGTCTTGACAAACTCTCTGATTTTAAGATTGAAGAGTCACCAATCATCATCAGATCTTGAATGAATCAGTTAAGATCAACAGAGCATCCAATTTCATTAGGACAGACAGTACTGCTTCCATTTGGTAGACTCAGATATATGTCAATAATGTTAAATAGTAAAAAAAAAAAATGACGTAACAAAATGTTACATATATAAATAACAACCATCCATTTAGTTTATGTACGTGTTTTAAATAGAAAATTTATCAATATTTCTTTTTATATATAAATTTGATTCAATATTTAAATATTATGAAAAATTTAATAATAATAATAATTAGAAGGGGGAATATTCAGATATATACGTCTGATTTGTAGTATGTAAGTTTCCTCAACTTAATTAGTTGGGAGAATATTTAGCTAAAACTGACTTCGATCCCTCGACTCAAAATTTCGAAAGCAACAATCACATATTGCATTCTTAGTCTTGGCTCAAATTCAAACTAGGATAATTTCACTTTCTAAGTTTTCCTTCCTAACCACCACCAAAATGCGCATCAATCTCTCTCTAGACTCTAGTCCCCCCTCATTCCACCAACACACGCTCATAAAATTTGATGGCTACTACCATTAATAAATTTTTTCAGACGGCTAGCAACTCAATTATTATTTAATTATTTCAGTTTTTTTTATTCATACTAATTTTTTATTCATTATCCCAACTTTTTTATTCATAGCATTTCATGAAAATAAAATTAAACATCTGACACCATTTGGTGAAAATTTCGAAATATAGCAACATAGTTTAATGTGTCCCGGAGGCCGCAACAAATATCTCATATTTTGTGTGACCGACGTGTCCAATACCTATTCGGGAATAGCGTAGGTGCAGTATCTTAGAGGATGTGAATCACCCCTCCCCATCCGTTACAAACTATATATCCCGCCCCAAAAGAAAAATAGATGTACCCTGTTTTGTAATCTGTATCCTATATTGTCCTTAATTTATGTAGACTCCAGGGACATAAAATAGTAATCATGCACGACGAATACAGATTACGTTTCCAGTACGTTTTACATATTTTTAATCAATGAGGAATTTTTTTTCTTGTCGCTTTTTGAAAAAAATAAAAGATAACATTATTATTGGAAAATCACATTATTTTTTTCCCCTACTCACCGTTCATAGCGGAACAGTATTTTTTAATTTTTAGGACACTACTTTTTATAAATCACCTTATTTAATTGGAAACCTTATCCATGCCTCCAGGCTCCAGCTGGTCCAGACTGTTAGGTTATAGATGATTGAATGAACATGACAATGGTTAATTCATAAACGACTGGTAGGTAACACAAGTATACAAGTCCCTATAGATTTAATTTTTTTTTCTGTAATTCGAGTTTCTAATAGGCCGTCAAGCACGTCTGTTGACTCGGTTTGAACCACAGGACTGGTAAGTCCAGTCCACTGGATTTGTCGTGTCAGGGATTATGCTGTTTTCGGGGGCTTTTTTATGGTCTTTGTTAGTTTGCTTAGAAAACAGTTTGTATTTAACTATCTATCTCTTCTTCTTTTTTAAAATAATACTTGTGGATTGCTACTACTTTACAAATCTATCTTCTTCTTTTTTAACTAATTTTAAGGAATTTCAGCTAGTATGAGATTTATTTTTTATTAATTTTGTGGAATTTTGATGATTTTACAATTAATTTATTCCTTATGTACACTGTGTGATTTTAAAATTGATAAATCACCGAATCATCAGATATTATTGAACAGTTAAGATTATCAGAGATAATCCAATGTTATTAAGAAAAGCCTATAATTTAGTGACCTCACGTTGTCCTCAAGAAAGACATGAATTCGATTTCAACCACATATATGCTAAGGATTAATTAGTGCAATTTTACTTAAAATATAAGGGGTCATTGACTTGAAACTTTCCTGTAGTATACGAATAAATTGGTTTTTTTTTTTTCTTTTTTTTTTTTTTTTTTTTTTTAATAAGGGTATTGCAATCCAACCATTAATATCTATAAAGGATGACATCTAGAGAGCATCGTCTTTAACAACTAGATGAAATGATTCTCATATAGTAATAAGAATTCATTATGTGCTCTTAAAAAATCTAAGTTATGGGCTTGGGAGTATGAAGTAAGAGTTATTTGGTATGTGATAATTTTAATCATATTTGGTAATTATTAATCATTCATTTAAGCATATATTATTCGTAATGGGATTTTTCTAACATTTTGTATAGTAGCATTATTTAAATAAGTAATTGATAGTTATTTAAAAACAAGATCACCAACTCACTAGTGGAATAATAGACATCAGGAACTGTCAAAAACACATATCAGGAACGGACCTAGAGGCGATACTAACCTAGGCGATACTGATAGTACTACTAATCAGGATCGGGCATAGAGCCGATCCTAATTCTATAATCAAGAACTGTCGTTAATATTTAGCCGTTACTCATTCTACAATAAAAAACGGACATTTACTAAATAGCCGTTCCTGTTTCATAGTATCAAGATCGGATTATTATCAACAACTGTTCCTGTTTCTATATCAAGATCGGTTACTGTAGCTGATACTGTTTCTTTTGTGTGTGTGTGTGTCTCCTTTCTCAAAATGTAGATATTAACACATTGCACATTGTATCACTAATTCAAATATCACTAATAGAAATTTTACATATTAGTTCCACATTTACAATCAAATTTCACTAAATAACAAAATAATAATATCACATTTTTATAATACAAATTACATTAGCTAATTCCAAAAACAGAAATTCGTAATACAAATTTCCCTTCTTTTCTATATTTATCTTTAACAATATTCACCTGACAACCCAATAGGACGAGCTATGCTTACAATCATTCAGCCTTCACAGAGACATTTTCTCAAATACCTTCTATGCATTGTAGCCTTTATTTGCCAATTCACTCCATAGCTTTTTCTTCGAGCCACTTCCCTTTGGAAATATTAGAAATAGCACACTTATATACAGTTACTTTCCCATGCATATCTTGTTTACATGCACCTTATACTAGTTAACATATTAAGAAAATAACTAATGAGTACATTAATGTACACAACAATTGAGAAAAATAATGAACCAAAATAGCACACTATATCTGTTCTTATTATAATAAGCAAAACAGCTTATACCATTCCAAAAGTGTTCAATTAATTTCACTTTACTTTCACATTCCACCTATTATTAAGAGCACATGAGGCTCAAGGAAGGACTTTCGAATACTATAGGTCACGACATCAGGCTAATGCCCTTTAGAAATCATGTCATTTAGAGCATCCATTGCCTTCTCAATTTCATATATCCTAGATCTGACATTTCTTATTATTTGCAAATAAATAAGTACCTTTCACAGGACAGAGGCAACATTCTCTTTTTGTGTCAGGTGTTTCACAAGCCCCACAAACCTTGGTGCTGATTCCGATTGTCTTTTGATCTGATTTGATTGGTGTATCATAATCAAGAATAATATAACAATGTTAGAATTCATACTTCACTTCTTCCAATTGAAACTTCTGGCCGAACACTACCTTAATTGTAATTGCTAATTTTGAGTTGTGGAGCCTCTTTAATTAGAGAACATAGAAATGATCTCATTAGGATTCAGGTGCATAGACTGAACATGAAAAGAACAAAGATATAAGAGAACTAATGAAGGCTTTTGAAAATTGCACCAACATTGCATTGTACTCACTGCAAAGCAACCAACAACAGCACATTTTTTAACAAAGATACAAATCATTTTATCAGAGCAAATTAAGCAAAATAAAAAAACAGAAGTTACACTTCTAACAAATAGACAAAAGTATCCTGATTTTTTCACCTTGACTCTACCAAATTCTTATCCAACAGCATATATAAAAACTTGTAACAAAATTTATTCATCATCAATATCCTTTCATTATTGAGACTGAAGACCAAATGCAGCGCATCAGAGCCAGGGGCAAAATTGTCAACATTTAACAGAATATTCCCAATTATAGAGCTAAATTTTGGTCTTTGCAATTGATAAGAAACATTAAATATTATAAGCAAGTATGACAAAACATATAGGGAAAAATGAAAACAAGGGTAAAATTACTTGATGTGGATGCAAAATCGTTGGGGTTTTCAAAACTCTATACTATAAGAAATAAACAAAGTAGCAGTTACTTTAGGAAAAACACACGAAATTTAGCAACTATTGGATCTATAATAAGTAAAAATCATTAAATAAGTTGAACTTAGATAGGAAACTCAGTTACCTTCTTGCCATGCCTCTTGATGCTAGACAAGTGACTCTGTAACAGACGTTAGTTGTCTTAAAACCCAAACATGAATCAAGTTCTAGCATTTCTTGATACTCATGCCTACAAAGCTAAACCACCATTGAAGTCATCAATTTTCAATCAACAAATTCATCAAATTAAATAAAATAAAGAAAGAAACTTGTAACCCAGAAGTAAATTAGTCACGAGAATTCTCAATTCGTGATTTTGATAGCCAGAGATAGAGGGAGGTCCAAGATCTACTGACGAGGACTAAGCTTTAGGGTTTTCATAGAGGTGTCGGGAAAGGGAGGGGGAGGTACGACGCGAGACGGAGAAGCCGTGCTACGTGAGATGGAGGTGCCGCCTAGAGGGAGGTGTGACGCACCAGGTGTCTCTTGGAATTTCTCGGAGTGAGCACGAGAGAGAGAGAGAGAGAGAGATCGAACCCTAATCGGAGTGAGCACGAGAGAGATAGTGTGAGCGCCGCAAATTTGTGACGGCCCAAAATGATGAGTGGCAATGAAATTGAGGAGCGGGACATGGCCGAAAATGTTTGGCGATATTCTGAAATTAGCTTTAAGATCGGCTATTTAGTTAACCGATCTTAATTACCACTAATCAGGGATGGTCATTATTAAATAACCATTGACAATCAAGAATGGCTATTTACTAACGACAGTTCCTGATTGTCTACTATCAAGAACGGTTCTTTACTAACGACCGCCCCTGATTTGTTCTGTCCAATTAGGAAGGGTTCTTTATAAACGACCGTTCTTGATAACTAATTTTAAGGTCGGTTTTAAACATTGTCCATTCTAGATACATATCAGTATCGTGTTATTCCTGTGCCCGACCTTAATGTGTCGATACTGATGTCACATTTTCCACTAGTGACTGCATACATTTTTCTTTATATAATGGTACGTAGTATTCATATGTTAAATTTTATCTTAGTAAAGTAATGATTTTTGGTATTTTTCAATATGTAGAGCTTCATAGTTTATCCATTAATTGTCTGCTGCCTCAGCAAAAAGTAAAGATAAATATGAATAAAATTAATTTTTAGAAAAAATATAATGAAACTAATTTTTATTTATATATAAAAATGTTTATCCTTAGTGACACTCTACAATATTCCTGAAAGTCATTAGTATTCCATACTTCCGAAATAGTGATGGCATAATATATTCTGTATGAAACCCACACATTTATATGTAGCTCCAAACGTGTCACTCTCCACTGTCAAATGACACCATGAATGAAGTCTTTCATGAAATGAAGGCTTCTTATTTCCATGAAACTCCCAACCCAAACCTTATCCATGCCGCCAGGCTCCAGCTGGTCCGGACAGTTAGGTTATAGATGATTGAATGAACATGACAATGGTTAATTCATAAACGACTGCTAGGTAACACAAGTATACAAGTCCCTATAGATTTTTCTTTTCCTGTAATTCGAGTATCTAATAGGCCGTCAAGCACGTCTGCTGACTCTGTTTGAACCAAGTCCACTGGATTTGTCGTGTCAGGGATTATGGTGTTTTCGGGGGCTTTTTTTTCGGTCTTTGTTAGTTTCTTAGAAAACAGTTTGTATTTAACTATTTATCTCTTCTTCTTTTTTTTAAAATAATACGTGTGGATTGCCACTACTTTATAAATCTTTCTTCTTTCTTTTAACTAATTTTGAGGAATTTCATGTAGTATGAGATTTATTTTTTATTAATTTTGTGGAATTTTGATGATTTTATAATTAATTTATTCCTTATGCACACTGTGATTTTAAAATTAAGAATTCACTGAATCATCAAATATTGTTGAACAGTTAAGATTATCGGAGATAATCCAATGTCATTAAGAAAAGCCTATAATTTAGTGACCTCACATTGTCCTCAAGAAAGACATCAATTCGATTTCAGTCACACATATGCTAAGGATTAATTAGTGCAATTTTACTTGCAATAAAAGTGGTCATTGACTTGAAACTTTCCTGTAGGATACGAATAAACTTCTTTCTTAATCTTAGTTCATGATATATTAAATAAAGAAAATATAGCGGGCAGTTAGCAATTGGATTTTTTTTTTTTTTTTTTTAATAAGGGTCTTTCAATCCAACCATTACTATCCATAAAGGATGATATCTAGAGAGCATCGTCTTTAACAACTAGATGAAATGATTCTCATATAGTAATAATAATTAATTATGTTCTCTTAAAAATCTAAGTTATGGGCTTGGGAGTATGAAGAAGAGTTATTTGGTATGTATTGTTTTTAATCATATTTGGTAATTATTAATCATTCATTAGGCATATATTATTTGTAATGGAATTTTTCTAACATTTTGTATAGTAGTATTATTTAAATAACTAATTGATAGCTATTTAAAAACAAGATCAACAACTGCATACATTTTTCTTTATATAATGGTAGTATTCATATGTTACATATTTTCGTTGTATATTATTGATTGCTATTTTTCAATATGTGGAGTTAATTTATACAGTACTTGCCTGTGGCATTAGTGAAAATTTAAGATAAAATATGAGGATGTAAATATGCTGAGATTCCAAAGGATCACGGGGTCGTGCGATTCCAATCCTAACCATTCATATGTTTTGAGATTTGTGCACAAAAATTAACTTCTTTTGAAATTCGTGTATTCTAATAAATGAAGGGTTGAGATTAGAATCGTAGGGACCCTCCAATCCTATGGAATTGCAGCAGATTTATTTCCAAAATATGAATAAGATTAATATTTAATAAAATAATAATAAAACTATTTTTTTATTGGATATGTATTTAAATAGATTTATCCTCATTGACATACGCTACAAAATTTCTTGCAGTCATTATTTCATGGTATCGAAATAGTGATGGCTTAATTTTGTTTGAAACCCCCACATTGGTAGTACTTGACATTATTTAATGGGTTGCGAAATATTGGAAAGGGCTAACAATATAATAACATTGTTTGAATGTATAGACCCAACCCGATTTGTAATTTTTTATAAAGATTTTTTTTTATCCAAGTTAACCTGACGAGAAAAGCCTACTTGTTTTATCTAAATTTTTTATTTAATTATATGTGTTCGTTAATATTTGATTACAAATATCCGACAGACAGCTCCAAATGTGTTACTCTCCATAGTCAAGTGACAACCTGAATGAAGCCTTCCATGAAATGAAGGCTTCTTATTTCCCTCTGATCCCAGCCTTATCCAGCTGGCTGTGAATGTTACGTTATTGATCATTGAATGTACATGGAGCATGGTTAATTCACAGACGACAGGTAGGTAACACAAGCCTATTCATAAAATATGTTGCATTCAATTCTAACCAAGTTCAGTAAATCAGGTTTCTAACTAGTAGCAGCCAAGCACGTCTGTTGACTCTTTTATGCGCAGAAATGATAAGTCGTCACAGCACTGTGTTTATAAAAGGGCCAGCTCTGTTGCATTCTAGCTGTAACCTGAGCACTTGGCATTAATTTTTACCACAATGAGGGGCATTTTCTTGTTCCTTGTACTACTCTTTCTACTCCCTCTTGTACAATCTTCTCTCACATCTCAAGCACAAGCACTCCTCCAATGGAAATCCACTTTCCAGACTCAACAACTGCTTTTATCTTGGAATCTACATGGCCACCCATGCAACTGGACCGGAATCACATGCCGTGACACAAACAAAAGAAGGCAAGTCATCACTAAAATTTCTCTTCCCAATAAGGGTCTAGTTGGGAAATTAGATGCTCTTAATTTCTCTGCTCTTCCATCCATTAGAACTTTAAATCTCCGTGGTAATAATTTCAGTGGAGGAATTCCTAAATCAATATATCTCTTCTCAAAACTCACATACCTTAATCTCAATGATAATGATCTTAGCGGTTTGATCCCATCCAGCATTGGAAACTTAAGAAACATAAAAGGCTTGTATCTTTCCCGTAACAATCTGTCAGGACCGATCCCTCCTGAAATTGGTGGACTTACACATTTGACAGATTTAACATTAGCAAGCAACTTTCTGAGCGGCAAAATACCTACCACTTTAGAAAATTTAACCAATCTTGATATTTTGTATCTTGATGAAAATATGCTCTTCGGACAAATCCCTCCTGAAATAGGTAAACTTCAATATTTGAGAGTTTTAGTCCTTCATGAAAATTATCTCTCCGGATCAATCCCCCCTGATATTAGTAGACTCACTCAGTTGGTAGCTTTAGATCTAGCACACAACAATCTAAGTGGAGAAATACCTACTAATTTAGAGAACATAACAAATCTTGTCCATTTGTTTCTTTGGGGTAATAGGCTCTCCGGATCAATCCCTCCAGAAATAGGTAAACTTAGAAATTTGGGAGAATTAGAACTAGAACAAAACTTTCTGAGTGGAGTAATACCTTCTAATATAGAAAACCTAACCAATCTTGAAAGACTATCTCTTTACGATAATAGTCTCGCTGGATCAATACCACCTGAAATTGGAAGACTTACACATGTGACAATTGTACAACTACAACAAAACTTATTGAGGGGAGAAATACCAACTAATTTTGAAAACTTAACCAATATTGTTTATCTGTTTCTTTGGGATAATAAACTATCTGGACCAATCCCTCCTGAAATTAGTAAACTTAGAACTTTGACAAATTTAGAACTATTAGGAAACTATCTGAGTGGAGAATTGCCTACTAATTTAGGAAACTTAACCAATCTTGTCTATTTGTATCTTTCGGATAATATTCTCTCCGGATCAATCCCTCCTGAAATTAGCAGACTTACAAATTTGATATATATGGATCTACATAATAACATTTTGAGTGGAGAAATTCCTAGCGCACTAGGAAATCTGAGTAATTTGAACATTGTTGATTTCTCATCAAATTCTCTTTCGGGGGTAATACCGGCATATCTCGGTGGATTAAAAAGATTGATTGAACTTAATTTAAGTTACAACAATTTCATAGGAAATGTACCTAAAGATTTGGGATTGTTATCTTCTTTAACAAATCTTGATATATCGTCAAATGGTCTGACAAGTGTGCCAGAAGAACTAGGCAATTGTGTCACTCTTGAATTTTTAGACCTTAGTAAAAATAGGTTGACTGGAAACATTCCATCTAATTTCGGAAACTTAGTACACCTATTATACATCCTTGATTTAAGCTCGAACTTTTTAACTGGGGAAATACCAATAACATTAGTACACTTAACCATGTTGCTAAACTTAAATCTTTCTCACAACAATCTAACCGGTCAAATTCCACCTTCATTGGGAAACATTTTAAGTTTGGAAACCATGGATTTGTCATACAATCAATTGGAGGGTCTAGTGCCTGATACAAAGATTTTTCAAAAATCCCCAGAACAATGGTTGATACACAACAAAAATCTGTGTGGCACTATTCAAGGTTTGCCCTCATGTGATGGATTTGTTAAACATAAGAATGGCTCAAGCAAAGCACGAATGGTTAAGTTGATTGCATCTCTAACTTGTTGTGCTGCATTACTAACGTCTTTCTTACTCTGGATATATTACCGAATTTACTCAAAAATGAAAAAAGCAAAACCACAGAGCATTGGCAATCCTAGTAGAGGAAATAATTTTTCTGTGTGGAATTTTGATGGAAGAGATGCATATGAGGAGATTATAAGGGCCACCAAGAATTTTGATGAGGAATACTGCATTGGAAGTGGAAGCCATGCAAGAGTTTACAAAGCAATTTTAGCACCAGATAACCTTATTGTAGCTGTAAAGAAAATACAGTTAGCAGGCGGTGATACCTCACAAGATGTTGAAGCATTCCATAGAGAAGTTACCACTATAACCCAAATTCGACACCGTAACATTGCTAAATTATTTGGTTATTGTTCCTCACCACAAAATAAATTTTTTGTTTACAAGTATTATGAGAACAGGGATTTGCATAATATTCTCAATAGTGAGAAAGCAATAGAATTGGATTGGGCAAAGAGAAAGTTTATATTGAGAGATGTTGCATGTGCCCTCTCCCATTTGCATCATGATTGTTGTCCACCTATAGTACATCGGGATGTAACTTCAAAAAATATCTTGCTCGATTCAGAGTTTACAGCATGTATCTCGGATTTTGGTACTGCTAAATTTCTCAAGCCAGAGTCTTCTAATTGGAGCATGCTTGCTGGAACCTGCGGTTACATAGCACCAGGTCATGTATACTTGATCACCCTATTATCAAATTTAAATTTCCATCACTATACTTGTATAAAAAATTATGGTGGAAAGAATCGCAATCTAAATTTTTTCTTCATGCAGAATTAGCTTATACGATGAGGATGACTGAAAAATGTGATGTATATAGCTTTGGAGTAATCATGTTGGAACTGCTTATGGGAAAGCACCCTGGTGATATGATCAATCTATCAGCTTCTAATAATGATGATGAAATCAGACTCCAAGATATCCTTGACCAACGCATTGCACCACCAACAGAACAATCCATCAATGAAATTCTCAAAATGATTAAGATTGCATATGAGTGTTTGAATAATAGCCCCTCACTCCGTCCAACAATGCAAGAAGTGGTGAATAGTATCTAGAAGTGATGCTTTATTTTTGGGTAGTAGATTCTATATATGTTCGAAGATTAGTTTGTATGTTGTTGGCAGTTAGAATTCATATTTTGGGCGTGATGCTTTAATTTTATATTTTGATTTGAAAGTTTTTATGTTTTATTAATGTTCACTTATTTTGGGTACGTGGGGTCAAAAAAAAGTCATCGTTCATATAATATTGTTGCAATATAATTCAATATATGTTCTGTGAGATTACCGCTAAATAGTTTTTCTTGTAATAAATGGTGACCTGGAATTAATTGAAAAACATGCAAATGCCCCATCGCTTTTGTATGCTGATAGTGATACCGCATTGCTTCATGTATGTTCTGTACGTACGTAATAGTGTACCAGATGGCCACCAAACACTATTTTGATTTCTAATGAAATCCGTATATTTTCTCCTGTTTTGTCAAAAAAAAAAAAAAATACAAAAGGAAATAGCTACCTTTATACCTACAAGTTATAGAAAAAATATTTGCCTAGATTTGCAATATATTTACTTGGAGTCATTAGTCGTATTAATCATCTTCCTATGCATGATAAAATGTGCAGGTTTTCTTGTGCTCCAATACTATGTCCTCACAATTGTAACAGTTCTCGTGCTTTAACTCCAATAGTATATCCGGTGAGAACATTTGCAGAGCTGCTCGGCCTTAACTAACTTACTTTGATTGAGACGTCAGTTGTTGCTCTTTGCATGTTGCACCTAGCGAGCAGCTCTGAGAAAACCCACTGTGTGGTGTTATTACTCAAGTTTGCTCTGAAACATTCTTGACAAGAATGATGAGAATATGTACAATTTCTAACTAGCTAGAGGCATGGAAAACTTGTACTGCTTTTTCTTTTATATTTTTTCATTATCAGTTTTTCTTTCTTAGAATTGACTAGCAATTTTACATTTTATATATAATCGTTTAAAAAATACATACATATAAGAATATTTAATTAGTTCCAATTTTGCAATTCATACTTTTTTTTGTGTGAAAAATCCACATACTTTTAAGAAACAAAAAATAGTATGTATATAATCATTTTTTGGATTATTTGATTAATATCCCTATTTAAAATAAAAAAAGTCTTCAATTTCAGGGAAAATGCTTAGACAGTCCCAATTTCCTAGTAAAAAAATCTGGCTTAAGTCCAACCGCATGGTATACACCGCTTACTGGGGACGCCTTATTTTTTATTATTATTTTTCTTTTTTTTGCGTGAATCACGCCCTTAGGTAATTGCTTTAGTAATCACTGAAATTCTTTTTTACCACCCCCTAAAAATGTATTAAATTAAGAACCACTCATGCTTAAGTTTCTCGGATATTGACACCCACGCACAAGGGTTGTGCGGACCCAAAAAAAGAGTCCGCACAAGGGTTGTGCGCACCCACCCGGCTCTGCACAAGTACAAAATTGGTCTGCATATTGATGTGTGGGTGCGCACAATCCTTGTGCGGACCCGTTTTTTTGGGTCCACACAACCCTTGTGCGTGTGGGTCAATATCCGAGAAACTTAAGTATGAGTGGTTTTTAATTTAATATATTTTTAGGGGGTGGTAAAAAAAAAAATTTCGGTAGTAATCATAGCTTTTTCATATAATATTACATTTGATATTAAAACCCTCCCCGAAAATCTAAAATCCCAAAAACATAGGATATGTGTACCCCATATAGTCCCATGTAATCCCTTTCTTTGAACCCATTTTTGCTAACTTATCTGCGTCTCCATTTTCATCTCTACTCACATGACTACATACAAAACCAGTGTTTTCCATCATGAGCTTCCAGATTTGCATTGTTTCCTCCAAGGCACACCATTCAGTTTCCATTGGTGGTTGTATACCCAATATCGCCTTTGATAGTGACAGATTGTCAGTGCAAAACCTACATGAGGGAATCCCGCACAGTACAACATATCTCATATCCTCTAGTAGAACCTTTGCTTCCAATTGCATGGGGCATGAAGACAATATTCCAGCAGTTCTGTATGCTAACAAAGTTTCACCTTTTGAGATTAAAAATCCCATCCCTCCATTCCAGCCATGATCCATGACCCATCCGTGAAACACGTATAAGTGTTAATGCCCAACGCCGGCTGATGTCATATATTTGGTGCATGTCGAATAAGCTTGGATTGTTTGGCGCCCGACTTGCCAATTAGAGTTTCAGAATTAACCTTTAGAAAATAGGCTGTGAAGCTTTGGAAGCTAGGGATCTTTCCACTGTATGCACGGTCATTTGGGCACCGCCATATCGACCACATACAATTCATCATTATTGTCCATTGCTCATCCGTTAGGATCCTAGCCATTTGCACTATATTATAGTGTAGGTCCCCATTGAAGCTATCTGATTGTAGTGGTAAAGGATCAGCAAACCAGCAGCTCCTCGCGAACGTACGTAGAAACATCATATGATTAGCATCCTCCACTTCTTCCCCACACACCGCACATGTTGCATCACCTCTTGAGGTTCTTGTGGCTATGACAGCTCCTAGCTAGAGAGCTCTATTGACCAGATTCCAAAGAAATAATCTTAAATGCGGTAACACATAACCTTTCCACCAAATAATCCTCCACTTCTCTGTTTCCAGTTGCGTTGAAGCCAAATTTCCACCTTGTGTTGTACTTTGCAATTTGTCTAGCTTGATATATGCCTTTTTAACTGAGAAGGACCCATCTGAGGCTAGAGTAAAAATCAATCTATCCTCCTCATCATGTGCTATTGGCGGCAGCACATGTGTCACTATCTGTACACATTGTTGGAAGCCAACAAATTATATCAATCTTCCAATATCCCACGTATTACTAGGTACCCCTACTAGCTCATTTATCGTCAATCTTCTTTGCATTGCATTTTGCAGAATGAATTCCATCAAACTAGGAGCCCATGGTTGCGCAAAAGCCTTACATTTCATGCCATTCCCCAACCTCCATGTTAACCCGGGCAAGCAATTCCTCTCGAAGGGTCATTATTCCTTTCCAAAACATAGTACATCTACCGCTCCTTTTGTTTGTCCAAACATCCGATCTAGGCATATATTTAGCTGCCACTATTTGAGTCCAAAGCGCCTCCGAACCAGCAGCTAGTTTAAAAAGAGACTTCATTAGCATAGCATCATTAACCCTTGAGAGATCTCTAATCGCAAGGCCTCCTTCTTCCAATGGTATAGCTATCTTATCCCAAGCAACATACGCCAGAAATCTGTCCTTGTCTAATGCACCCCAGAAAATTTTCCTTGTATAAGCGGTGAGTTCTTTAATCACTGTAGTCAATATCTTTAGTGTAGCCATATGATAGATAAGTAGAGATTGCAGTACACTCTTGATCAAAATTAATCTTCCTGCTTGAGATAAAATACGGCCCTTCCACATCTGTAACTTGGAGGTAACCTTTCCAATTAGAAGCTCGAATGATCCTTTTGAGGTTGAGATAGGGGCACCTAAGTATGATGTTGTTGTACCATTTTTAGAAGGAGCAAGGAGTATATTCGAAATAGCAGCCTTTTCCTCATCTGAGACTACTCCACTAAACCAGATTGTGCTTTTATCCGAGCCTATATGCTAACCCAAGATAGCAGAAAAAAGAGATAATGTCTGTGTGATGGTGTGTGCCTCTTGATCTTTAGCTGCCCCAAAGAGAAGTAAATCCTCCGCATATATGCAATTTGTAATTGGTGATGCACTAGTAGCTAACCGAACTCCTGTTAGCTGCCCATTATCTAATAAGAATTTTAACTGTCTTGAGAGAATATCCATACCAAGAATAAATAGATATCAAAAATCATGTTTTATGTTAAAGAATTATTAAAGAATTTATGGACAACGATGTTCGATAAATTTGTAGAGCTTTTGTGGGTTCTTTAAAAAAAACTCACAAATTGTTTAATTAGTTCGTTCCAAATCACAATCTTCCGTAAATTAAAGTTAAATTTGTTGGTGCATTCTTCTAGTAACAATTTTTAAACTGAAATTGGTTCTTCAGTATAATCCTGCACTGTGCAATTTACTGGTGCTCTAACAACATTGTTGACTAATCCATGATAACTTCATTAATTATATATTTTTACTGAAGAGCTTAAACTGTGGGTGCACAACACATGTTATTTCTAATACACAAACCAATTATCATGATATAAATCGTTAATAATTTAACAAAAATAGTCAGAAATTTAAGTTATACAGAAGTTCGATTAGTCAAAATCACTCGCGAAGTATTATCAAATTTCCATGTAAACAAATCAATTAAACTCAATAAAATTATGATTGATAGTTCTCGGATAAACAAGAAAAATAGCTTAATGTGATTAGAAGGGATTGTATCCAACAATCATACACGGTTTTTAATAATAAAAAAACCGTGTATAAATATTGGAGCAAATTTTCAGATAGAATGCTCCAACAATTGTACACAATCTGATTGTATAACAGTGTAAAATTTGACCAATTGTACGCAGTTTTTATTAAAAATCGTGTATGAATGTTGGAATGCATTTTCGGATGGACGTATATGAGATGCTCAAATAATTTTACAAGGTTTTCCACATCAACAATCCGTGTCTTCCAATTATAACGCATCTCTCTATTTTTCTAAGTCAATTCTAAAGCATCTCTACCTGTAGGTTGTACATGATCGTTCTTTGAGTCAAATAAATATCAACAGACAAGGCTAGGGTGAGTCATAAAGAAAGAGAGGTGATATCTTCACCGAGAAGATGATTTCCAACGATTAAACTTCAAACAACCATCAAACATAGCACGAGTGTTGGAATTCAACATATGACCACTTTTCGGAAAGCATATATATGACTATAGCTTTCACCACTAACAACATGTTTGGAATTTTCAGCCCTAGAAAAAAAAGAGAAGAGGCACAAACTTGAGTTTAAGTGTCCGATTAAGTTTTTTCTTTCTAATTTTCTATATTTTTGTTGTTCACCATTATTTTTCTTAGACATTATTCATGTCAATATATGAAGTCTCAAATCTACGGTTTTTATTATATTTTCATGTTATACATTTTTTTGTTCATATAATATCTAATGTAATTTTAATTGTTGTTTATATTGGTAAATGCAATGTTATTGAAATTTTGTTTAGTATTTTTGTTACTTAGATCTAGGGTATGTTTAATTTGAATTCAGATCTAGGATTACATATGATTTTTTTTTTTAAAACAAGGTTTAACTTTAAAAACCATGTAGGATTAAGGTTTTTATCCACAGTTTTACTTTAAAAACCGTGTATGACGTGTTTTGGCGAAAAAAATGCGAATTGTACACGACTACCGTGTATAGTGTAGCGAACCTATTGTACAAGTCTACTGTGTATAAGCCCATTTTTTTACCATGGTTAATAGTGTTTTCTATACTAGTGAGAATTTTTTTTTATTACGAGAAAACCTTGTAAGCAGAAATAATAATGACTCACTTTTTTCAGGATGTTACAGTAATATAAGGGTGGCCTTTGAGATTCGTGCCAAATTTTTCATAAAATATTTTTTTATAAAATTTAACCTGAACTCGTGGAAATCTAACTAAATATTTTGGCAGGTCATTGAATCCGATTTTTTAGCAGTGAAATTTAATGTTTCGATACTGTAGGATCTCAATTTACCAAATCTAGGCCTAATTCACAAAGGGTAGCGCTATATTCAGGGCTATCATTCTAATTTTGAGAGCTCAAAGAAATTTTATTTCTAAATACCGATTATACCCTTTCATTCTCTCTTCTATCTAATTAATAACAAAGCTAATAAAGGAAAAGAATCACATCTTCCTCATAGAGAAAATTCCCTTTATTATCTCATAATAAATCCCATGTTATTTTTCATATTCTTGTCTCTAAAGTAATTTTTTATCTCTAATTTTTAAAATTTTAATCAATTTTTTTATCTACTTTTTCACCCATGAGATTCCTGAGATCTTTTAATATTTTTATATTGGTTAAGTAGTTCATATTTTATTTTATCATGAATGCGATTCATTACTGAAAAAATTGGATAGGCTGAATGTTTGAGATAAGAATGGATGTACTGATTTAAACTTTGAAATTCAGTGTAATATTATATATTCTGTCATAAAAGAACTACCTGGAATAGGCATAGTCCTAACCTACTGTATAACAGCTAAATAAGCTTGTAAATACCTAGTGAGGCAAAATTTTAATGTTGTTATACTCTTTTTTTTTTTTCAAGTTGTAATTAAATGAGAAGATAATTGAGGATACAATGACAACAATTGGGTTTATATATTTCCATTTGTAATTAAATGAGAAGGAAATTATATATGAGCACCGAAATAAGCAAAAGTCTATTGAAATATACTATAGTTGCTCATTTTCATGTACAAGATTTCTATGACACCTTACATTTATTTTTTCTTTATTAGTAATTAAGAACCATAATTTATATATAATTCTAAAGCATTTGTATTTTGTTGACTAATGAATCTTAACGAGCCGATCAGGGAATGAAGGATGGGTCATGAATTGAAGTGCATATACACATTTCCTACCCTGATAATTATATCAAAACTCTCTGTCAGACAATATAAAAAAATTAATATATATCAAAATTGAGGAGTTTTAAATTAATTTTTTCTTTGTCATATTTAACTACTAATTTAAGCATAGGCCTTTCGTTTTTGTTTTGGATTTTTTTTCCGTTATTTATTTTCTAATTCAATAAGATTGAATCTATTTCATTTATTTTTGTAATAGATTTCTTTTAGAAACCTTGGAAGGGTTTTATAAGAAAAAATGAGAAGGTGTATAGAAGATACTTTAATGCAATAATTTATTTCCTCTATTAATTTTTTGTATTAATTATGACAGAATTAATTGTTATAGATAATGAAGAGTGAGTAGAAGGGTAAAATTGGTATTGAGAGAGAAATTTTCTCTTAGCTCTCAAAATTACAATTCATGCCCTCAATATAACACTCCCCATTCACAAAACTTGTTACAATTGGTTTCCTAAATAACCTTTAAATTCGTAATTAGGGTTCTATTGAGCAACATAACAACCCGAAGTAATTTCAAAATCCGAAAATAAGTATTAATCAGGATAGAAGATACAAACGTATTATAAGACCTAGCTAGATTAGGTGAGCTTTTGATAAGATCCTGATCATATTTTGTCCCTGAATTAATCCTCCTAACCAGTGTATCATCTAACTCTATTGGCACTTGTCAGAAAAAAAATACTGATTTCTCAGGTATTGTTTATATATATATATAGATACATACATACATACATACATACATACATACATACATATATACATATATATATATATATATATATATATATATATACACACACACTGATTTCTCAGGTATCGTTTTTATATATATATATATATAGAGAGAGAGAGAGAGAGAGAGGTTGGCTAAGCTCAAAACGTTTGTTCCTAGTCTCAGAAACAAACGATTCAGTTCTCTGATTTTCAAAGTCCAAACGGTCGATCCAAACCAATATATGTTTAATCTATATTAAAATGTGCTTGGACACTAAATTTTATATTTTTTGAAATTTTTTTACTATTTATTAAGATGGTTTGAAAATCGCTGTTTTTATTAAAATTCTGCACCATTGAAAAACAGCAATTTTCAAGCCATCTTAATAAATAGTAAAAAAATTCCAAAAAATGTAAAATTTGGTCTCCAAGTACATTTTAATATAGATTAAACATTTGTCAGTTTGGATCGACTGTTTGGACTTTGAAAATCAGAGAACTGAATCGTTTGTTCCTGAGGCTAGAAACAAACGTTTTGAGCATAGCCAACCTCTCTCTATATATATATATATAAATTATGAGGTACACGCCATGGGTTAAATTTCATATATAAGAAATATTATTTTTATCATTCTAATTGGCGTAAATTCACATAAAGCAAAATGGTCCACACATTGTTTTAGAAAAAATATTATACGTACATTACCGAAGTAGGTAGTGATCGATGGCATATTTTTGGATAGGATCAGTAATATAAAAAAATATTTTATGATGAATATAGTTTTTTTTTTTATATTATGTATCAGATCCAACCCGATTTGAAATATGTCAACATCTTAAATTTTCTGTGTTTGTTAAAATTTGACTTTCTCAGCTGCCCCGTGGACTGCAGTTATTACACCAACGACTTATACCAGAGCCTAAACAGCCAGTAGTCACTATTACATTTTTGATGATTGAATGTACTTGGGGCATGGTTAATTCAAAGACGACAGCTAGGTAACACACACAAGTCTACTCTTTTGATATCCAAGTCCCTATAATTTAAAATTTCGTTGCATTCAATTTGAAACCAGGTTCAGTAATTTGGGTTTCTAATTGGCAGTTAAGCACGTCCGTTTCTAATTTGGGTTTCTAATTGGCAGCTAAGCACGTCTGTTTGAACCACAGCACTCATAAGTCCACCGCCTGAATTACCTAACTCTATTAATTTTAATTACACTATCTCACCACTGAGTTTATAAGAGGGCCAGCTCTAATGCCTTGATAAGCAACCACAAACTGTCAGTTGATCGCTTTTAACATTTTAGCCGCAATGAGGAGCATTATCTTGTTCCTTACACTCTTTCTACTCCCTTTTGTTCAATCTTCTCTCACATCTCGGGCACAAGCTCTTCTCCATTGGAAATACACTCTCCAGACTCAACAGCCGCTTTCATCTTGGAATCTGCATGTACATCCTTGTAGTTGGACCAGAATCACTTACCGCGACACTAACAAATGAAGGCAAGTCATTACTAGAATTTATCTTTTCCATAAGATGCTCTTAGTTTCTCTGCTCTTCCATCCATTAAAACTTTTAATCTCAGTGATAATGAACTCAGTGGAGTAATTCCTCCATCAATAAATATGTTCTCAAAACTCACTTATCTTGTGTTGGCGTGTGTGCTGAATTTGGCAACAAATAACTAGCTGAAGAAATCTTGTGCTCAGGGAAAGTTATTTTATTTGTATATATTTCTATTTCTTGTGTAGGATAGAATAGGAAAGCTATTTTTATTTGATTGTTTTCTATTTTTCTCTACTCAGGGCAGTAGCCTTTATATTTTGGAATCTTCTTCTTCTAAAGATCATCAGAAAATTGTTATGTAAAAAAAAAAAAAGATTGTTACCAATGAAATAAAGCTAGGGTGGGAAGGGAGTTTCAAGGGATCGAGTTGTATGTTATTTATTCATCTCTAAATTGTGACATGGTATCAGAGCAAACCTAGGGTGTTTATTGATTCGTCATGTCTGGATCCGACAAAGACAAGGCAGAATTAGGGGAGGCGAGTGGAACCGATGCACTCCTGGAAAGACTCGCACAACTCATTCTAACCAAGAATCAGATGGCAACATCAGTACCAACATCTCATTTTGAAGGAGCTGCTGCACCGATCACAGTTAAACTCGATGGATCTAATTTCGGATTGTGGTCACAGGTGGTAGAGATGTTTCTGCTTAGCAAGGACAAGTTGGGGCATTTGAACAGAAAACAACCACAACCATCTGCAACCGATCTGACCTATCACAAATGGAAGATCGATGACTCTACTGTGAAAGGTTGGATAATAAATTCACTTACACCAAATTTAATTGGAAATTTTATTCGTTTTCCAACTACAAAAGACGTGTGGGATGCGATTGCTACCACATTTTTCGATGGCAGCGATACCTCACAAGTTTATGACTTGAAAAAGAAGGTCTCCCGGCTGAAACACTCGGGTGGGCAAGTCAAAGATTACTACAATTTCTTGCAAGCTCTGTGGCAGGAGATCAATTTTCGACGACCTAACCCAATGAAGTGCTTGGAAGACATCAAAAATACAACCAAGTGGTGCAAGAAGACCGGGTCTACACCTTTCTCGACGGCCTTATGACAGACTTGATGGTGTGAGGACTGATGTACTTCAAATGAACCCCTTGCTAACTATAGAGCAGGCTTACGCTCGAGTTCAGCGAGAAGATGTAAGGCAATCTGTGATGTTGGATAAGAGTCAGGTTGTGCCAGATTCGATGGCAATGGTCTCACAAGTTTTTAGCACCACATGAGGTAAGTAATTCCAGCACCAAGTTTGGTTCAAATCTGACCCAAAACCAGTCCCAATCTGCCACTGGTGGGGGTTGTACTCATTGTGGAAACCCAAAGCATACAAAAGAGACTTGTTTCAAGCTACATTGCTATCCATAGTGGTGGAAGGAGCTAAAGAAGAAAAGATAATAATCTGGTAAAGCAAGGGCTGCTGTGGTTGTGTCTGAAAATTATTCGGTATTCCCACTGGGTAAGTCAGAGGTGAAATCTGAACCAGCAGGTATGGCAAACTTATCACATAATTTTTACAAAGCATAAGCCAAGTACATGGGTAATAGACTCAGGGGCCACGGATCATATGACTTTTTCTAAGAAAGATTTAGTCGGAAAGGGAAAACCTAGGAGTACAATTCTTAATGCAAATGGGGACATGTGTGCTGTTATAGGTGCAGGAGATGTGCAGGTCACTTCCTCTCTAATGTTGTCTAATACACTTGTGGTTCCCTCTCTATCTACTAGACTAATTTTAGTGGGACAATTAGCAGAAGATCTAAACTGTGTAATAATTAAGTATCCACATTTTTGCATTTTTCAGGATATTCTGACGAAGGAGATAATTGGGCGTGGTACTAAAAGGGAAAGGCTGTATCACTTGTATGATTGGAAAGATGGAAGCGTAAATTTGACTAAAAGTGTATCTACAAGTCGTGAGGAAAAAATCTGGAAATGACATAGAAGGTTGGGACACTTGTCGTTTGGGTACATGCGAAAACTTATGCCAAATTTTTTTCTGGTTTATATATATCTGTATTTGAATGTGCGACATGTATTAAAGCTAAAAGTCATCGTGTGTCATACTCTATTAGTATTAGTCATAGTACCTCATGTTTTGATTTAGTTCACTCAGATGTTTGGAGGTCATTCCCGGTAAACTCAATTCTTATAAATAGTTTGTTTTGTTTATTGATGATTGTACTCGAATGACTTGCGTGTATTTGCTGAAAACAAAAGATGAGGTGACAAATACTAATAAGGGGTTTTGTTTTATAACATGATAGAAAATCAATTTGGCAAGGGAATTAAATTTTTTAGATGTGATAATGGAGGAGAATTTATTAATAAGAACTTGAAAGAGTTTTTTACTTGTAAAGGGATTATTCATAAGACATCATGTGCGAGAACTCCACAACAAAATGGGGTGGCGGAAAGGAAAAATAGACATGTACTTGAGGTTGGTAGATCATTGTTATTTGAGTATAATATGCCACATGTGTATTGGGATTGTGCCATAACAACTGCCATCTATCTAATCAATAGAATGTCTTCCAAGATAATTGATTTCAAAACACCTCTCAAAGCATTGTCGACTTTTGTAACTAATCTTTCAATCCTTAACCTTTCTCCCAAGATTTTTGGATGCGTCGCATATGTTCATATACCAAAGAATCAAAGGACCAAAATTGAACCATGCACCATGAGGTGTGTGTTCGTAGGATATGGGTTCCACCAGAAGGGATATAGGTGCTACAATCCGACGACTAAAAAAATGTTCGTCACCATGGATGTAACCTTTGTAGAAACTGAAAAATATTTCTCAGAAACTCAGTGTCCTTCTCGGGGGGAGAGCACAGTGGGGAAGGAACCGTGGCTTCAGGTGGCACAATTTGAGAATCCGAACTTAGATTCATCCAACACTGTTTGGGCTACTGGAAACACTGAAAACAGGGGCAAAAACAGCCTAGTTCGAACAGAAAACAGGGCAGCAAACAGGGATGAAAACAGGGGAGAAAACAGCCCAGTTCGAACAGAAAACAGGGGCAAAAATAGTGATCTAGAGAATGAAAACAAGGGAGAAAACAGTCCAGTTTGGGCTGAAAACAGGACAGAAACCAGGGGCGAAAACAGCCCAGTTTGTGCTGAAAACAGTGGCGAATCTAGTCCAGTTCAGGCTAATAATCGTAAGCCTTCATCTGAACTAGAGTTGATAATATGGATAGATCTACATGGAGTGAACCGAGACAGAGTGATACAGCAAGAAGAGGTACCACAAGACCCGATTTCTCCTAAAGAATATCCTGAGGTAAGTTCTCTAGACTCTAACTTTACTTTGCCTCAAAGGGAAAATCGTGGGAGGCCACCAAGAAGGTATGTTCCAGAGGACGGAACAAGTAAAGAAGTACAATACCCAATTGCAAAATATGTGACAAGTGAACGATTACCAAGAAAAAAAATAAAGAACTTCACAAATAAAATGTTATCCATAGAAATTCCAAAGGATGTAAATGAGGCCCATAAAGATAAAAAATGGGTGGAAGCTATGGAATTAGAGATGGAAGCCTTGAAAAAGAATGAAACACGGAAGATAGTAGAACTAAAAGAGGGAAAAAGCCGGTTGGGTGTAAGTGGGTGTTTTCTGTGAAATATGGTGCCGATGGTAGTGTATAGAGATATAGAGCGATATTGGTTGCAAAAGGGTACACTCAGACTTATGGCATTGATTTCCAGGAAACTTTTTCCCCAGTAGGAAAACTAAATACAATTCGAGTTTTACTCTTTTTTGTAGCTAATCTAGATTGGCCTCTTCATCAATTTGATGTAAAGAATGTGTTCTTACATGGAGACCTTGAAGAAGGAATTTATATGGATCTCTCCCCTGGATATGAAGGCTTGGGAAACCAAGGATCCATATGTAAACTGGAGAAAGCACGTTATGGTTTAAAACAATCCCCAGGAGCCTGATTTGGAAGGTTTAGAAATGCCATAATGAAATATGGCTTTATGCAATGTGACTCAGATCACACTCTGTTCTTTAAGAGAAACCAAGGGAAACTAACTATTTTAATTATTTATGTAGATGATATGATCATTACAGGAGATGACCGAGAAGAGATACAGAAGCTCGAAGATCAACTCTCAAAGGAGTTTGAGATGAAGAATCTAGGAGGCATGAAGTACTTTCTTGGAATTGAAGTGGTCCAATCCAAGCAAGGTATTGTATTGTCTCAAAGAAAATACATTCTTGATCTGCTATCTGAGATTGGAATGATTGACTGCAAACCGGTTGATACACTAGTAAGTCAAAACCAAAAATTGGGAGATTTCCCAGATGGAGTTCCCACGATAAAGAAAGGTACCAAAGATGGGTAGGAAAATTGATATATTTATCCCACACTAGGCCTGATATAGCTTATGTTGTGAGTGTTGTGAGTCAGTTCATGCACTCTCCAAAAGAAGAACATTTAGAGGCAGTTATGCGTATAATTAGGTACTTGAAAGGAACACCTAGAAAAGGGTTAAGATTCCAGAAAAACGAACATCTGAGTATTGTAGGGTATACAGATGTTGACTGGGCAGGCAGTCTAAGTGACTGAAAATCTACCTCTGGGTACTTTTACCTTTATAGGAGGAAAGTTAGTTACATGGAGGAGCAAAAAGCAAAATGTAGTGGCTCTTTCAAGTGCAGAGGCCGAGTTTCGAGGAATCTCAAAAGGAATATGTGAACTGTGGTTAAGGAAGTTAGTGAGCGAACTTGGGTTTGAACCAAAGGAGGAGATGGAACTATTCTTGGACAACAAAACAGTACTAGACATGTCCCATAATCCGATCCAACATGATAGGACGAAGCATGTTGAAGTAGATCGACACTTCATAAAGGAGAAGATAGACTCAAAGACATTAAAGCTTTTGTTCGTTAAATCTGAAAGTCAGCTGGCTGATATACTGTTATGATTTGGCTTAGAAAAATCTAAGTAGCGCGGGTGTGGTAGAATAGTTTTGGTATTTTTGGATCAATTGAAGGAAATAAAGGAAATAAAGATAATTTAAATAACAAAATTTTCATTCATTCAAAGCTTAGTTCTGAGGATACAAGGGTCACATACTTAAATAGAAATGCTAAAAGTAAAGACACACAAACAACATGCTAAGACACGCAAACAACATGTAAAGAAATGCAAACTGAATGTAAAGACACACTAACTTCGTGACCCTAACATGCCCTCGGCATGGTTTGTATTTTGGGCTCGTCGTGGACTAGATTGCTTTAGTGGGCTGCAATTTGGTGAAAGGTAAGTTGTAGCATCGGGCTGCAATTGGTAAGTTGTAGCATTGCCTCCCCTTATCAAATCCTTGACCCCAGGGATGGAAGTTGGGAAATTTATGTTGGAGGAAGTTGACATCCTCCCAAGTGGTATCCGATTCGAGTAGATTGGACCAGAGAATCTTGACTTGGTCAATGGAACAGTGTAGGGCGTAGAAAGTTGCATGGTTAGGTTAGCTAACGATGCGGTCATATTTGTGGGAGAATGCTCCTATATGGGTTCAGTGCTCTAGTTTCCAAACGAACATGAGCAGGGCACCGAACTCGAGGTATTACTGAATATCTTCCTGCATACGTTCCGGTTCACCCTTAGCCATACCTGCATTCATGATCAGTCAGCCAGAGTTTTATTATTTGATTGTGGGGACGTTTAACTCCCGACGGGCACAAGCCCCCACCGTTAATTACATCAGAGAGACCTTTCGGGTCTAACTGAACAACTCCTTCATTCCAGGATTTGTGTCTATTTGGTTTGAACTCAGTAATGAGGCTAAAGAGAGCTCATGCACTATCATATATGGTCATGTGGTTGGTTCTCGATTGCTTTAGACATTCATATGGTCATGTGTATGTGTATGCATGTATATGGTCATATGTATGTGTATATCTATGTTCATATTCATTTGAGGAATCATGATGTTTATACAGAGAGGGGTATTTTAGTCATTTTAGAATATCATGAAAGATCTATGCATGTGTTTATCATGTGATTATACTATGGGATATGTGACACCTTTTATAAAATTTATGATTTTTATTATGAAAATATGACATTTGATTATGAAAAGGGTATTTTGGTCATTTCAGGTTATGGCTAAGGCTTGCATATGTTTGAATTTGATTTAGAATCATAGAAGATTAAATTTGGGTTCATTTGTTTTTGGTTTGAGTCAATTGGACTTTAAATGAAGAAGGTATGGTCAACAAGGACTTATTTGTGAAGATTTTATGTCACCAGGGACTTGTTTGCAAGATTCTAGGGGCTGCGCTGGATATTTCATGAAGTCAGAGGGGTTTGTATGCATAGTTGACTTTCATTTGTTTATTGTTAAGGCTTTTGGCCATTGGATTAACATTTGGGCTTTGGGATTTGGATATTGGACTCTGAGATATGTGCAGAGCTTTAGACTTTGAGATTTGTGCATAATTCATTTAAGCTTTGAGATTGGTGCTTAGCTATTTGGTCTTGGGCTTTGGTTATTCATTTAACCGAATTGGGCTCTGGGATCTCATCAAGAATCGTGCAAAGGGATAATAGGCTCCCGACATCTGGGACCCTTTGACAGATTCTAATTAATATCTATCTTTAGATCTTGGCCGTCTGATCAAATATCATGCTTCAATCTTCATGTTATCATTTGAACTTTAACATTGGCGCCCCATCAGAGGTTCATCGTTGCTTCAAGAATCGTGAAGGTTCGATATGAACTTGTTGCATTGGACTCTCCATTTCCCGGCTAGGTTTCATCACTCCGGCATAATCTCCGACATGGCAGGCCTCAAGGCTTAGGTCATCATCATCGTCTTAGCATCAGGAAGGTATTGCACCTATCGTCGGTGGCCAATGATCATCGGAGGTGGTGGTTCCGACAGAGACAAAGGTACATCGATACCGGTTGAACATAAATTCAATTTCTTTGATTTGGTTGCTTTCTCTCCTAATTAGATGCTTGTACAACATCGTGAGGAGGTATGTGAGCATGTATAGCCATCAATTTAGGGTTTGGTGAAGTTTCGAGCATGGTCGAGTTCTTCTCGTTTTGATACCAATGAGATATCGGCATGTAAGTAGACGTTATCGTGCTCAACTACTTACACACAATCATTTAAATTAAGTACAACTAATCATCTTTAAAGTTTCGATAGCGGAATTAAGAATCATCAAAAGTAAATTAAAGATCTTAGAATTCAACGTCTCCACGTGTAAATCAATCAAATAGATTGCATACCTTTATCTATTGTAAACTGTAGAGCAATACTTGAAACGTTCTTCACAAACTGTCAAAAGAACTACAAAGCGATTTCTCTCCTCTTTCTCTTTCCAAGCAATGACAACTTGTTTTTTTATGAAAAATGGATGAAGAGAGGATCGTCCTTATTGTTAGAATATATATCCTTTTTATAATGCTTGTCATTAAAGCAATCTTTTATTGGGGAGATGAATATGCATAGAATACATAAAGGTGTTGGAAACCAAAGGATGCAACACACCTTAAAATTAATATGTCAATTATGCACCATTTAATAATATGATATATTGATTAAGCCTATATGAAAAACGCCTCATAATCAGAATCAATTATTATCCCTTTAATTAAACCTTTGGATAATAATCAAGGCCTAATTAAATCATGCCACTTGATAAGCCCATTAGTTTTATTTGGGTCACATAATTTTCTTACATTCTCCCACTTGGTCCATTATAAAACTTTATGACATTACAACATTCATAAGGTGCACAATAATATTGTATATCTTTATATTTCATAAATTCTAAAATCATAATATTTATACTTAAGCAAAATTAATACGAGTCATGGCGGTAGCTAATAATATTTGTTACTAAATTCCTTCCATGTACTACAATATCAATTCTAACTTAATATAAACCATAATGGTATACTTAAGGATCCACGTTAATTGTCTAATTTATATAGACTAATTCCTATTAATAAAAAACAATAATATATATATACTCAAATAAATAGGAATTGTATTTGAAACAATCAATAATAATATCATAAATAATCATTTATTTATAATATAAGTTTAATTACAACAATTATTTATCACAGATAACTCTTCCCATTATTTCGACATGTTCGTGAAATATCTTGGGTGGTAATCATTTCGTCAAAGGATCAGCTATCATCATCTCTGTGCTTATATGCTGTATTGTTATTGTTTGTTTCTATACTTCTTCTTTCACAGCAAAGTACTTAATCTTCATGTGCTTGGCACCTTTGGAGTACTTGTCGTTTTTGCTGAAGAAGACTGCTGCAAAATTATCACAATAAATTTTCAGCGGCTTGGAAATGCTATCGACAATTCCAAGTCCCGAAATAAAGTTCCGTAGCCATAGTCCTTGTACCATGGCTTCAAAGCATGCCACAAACTCGGCTTCCATAGTAGATGCAGCAATTACCGTCTGCTTCACAATTTTCCATGAGATTGCTCTGCCGGCTAGAAGATACACATATCCGCAAGTGGATTTTCATGTATTGCAACACCCGTCATAGTCTGAATCTGAATAACCAACTGCCTCTAAGTATTTTGATCTCCTATACGTCAACATGTGATCTTTAGTACCTTGAAGATATCATAAAACTTTCTTTGCTGCTTTCCAATGTTCTATTCTAGGATTGCTTTGATAACGTCAAAGCATTCCTACAGCAAAACTAATATCTGGGCTTGTACAAGTCTATGCATACATTAAACTACCCACAATGGAAGCATAAGGAATTTTATTCATTTTTTCATTTTCCAATTCATTTTTAGGACATTGATATAAACCAAATTTATCTCCTTTCTGAATCGGTACCTTACCAGCCGAACATTTCTCCATCTTAAATCTCTCGAGAATCTTGTTAATATATGTTTTCTGAGACAAACCTAACAAACCTTGTGATCGATCACGAAATATTTCTATTCCTATCACATAGTTCGCCTCGCCCATATCTTTCATTTCAAAATTCTTTGAGAGAAAATTCTTGGTGCTTTTCATCATTCCAAGATCGTTAGTCGCAAGTAAAATGTCGTCAACATATAGAACTAGAAGCATTATCTTACTCCCACTGACCTTCAAGTATATACAACGATCAATGTTCGCTACACAGAAGTGCACTCCTAACTTTCAGTACAGCGAGCTGTACCTTTTAAAACTCGAGTTTACCTCTAGTCAAGACTGCAAGTGCACAGTTCTACCATTGGTATAGTCGGGTATCGTATCCACAGGGACGGAAGAAAAAGAACCAAACTACTTAATTCTACTAGATCCTAGAAGTGAGAAAAGTTTGTAGGTTGGTTCTTTCTAACAATTCTACTTATCGAAGTAATGATTAAAACAATGAAAAGAAGAATCGAAAGTTTGTTTTCAATTAATAAAAAGCGTTTCCAGGGTTTCATACTTCGTTTCAGTTCAGCCCCAGGGTATACGGCCTGTATAGAATCCTATACGGTCCGTATAGGCCCCCGAGTTAATACTGCAGCTACTGTTTCTGTGTTGGTGCTTTTGTCTAGGGTTTCTATCGACCGTACCTAAATTCCTAGCCTCAGCTGTCGCAATTTTGGCTTAGTAACCCGATTACCGGACTCAACTACTCCCCTCTTAGGTGCCTTAAACCTCTACTTTCGCTTTTTGGTCCAATTTACCTAAGTCACTTATTGGTTTACTAAAGGTATCCTAGGACTTTCGCCTCAAGGAAAGTTTTGTCTTTCGGTACTCCTTGGTTCGTAAACCTAACTCATGTACTTGGTTCAGTTGGATTGAATGTTATATAGACTTGTAACCTATCGACTTAGACGTGCGCATTCGTCTAACGGGTTGACTATTCGATTCAAGCAAGCAAAAACCAAGTAATTAAATACTACACAACAAGATGAAAACTAAGCATTCAACACAAATTCAAGTAGCATACAAGTAAAACCAAACATCAACTACATCTTAACCCTAGAAACAGTAAATTTAGCTACTCATGTTCTCAAAATAACACAAATCAAGAATAATAAAAGAGTTCATGGCAAAACTATAGAAGAAATCCGAAGAATTTGTTGTAGAACTTTTCTTCTTCCTCTCCAAGTTGAACCTTGTCTCCCAAGGACCAAGAATAAGCAAAAGATGAGAATCAGATCTGGAATTTCCTCCTTTAATGCCCAAAATCCTGTATTAAAGCCTTCCTATTCGGTTTCCACAACTGACGCCTGTTGCCAATTCCAGCCTGTTTTTCCGAATTTGCTCTGTACGGCCCGTACAGGAATCCATACGGACCGTATACCCATGCCTTTGTGAGGGAGAGAGGTAGCCTCCTATGTGGAACTTTCTGTGTAGTTGGGCAGATCTTGTACGGGCCGTACAGAAATCCATACGGGCCGTATAGAAAGGTGTCAGCTCCAGAATTTTGCCCGTTTTCTGCAAAATAAGAACAAAACATAGCAGTACCACATTCTATAGATATTTAAGTAAAATGTTCACACTTTTAGGCTTTTAGGCACAAGTTTTGGGTGTAAATCGGTGTCGGAATATAGGCAAAATAGGGAGATATCGATCAACAATGTTTTCCGTAAAACCAAAAGAAGTAATCACATCATTGAACTTGAGATACCATTGTTGTGATGCTTGTTTCAGCCCATATATCGATCTTTTCAATTTGCAAACCATATCCTTTCCCCCAATTAAAAAGCCCTCGGGCTGATCCATGTAGACTTCCTCTTCGAGTTCTTCATTCAGAAAAGCAGTTTTGACATCCATTTAGTGTAACTCAAGATCGAAATAAGCCACTAAAGCCATGATTATACGCAAAGAATCTTTCTTAGAGACGGGCGAAAATGTCTCTTTAAAATCAATGCTATCTTTCTAAGTGAAACCTTTGGCAACCAGTCTAGCTTTATATCGTTTAATTTTGCCTTTTGAGTCACGTTTGATCTTAAAGATCCATTTACATCCAACTCGCTTGGAATCGTGAGGCAATTTGACGAGATGCCAGACTTGATTTTGTTCCATTAATTTTAACTCGTCTTTCATGGCATCAATCCATTTATCAAGATTCTTCACATTCAATAGCTTTCTTGTATGAAACCGGATCATCAATTGCAGAATCAATTTCAGATTCTTGTAGATAAACCAAATAATTGTCAGATATAGCTGATCTCCGTTCACGGGTAGACCTTCTTAATGGTGTATTATTTGGTTCAACTACATCATCAACAACGATGTTATCAATCGGAATGTCCTTAGTTGCAGTTGGTTGTTCTGGAACAGTCGGAACAACTACTTTCGAAACAACAGACAAAGGAACAGTAACTTGTTCTGTAATTTCCTAAAGATCAGAATTACACTGATCAGAACTTCTTGCACTGACTTCAGCATTCTCGATGAAACGTGCATTTTTGGATTCAACAATTCTCGTGCTATGATTCGGACAGTAAAATTTGAACCCTTTGGATTTCTCTGGATATCCCATAAAGAATCCACTAACAGTTCTAAAATCCAATTTCTTTTCATGTGGGTTATACAAACGTACCTCCGCAGGGCAACCCCATACATGTATATGACGCAAACTAGATTCCCTTCCTGTCCACAGTTCGAAAGGAATCCTTTCTACTGCCTTACTAGGAACCCGATTTAGTAAATACATGGCGGTCTTAAGTGCATACATCGACAAAGATTTAGGCACAGTTGAGTGACTGAGTATACTCCGAACCATGTCCATAAGTGTTCTGTTACGACGTTCATCAACATCATTTTGTTGTGGTGTGCCGGGCATAGTGTATTGCGCACATATACCATGCTTTTCTAAGAATTTAGCAAAGGGTCCAGGATTTTGTCCTGATTCGTTATATTTACCATAAAATTCCCCACCGCGATCAGATCAAATGATTTTCACTTGTTTTTCTAATTGTCTTTCAACCTCATTTATAAACACCTCAAGTGCATCAATAGATTGTGATTTTTCATTTAGAAGATAAACAAATCCATAACGTGAGAAATCATCGATAAAAATGATGAAATACTTTTATTTATTAAAAGAGAGAACGTCAAATGGTCCACAAATATCTGTGTGAATTATTTCTAGAAGTTGAGAGCTACGAGTGGCACCTTTCTTAGTATGTTTCGTCAGTAAAATCCAAGTTTGGAAGAACTTCGGACTTCACTAAACGTTGCATTCTTTCTTTGGATATATGATCCAATCTTTTGTGCCACAAGTACGCCGACTTTTCATCATTCATATTTCTTTTCATTCCAATAGTATTGTTTACGATAATTAGAGATTCTACATAAGAATTATCCAACTCTAATTTATATAATTCATCAATCAAATTGCCACAACCAATCATGCAATTATTTTTATATAAACTAAAACATTTAGATCCAAATTTAAATACATAGCCACAATCATCCAACTTAGATACAGATAATAAGTTGCGAGAAAACAAAGGTACATATATTGTATCATAGAAATCGACAATATTGCCAGAACCTAATATAAGTCAGTATGTACCGACACCTTCCACTGGCACCTTGTCTTTATTGCCCATAATTACATATCTTTCACTTTGTCGACTTTCGCTTGTGGTTTGGATCGTAAGAAATCCCTGTAAATTATTTGAAATATGAGTTGTAGACTCCGAGTCAATCCACCAAGTATTATTGGGAACATCAATAAAATTTGACTCAAAAGTAACAAAAGTATGATTCATACCTTTCTTTTCGAACCAAACCTTCCTTTTCAGACAATCCTTCTGAAAATGACCCACCTTACGACAAAAGTGGCACTTCTGCTTGTTCCCTTCTTTCTTGAGACTTGCATTAGAAGACACCTGAAGGGCTTTCTAAACAAAACCCTACAGCAAGAACACACAACCTACAGCAAGAACACAGAGAGACAACACTCTTCTTCTCCAAGACACACAGCAACACACAACCTACAACCTAAACACACAACCATATACAGATCTATACATAAACCATACCCCAAGCTTTCTAAACAAATCCCACAGCCACCATATACAAAGACCTACAACCGAAAACCCTGCCTCTACAAAAACCCTGCTATATAGCACTCTCCTCCATTAGCAAGCTTCTTTTCTTCCTTGATAGGTAGATTTTTATGTAAAGCCAGCTATGTTATCTCAAAGGATAGGCACGATAGGCCTTGATCTGTATATTTTCTTGTTATGGATCAATAAAACATGTTTCTCTGATTTGATATTTGTTCTCTTTGTTTGTGTTATCATACCTTGCTTCTTTTGCATCTTTCTTCATCTCTGATTTGTTCTCTTGTCGGTTTTTGCCCCTTTCTGCCTTGATCTCCTTCTTCTTTTCTTTTCTCTTTCTTTGCTGTCACATATAGTAATTATCAAGCATCAACACACATAAAGAAAGATAATCAAATAAAGTGACAAGTCAAATTATGAAGAATATGTCAAGAAATAGTTTTATAAGTTGATGTTTTACTACATTTATGTATTTGCTAGTATGTTAACATATAAGCTCCTTGATTTGATGATTAAAGTGTATAAAAACAGAAATATATGGACTTTATGTATTGTAGAGAGAAGACATAGAGATGAGATGCTAAGAATTGATGTTTTACTACATCTTCTTATACATCTTGTTTTTATTGTTGTATCTCTTCAATATGTGCTATTATATGGATCTATGTGCTGAAATGAGATGATTGGGGCAATGTGGATTGATGTTTAACTACATCTCCATATATGCTTTGATATCTGTCTTCAAGTAAAAATGTGAAATTCCAAGGACTTAGTTGCATAAATACAAGGCAGAGAGCAAAGGACATAGAACAGTACATGTTCAGTGATTAGATGCTTGATGATTACCTTGACATGAGAAATTATGCAAATTCAAGGACTTGTATGCATATGCCATGTGATAATATAAGGAAATCATGTCCTCATTTCCAAACTATGCCCAAATGCTGTCCATAGACCAACTCATGTGATAAACAAATCAAAACCATGCTTGTACCAGCCTCATGTGCAAAGGGATAGCAATATATGCTATACTGGTACCAAAAATGCCCAAAATGACATGCTGTCACATGTCAGTCAGTGTAGACTGACCTGTCACCCAAATCAGAAATCTAAAAACACAGATAGGTAGAGGGCTCCAATACAATCAGTTTAGACTCAAATTTTCTATTTTTATGATTTGTCTACTATTTTCTATCAATTTTTGAAGTTGGACTTTTGGATTTCTAGTTTCTGCACTGTGCTTAATACATGGCCATCAGCACTGTTTTCCTCTTTTCTTTACTTTCTGAAAACTTTACTGCAGAGATAAGATCATAATCATGTAGATCATTCAAATACAATCAAAATAGACTATTTATTTGCATCATTTGGACATGTATAGCATGATTTATGATTTTTCAAATGTTTTATATGCATATAATTGACAGCATTGACCTCTGTGCACAAGTCTGCCAATATCAGATAGTATAGGGGCCAAATAAAAAATATAAGTTCACAGATAAATAAAGGACTTCATAACATACTCATTCAACACAAATTTCCCATTTATAGGATTTTTCTTGCATTTTCTATGATTTTTCAAAGTTCATGTTTCACAAAATATTAAACTGCATATATACACAGTGTACTACTGGAATTTGACCTCTGCCCACTGCTTGACCCTTTTAATGTCTCAAATGACCTTGAAAATCAGAACCAAAAATATATTTGAAATCTACACTCTCTTCCAATCATTATGGACATCAATTTTTCTCAAATCCATGTTATATAGATCTCTAAATAAATTCATGAATTAAATCAAATATATTGATACAGCTCTGACTATTATACCCCTGCACCTGTACAGAACACCATAAAAATACAAATAAAATCTTAAAAATAGCAAAATCCTGCATACATGCCCACTACATACACTACTACACATAATCAATCAAATCCACATTATTCATGAATACATTTCTATAAAAACAAGTCATCTTTTCAAAGAAATAAGTATATACACATGTACAGTCAAGCCTCATGTATGCCTTTGAGCTAAAGCCCTCTCAAAACCTGACGTTAACTCCTCATGATTTCTAATGTATCTGAGCCAAGTTTAAATGAACCTTCACCCCATACCAAAACCACTGTATCAGTGTCTGTGATGAAGCCGGTATCAAGTCAGTAAAGCCATGTGTGCTCAATCTTCACACCATGTCCCAATACTTTCCTATCAATGTTATAGCATGCTTCAATGTTTCCTGAACATAATTTTTAAGCCTCAGGTAATGTTCTAAAGTGATCCCATGCCGAGTCAGTACCATGCCGGTACCAAATCAAGAACTCATAAGCTCAAAGAATGTTCAAACCTAAACCAAACCTCAAATTAATGAATGGCGAACAGATGCCGTACCGGTACAAGATCAATGGAAATTGCAATTAAATCAAAGGAACAAGATCAATGTCAAACAGATGCCGTACCGGTACAAAACCGGGAAGTCATGAACCCAAGCCATATCCAAGCCTCCACAAGATCTCAATACCCAAAAAGGGCCGTAATGTCCCTAAACTAAATATAGACCGCAAAGTCTCTAAACTAGCCCAATAGACCGTAAAGTTTTTAAACTAAAACCAATGTCCCTAAACCAACCATGGACCGCAATGTCCCTAAACTTGATCCGACCTAGCCAATAAAGCCTGATCAAATATACCCTTTCAGGATCGAATGAGGAAGTCAATCCACGATCCTCAATTCATACTGAAACACCGCATTCATATGCGCACACACTCTCCAATGGTCGAGCAAGGAACCAATCCACGATCATCAATCTATACTGAAACACCGCATTCATATGCACACACACTCCAACGATCGAGCAAGGAACCAATCCATGATCATCAATCTATATTGAAACACCGCATTCATATGCACACACACTCCAACGATCGAGCAAGGAACCAATCCATGATCTTCAATCTATACTGAAACACCACATTCATATGCACACACACTACAACGATCGAGCAAGGAACCAATCCACGATCCTCAGTTTGTACTGAAAACATCGCATTTATATGCATACACACTCTTCAAGGATCGAGCAAGGAACCAATCCACGATTCTCAGTTTATACTGAAAACATCGCATTTATATGCAAACCTAGGCGATAGGAGCTGGCACCACGTCGTACGCTCTGAGTCCTTTCATGCACCATACCATACTTGTAGGCGGTAGGAGCTGGCATCGCGTCGTACGCTCTAAGTCCTATTGTGCACACAACATCTGGACTACCTGAATTGGCACCGCGCTTCACATTCAGACTCTAGATGCACATACAAAGGATCGAACAAGGAAGTCAAACCACGATCCTCAGTTTATACTAAGAACACCAATGCATAGGTCAAATTAGGGATAGGAAACATAAGTTGCACCCTTGCATCGCATTTATATGCACAAACACACACACACACACACAAATGATCGAACAAGGAAGCCAATCCACGATCCTCAGTTTATACTGAAAACACCAATGCATAGGTCAAGTTAGAGATAGGAAACCTAAGTTGCATCCTTGCATCACATTTATATGCATAGACCGAAAAGTTTATGACAGAAACACACCCCACTCTTACTTACGTTCAGCGGCCCTAAATCTTGGAATGAGGTGCTCGAGAGACATAAATCTCGGGGTAATTAACAGCGGAGGCTTGCGCCCGTCGGAAGATTCAACGTTCCCACAATCAATAAACTCTCTTGTACAGATATTACGTACGAGGGTGAACCACGAAGTTCCTTTTTCTTTCTTTCCTCTCAGAACAACGTCTTTCCCCAATACCACATACCATACCAGAACAAAGAAAGCAGCGATGATTCGAGGGCGGACGACGACGCAGAAAAAGGCACCTCGCAGCTTGAATAATACAAGAATCATCTAATGGGTGTCAGGCATTTCACAGTATTTTTCTCATGTCTTAATGACTATTTCACTCATTTCTCTTCAATTCTACATCAGCAATGCTGCTGTCCAGGATTTTCTAACAACCAGACTTTGAGGTTTATTTCCCGTCAATTGGCTAAACCAAATTTTATGTTCTTCACATGAAAATGTTCATTGAGTCATGATCTATATGCCTGTAAAACAGTTTTGCTAAAATCAATTCAGAGCTATGTCAAATCAGTGATTTTGTGAGAGGGTGTTTGCTGGTATTTCCTGAATGTGCAACTGTTTTTCATTTTGACAGTCAATATTTAGAAATTAATTATGAACAATCTACAAAGCCAAATTTTTGGTATTTTATATGGTTTTACAGAGGAGAGTTTGATATTCTTCCTGTGAAATTTCATAACTTTCAATGATTTATTTCTCTGTTTAATGGTCGTGCAAAGACGGTTACAGCTTGCGAGCTGTGCAGTTTTTATAAGAAGTTCTAAATTTTGAATTTTATTACAGACAATTCGTTCATTGTTTTTCTGTGAAACTTTGCAGTCCTAACCTTTGATATCAATTCTATAACCTGTCCAAATTTCAGATTTTAATTCTTTCTAGATTTCGAGATATGGCTGGTGCAATATGGTACCAGCAAAACTGTAACAGCACAGTTCCAGCATTTTCAATTCAGAAGAGTGAACTTTGAATGGCCACCATTTTCTACTGAATTACTCAAATCGAGTGATTCTTTTTTGTTCTATTCATATTAGAGTCATTTATTTACTGGTAAGAGGGTTTGGTCAAATTTATTCTGGTCTGGTCTGTAGAGCCAATTTACTGGCAGAGGAGTATTTAAGGCACTTTTTTCAGATTTTGGATAAAGTTGGGTTATCCAACACAACTCTCCCTTCTCCATTTCTGGGTCAAATTCTTCCCCATTCACCAAATTAATTTTGATTTTATTTTGGACCCCTTCTAACTTGACCTATTTTCCTCTTTTCTAACAATTACAGTTAATTCGTTAAAATCCAGGGTAACTGGTCCCACACTTCTCATCCAATCTCCTCCTAAAAGTAGTTCATGGGCCCCAATCTCCATCACTTTCAAGTGAAATTTGAATTCATGCCCACACATTTTCCATATTAAACCCTTGATGTGTGCGTTACACTTCATTCTTTCTTCGTTGGATATTATTATAGACATTGATGTGGTAAATTCTGATTCCAGGCCTACTTTTTGGAGTATACGAGGACTTACAAGCTATGAGTGCTACAACTATCTACTAAAATCAATAATGGTTCCTTTTGGATTTCCCCCTTCTGCCTTATCGGATTTGTGGAACTGACCTCCCTAATGGCAAGTAATGAAAGTTGTACCTCTTTCCCGTTAGAAGCATCCTCCTCTTCTGGGCAGAGTTCAGCCTGCATTTCTGCCCCTTCTTCATCACTCAAATATTTTGGCCAAGCTTCTTCCTCCCCTTGCAACACATGTAGTGTTTTTGGTTGGCACTTGTGCCCCGGAATCCATCTATCCCAGTACCGAAAGCACTTGTCTCTATCAGGCTTTTGCCCAGAGTGGCCAGAGGGTCTTGGATTTGTCGTCTGTTGGTTTACTGGATAATTGTGTTGGTTTTGATTTGGAGTTAGAGTTTTTGGATCGGTTGCGGCTTTGATAGGATTTCTTGCCTTCTTTTGCTAATCCAGAAGCATTTCCTGATAGGAAGCTGCTTCATAGACTTCTTTCAGATTTTTTGGTCGGGTTGAGAGCACCATATACCGCAGTTCTTCTTTTAAACCCGTTAAGAAAGTGGTTGTGAAAAATGACTCATCGTACATTGGGTTTTCTCTTAGCAACAACAACCGCAATTCTTCAAACTTACTCCTGTATGCCTTTAGTTCCCCAACTTGCTTCAAGTTTTTTATTTCTCCCAAAACTCCAATACTCGATTTGGGTTCAAATCTTTCTAGCAATCCATTCTTAAATACTTTTCATGTCATTTGACCCCCTTCTAAACACAATCCCTGGCACCAAATCTTAGCTTCTTCAATCATGTAAATGGAAGCAAACTCGAATATTTGCCAAGGCGGAATTTGGTATATTTCGAAATACCTCTCACTTTTGTACAACCAACTTCTAGGTCTAGTCCTATCAAATACTGGAAATTCAATTCTTGGTGTGGGTATGTGTCTTGGGATTTGATTTTGGGTATTTAGCACTATCTGGTTGTGTGGATTTGGAAATGGCACGGCAAATTTATTTTGGTTTTGGTTCATAGTGCATTGGTGAGTGTTGTAAGAGTTCAAGTTTTGAATGAGGTTAGGGCCTGGTGGAGTTTGGTTTTGTGTAAATTGTGGATTTTGTGAAGTTTGTGTACTGGAACTAGCACCATTGGGACTATGTTCTTCACTAACTACTTACTTTCCCAAATATCGGACAAACAATACTTCTAAGTCATGTTTCTTTGAAGTAGTTTTTATTTTTTTTGAAGTAGACTTCTAAGTCATGTTTCATTACCAATTGATCACTCTTGGCCATAAACTCATCAATCTTATTAAACCTTTCCTCAAGTTCCCCACTTAATTGTACCTTATGATCACTAGCATTGGATTGTCAATTTGCGTTGTCATCCATCAAACTTGCCATTCTTCTCTCCAATATTTCTAGTTGATCTTGCAACCCTTGGACAGCATTGGCTTGCTCTTCCATAGTTTTTTGGCATGTTACGACCATTCCATAGGCCTATGAGCAAGGCTCTGATACCAATTGTTATGATTTGGCTAAGGAAAATCTAAGTAGCGCGGGTGTGGTAGAATATTTTTGGTATTTTTGGATAAAGTGAAGGAAATAAAGATAAAGAATAGCAAATATAAATTTAAATAATAGAAATTTCATTCATTCAAAGCTTAAGTTCTAAGGATACAAGGGTCATATACTTAAATAAAAATGCTAAAAGTAAAGACACACAAACAGCATGCTAAGACACGCAAACAACATGTAAAGAAATGCAAACTGAATATAAAGACACACTAACTTCGTGACCCTAACATGTCCTCAGTATGGTTTGTATTTTGGGCTCGTCGGGGACTAGATTGCTTTAGTGGGCTGCAATTTGGTGAGTGGTAAGTTGTAGCATTGGGCTGTAATTTGTAGTTGTAACATATACTTACGAAAGGGGGTGTCAGGCAAGTTTTTTGAAAGCACACTTGACAAGCTTGGTATGACAGATTTGTATGTGCTTGCTTGAGGGGGAGTGTTGGCGTGTATGCTAAATTTGGCAACAAATAACTAGCTGAAGAAATCTTGTGCTCAGGGAAAGTTATTTTATTTGTAGATGTTTCTGTTTCTTGTATAGGATAGAATAGGAAAGCTATTTTTATTTGATTGTTTTCTGTTTTTCTCTACTCAAGGCAGCAATCTTTATATTTAGGAATCTTCTTCTTCTAAAGATCATCAGAAAATTGTTATGTAAAAAAAAAAAAAAAAAAAATTGTTACCAATGAAATAAAGCTAGGGTGGGAAGGGAGTTCCAAGGAAGTTGTGTGTTATTTATTCATCTCTAAATTGTGACATATCTCTCAAATAATGTTCTTTCCGGTTTAACCCCCCGTTGAGCATTGGAAACTTGACAAACATAAGAGTTTTGTATCTTTGGAGTAATACTCTCTCGGGACCAATCCCTCCTCAAATTGGTGAACTAACATATTTGACACATTAGAACTACATGATAACTCGTTGAGTGGAAATATACCTACTAATGTTGAAAACTTAACCAATTTTTTCCATATGTATCTTCGAAATAACAATATATCCGGATAGATCCCTCTTGAAAATGGTAAACTTACACATTTGACAAATTTAGACCTATCAGGAAACTTTCTGAGCTGAGAAATGCCATCTAGTTTAGAAAACTTAACCAATCTTTTCAACCTAAATCTTAATGATAACAATCTCTCGGGACCAATCCCTCCTGAAATCAGTAAACATGCACATTTGACAGTTTTAGCCCTATCAATAAACTTTATGATTGGAGAAATAGCTACTAATTTAGAAAACTTAACCAATCTTATCCACCTATATCTTAATGCTAACAATCTCTCGGGACCAATCCCTCCTGAAATTAGTAAACTCGCACATTTGACAGATTAAGCCATGTCAAAAAACATTCTAAGTGGAGACATACCAACTAATTTAGGAAACATAACCAATCTTAACAATCTATATCTTGAGGAGAATAATCTCTTCGGGTTGAACCCTCCGGAAATTGGCAAACTTACACAATTGATATATCTGGAAATAGAAAATAATTACATGAGTGCAGAAATACCTGCTACTCTAGAAAATTTAACCAATATTATGCATATGTATTTTTATAATAATGAGCTCTTCGGAAATATTCCTCCTAAAATTTGCAGACTTACACATTTGACAGTGTTAAGTCTAGCAGGAAACTTTCTGAGTGGAAAAATACCTATTAATTTTGAAAACTTAACCAACCTTGCCTATTGGCATCTTTGGGGTAATAATCTCTCTGGATCGATCCCTTCGATCCCTCCCTCAATTGGCTTCCTAACAAACTTGATTTATCTCGGCCTATATATGAATTCACTGACCAGAGAATTCCTACTTCTTTTCGAAATTTAACCATGATTGTTTTTATACAAGTCGTTTTCAACAGATTATCTGGATCTACCTCATGTAATGATTAATCTAACAATGTTATCTGACGTGGACTTGAGAAACAATATATTATCTGGATCTATACCTCATGAAATGAATAATCTAACAATGTTATCTTACATTGATCGGAGCAGCAATAACCTTTCTGGATATGTAACTGCCGATTTGTGGCTGTTTGTAGTTGGATTTTTTCTACGGGCTTTGCAAAATCCATGCAATAGCACCTATTTGCAGTCGAGACAATGATGAGCAAACACCAGTGTTTGCTGTGGCATGAGAAATAAACACAATTATAATCACATTTAATTCATTTTTGTAATTATTTAAATTAAAATATAAATAATACATAATTTGAAAATTGAAGGTTAGAATTAATTAACCTCTGGTGGTATGTCACGAGAATGAATTTCTTTCGAACCGCGACGCAATGGTGCATTGCTCGGCGCAGGTAGTCGACTGTTTCCTTGGAATATAATTCCACCATCGTGGCATTGAGTTTGCCGGGATCCAGAAACATACTCCAGTTCTTTTTATGTTCAAGCGGCCATGATTCAACAGTTCGGTTCAGCTTCCTGAAAAATCATCATATTAAATTAGAACATATATTTCAGTGCTACACATCTGATATCAATAAATTTTGGTCACTTACATGGCGAAAATGGTGATGTGAGACACATCGAGCCATTTATCGCTACCCGAGGCATGAAAAATATCCTGAAAGTCCTTCAAAGATATCATCACAGTAGATGAATCGTGCAGAAACATCTCCGGTGGGATGATGATCATTATTTCCACCATGCCGTCGGGTGCCGTGATCAATTTGTCATGGAGGCGACGACAATTCCTGGGTAAAAGGTTGTATTCTTGTGTGGTGATCAGAGAGCGGTGTGATGATCCTGGCGCATCAGTCGCGACGCCTATTGATATCTCGTTATTTTAGCTACATTTTCGACCAAATCTTGTACCAAAACCTGTGTCCAAAACTGTAAAATCATGTTTATTACATTGATTATCTGTAGAATATGGTACTATTGCGCTTTTGTTTGTTTATTGTAGGAAACGGGCGAAGAAAGGGTGAAATCCAACAATCTGGACTTCCTGCACGGGCCGAGCCACAATTCACACGGACCGTGTCAGACCCTACTCGACCCCTCACACGAGCGCTGCACGACCTGGACAAGAGACACAGGCACGGTCCGTACAGCATCTCACACGGACCGTGTCAGAGAAATCCAGCAGTTAATCTAAGTTTTCAGATTATTGTCTAATTAAAGATGGACGGTTATGGAGCAATAAAAGGACGACCCCTTGGGTCAGACAGGCATCCAATTCGGACAAAACACAAATCCAAGAGGGTTTTACAACAACTGACTTGGAGACGAAGTAGAGAGGAGGAAATCGAGAGAATTTCGACGAATCTTCTTCGTATTTTCGGTTTTGTCATGAATTGTTTATCTTTTATTTGTTTTTCTGTTTTGAGAACTATGTTTGAGTAGATTTCTTAGTTTCTTGGGTTACGATGTAGTCGAATACTTTGTTTACTGAGAGTTATTTGATTATGTTTGATATTCTGTGTTTACTTGTTTGTGTATGATCTTTATTGCTTATCTGCATTGTTCGATTGTTATTTGGTTCTTACTATTAGACTTGGCCACGTCTAACAAGGTACTGTGTCCAATTCTGTCCTTCAACCAGACCAAGTATTTGAGGTAAGTCGATGAACCGAGAGGGAAGACTAATTAGTAACCGAGAGGTGAACGTTTCAGAAATCGAGAGATTCTGAATACCTTTAGTAAACCAAACAAGTAACTTAGGTCATTCAAACCAACGAACGAGAGTTTAGGTTAGAACCCTAAGAGGATTGAATTTGTATTTCCATTATCGAGTTTATTAAGCCAACAAACGAGAGTTGAGGTTTCGGAACATCAGGTATGGTCAGTTCATCCTATACAGAATCAATCAGCACAAGAAACCAGACAACTACAGTTTCCCTCGAGTCCTACACAGACCGTGTATTAGAGTACACGGACCGTGTGACATGGGTCGTGTACGAGAGTACACGAGTCGTGTCAGGTGAGAGGCAGAGTTGCAGATGAAATCAGAAACCCAGAAAACGCCTGTTTTAATTAGTTTTAAAATCCAATTTAGTCAGTTTAGTTTACTTGTATTTTTATATTATTGTCAACCAATATTTCAACCAACTCAACCCCTTTTCAACACTTCTAGTTTAACAATAAATTAGGTAAAAATCTAGTTAAGTTATTGAACCGTCCTGTGGATCGATACCCGATATTACCAGCGATAGGATTGTACACTTGCAATCCGAATCAAAAGTAGAATCGAGATTTAAAAAGTACAGCTTGCTGTACTGAAGCTTTGTAGTACACTTTTGTGCGAACACCTATCTCTCTCTCCGTGTGTACCGGTGACAAATGGCCCTCCTAATCAGCCTGTATCAAATTTTAAATCAATTTCAGCATTTCAAAAGAGCGGATTTGAATGTAGCAAAAGGTATTGATTGTTTAGATATTACATGATTCAAAATGATCTGATTCTTGGGCCATGGAATAGTGGCCATCCGGATATCATCCAGAGTGTACATCCGCTCGTTCGGGATAGGAAGAGGTATGTGCGTCCAATCCTTCATGACTAAGTCGACATGCACCAAAGTATTATCGGGACTGAGCTGATCATGGTCCATATCTGTCGGTCTTGGCTGTACAAGGCCCTTACCAACAGTAACGGGCACAGTACCGACTCAAATAACCAGCTTGCATTTCTTAGCGCTCTGCAATTATCATGTAGTCATTTTAAGAGGAAATGTTACCTAACAACAAATAAAAAAGTAGCAATTAATTAATTGTGACTATGAACTAGTATTACCTTCAGATTATCGAACGCGTCTCCCCAGGTCCCGGACACCCGAATCTAAAGGCAATTATCATGCTACCTCGAGACTGTACGGGCACCCGAATTGACCTCCTCCTCCACCTCCAACTGTTAAAAAAATTGAATAAAACACAAGACTAATTAAATGGAGGCAGTTATAATTTTGTTTGAATGACGCAAGTTATAACAAGAATTAAGTACCATTTTCTGAGCCAAGGGCCGCAATTCTTCGGGCAGTCGAATACTTCCGTCGGCTGTTATCTCAGATCTTGCCATGAACCAACAGCTCCCCCTAGGGTTGGTTATCTTTACAACCGGTGAGTCTGAATCTATGTTTGACTCCAGTATCTTCCTGAATTCGGACGACTTACCCTCGTACCCGTCTGACCCTAAATAGTGCGGGTACTTGTTCTTGGCAACAATTCTCCTGCCCCTTTCACTTGCAGCATTCATTAATCAAAGCCAATCAATTAGTGTAAGGCAGAAAAATGATCAATCTACAAAAAAACAGAGTTACAATTTTATAAATTTAGTTACCTGAAACTTGGGGGTTTGCTTCATCACTACAAAGCCATCCCAGATCTCCTGGGTCAACCCGTCAAAGTGTCCGACGGGGTTCTTCCCTTTGTTCATCCATTCGGTCACGAGTGTGCTCTTGTATTGCTTCCACCCATCGTTCATTTTCTTGAGAGTTTTCTTTTTCCCGGTATCATTTGTGATGTTCCATTGAGCCTGATTGACACAAAACAAATGTCATTTCAGTTCATGCATGTACAGCAATCAAAAGAAATACTGAAATGGTGACATTACCTTCACCATCTCCCACCATTCTTGTTTTGTCTCCTTGTTGAAGGCCTTCCAAGAGGCTGCACAGATATCGGCTTTCCTCTTCGCGAAAAGGCTACACCAATTTGAGTAATGCGCCCTGTTTTCCCCCGTCGGACACCCGTTCTTCTTGAACTCGATTTTAAATAGCTTTTTTTCTGACATGGTTTTGCACGTCGTCGGACCTCTCATCCTTCTTTGTGATTCCGACTGGGCTACACCTTGCTCTTCTTCGTTTTCGGGGTTCCCGTAATGCTCACCCGAATGTGACATGATTTTACAAAAAATAATAGCAATGTCTTCAAATTAGACAAACAGAAATGAACCAACTAAGGTCTCTAATTTACAATTTTGGTACAAATTAAATTTACAATAAGAACTCATTTTGGTCCAAACCAATACCTTTGCAATGGAGGCAGCAAGGCAACAAGGGAGGATCCCAAAGAAGGCCGACGAGCACCCGGAAGAACTCAACAAAACAATCAACAATTAACGACGACCAAATCAGAAATGCCCAAATAAGGAGGAAATAGAGAGAGAATAGAAATTATTTTTATTACCAAGAGAGGCCGACGAGGGAGACGGCGTAGAGGGAGAGGCGGCGCAGAGGGAGGAGCAGCGGCGGATCAGTCCAGGTTTTCAACATCAGAGAAGTTGAGGGAAGCTAGAGTCGGGTACTTAGAAATTTTTACAAAAATTATAGTTATAGCAAGAGGGGAACTTTTCACACGGATATCTAATATAATGTCCGTGTGCAAAGGGTATCCTACACGGATAATTAACTAAAAATCCGTGTAGAAAAAATAAGAGCGACATGGATTTTTAATTAAATATCCATGTAGGATATTTAATACACGGCTTTTTATTATATATCCGTGTAGCTCTAAACATTTTCATACACGGCTTTTTATTTAAATATCCATCGGTGAAGACCAAATTTTTAGCGGGAGATGCGCGCCAGCTAATTTCATTAATTCACCACTGTGAATTACAAAATAAATACAAAATGAAGAGTCGCCTTAAACCCTATATAAACCTCAAAATATTCACTGAACCTATATATCCTTCTGAGTAAAAAAAAATGGCTGGAGTCAAAGAAGAACCTCTTGAGCTCCCGTTTGAAACCCCACCTCCTGTAGTGCCATCAATCCCACCCAGTTACGAGCGACCACCACCAGGTTATCCTAGAAGTTGGCCATGGCCGCGAACACTACCAACTCGCCCACGTCGCAGCCCCAGGGGCCATCCGCCACTGAAGCCCTACATCCGTAGGGCAAAGAATGAACCCGTTGTTTAGAGTTTCTTTTTTTTAAGTTTATTGTTTTACTCTTCTTCTTTTTGGGTTCTATTATCCCATCTTTTTTGGTAATCTGTTGTTTAGAGGTTTTTGGTAACTTTTGTGTAGTTATTTACCAGTAATATATCAAAATTTACTTGTTTACATTTCTGTTTTTCTCTATTTATTTTTATGTATTACTTGTATTACTTGTTAATCTTTAATATTTCTAACATAATGATGAATATTTTCATTTGTAAAATAGTGAACAAGAATGAATACATAAATTATAAAAAGAAATTTACAAAGTTCATATCTAAAGAAATTAATACTTACAAAGTTCATATCTAAATGAAATAATAAAATAAAATTTTTATTGTATAAATTTCACAGCGTATCATACACGGATTTTAAATTAATATCCATGTAAGAAGATGAATGATATAATAAATATTTATATTGTACCATATTTAATAAAATTTCAAATCCGTGGGGAATTCTACACGGATACTTTGATGATAATCTGTGTAGGAAGCTTAATAGAGCTACACGGATATTTAAATAAAAATCCGTATACAAACTTTCATACACGGATTATTAATTAATTATCCATGTATATTATATGAAAAACATTTTCATATTCAATTATCATATTTTTGTTATATAAGAAAATACAAAATCGTTGTTTTCGGACTATTGAAAAACAGCTATTTTGTAACCCTCTTAATAAATACAAAATATTACATAAAAATCATAATTAAAAATCCAAAATCATAATGTAAAATGCAAAATAACATTGTTACATGATTAAAAAATATTACACAGTGCCCTTTTTCTTTTTTTTTCTTTTTTTTGGCACTTTTTGTACATCGGCCCATAATCCTTCGTTGTGATCAGATCTCATGTAGTTTGCTTCTTCTTTATTGGTACCTCGATTGGCACGTCGGTGCAAAATGGAGGTATCTTGTCAAACTGGTCGTACTCTTCTTCGTCCACGACATTTTCAACCCCTAGAATCTTTCTTTTTTCCGATAGGACGGTGCTCCACCTAGCATCACTCGGGTCAGTGACATAAAACACCTGTGTGGCTTGCTTGGCTAGTATGAACGGATCATCGACATACCCGACTTTGTTGAAATCAACGAGTGTGAACCCGTTGTTATCAACCTTCACACCCCGGTTTTCTACCCATTGATACCAAAACAAGGGAATGTTGAGACGAGGACTGTAAATGAGCTCCCAAATTTCTTCAATAACACCGTAATATGACTTTGATGCTATTACAGCCCGGGCATCCCCGGATGTACTGAATTCTTCGGAGGCCGCCACCAACGTCACCCCACTATTTTGCGTGGCACTCTTATCACTTTGTAATTTAGTGTAGAATGTATATCCATTAATCTCATATCCTTGGAATGTTCTAACAACAACTTGGGGTCCTTCGCCCAGTAGCCTGACAATTTCATCTACGGGCGACCTTTCGGCGTGTTCCTTCACTCTTTCTTTAAGCCATCCTGTAAAAGAATGATTATGCTTGTTATTCAACCACTTCTGACTTCTCGTGTAGTTCTGTTGTCGAAGTATTGTCATGTGCTCATCCACATAGGGAGCAACGTCTGCCATGTGCTGTAGTACAATAAAATGTGTATTTTGTAGTTCATCTGTTTCAGCAAATATGGGTTTCAAACTAATTGTCCCTACTCCTTGGAGTCTTCCCTCGTATCGGGATTTTGGAACACCAATAGGAGACACACCGGTCAGGTAGTTAGTGCAAAACTCAACCGCCTCTTCTGTTGAATACCCTTCTACAATGCTACCTTCGGCCGATGCCGGTTCCTTACGTATTTTTTCAAAATACCCATGTATCTCTCGAATTGATACATATACCGCAGGAATACAGGACCACAAATCTTAATTTCTCTCACGAGGTGGACAACAAGGTGAACCATAACATCGAAAAAAGAGGGAGAAAAATACATCTCAAGATGGCAAAGAGTAACAACGACCTCCGTTTGCAAAGCGTCCAATTTGAGCGAGTCTAACACCTTGGAATTAATTGTATTGAAGAAAAAACAAAGCTTTCTAAGGGTCTGCCGAATGGCCTTTGGTAAAATTCGCTGAATTGCGACAGGAATCATCTGTGTTATTAAACATGACAGTCGTGGGATTTCATACCCTTCAATTTCATGTCCTTCATGGACACCAGCTTCTTAATATTTGAAGAATACCCTGATGGGACTTTAATACTGTGAAGGCATTTACAAAAGCTTTTTTTCTCTTCCTTCGACATGGTGCACATTGCAGGGGGTAGGTATGTGCGCTTCCCTTTATCTTGCGGTGCAAGTTTTTGTCGTATTCCCATTTCCACCATGTCTTTTCAAGCGTTAATACCGTCTTTAGTCAGGCGAGGAATGTTCAATAAGGTGTCGATTAAACTGTCACATACATTTTTTTCAACATGCATGACATCTAAGCAGTGCCGCACCTCCAAATATTCCCAGTACGGTAGCTCCCAAAATATGGACTTCTTTTTTTCAAATATTTTTGGGTGGTGCTTTGGCGCATTTTCCGAAAACAACATCAAGGTTTTTCACCCGCTTGAAGACACCCTTCCCATCCAATGGACGACGTGCCACTTCGAGCTCATTTTTCCCATTGAATGTCTTCTTTCTCCTACAGTATGGGTGATTAACGGGGAGAAACCTGCGATGCCCCATAAAAACATTCTTCTTACAATATTTCAACCTCAGCACCTGCATGTCATCTTCACAAATAGGGCACACTTTTGCTCCTTTCGTACTGTAACCCGACAAATTCCCGTATGCGGAAAAATCATTCACTGTGCAAAATATCATGGCCCGCAATTTAAAGACCTCTTTGCTGTACGCAACCTATACCCACACACCAGTCTTCCATAATTTTTGGAGGTCCTCGATTAATGTTGCGATATACATCTATGTCATTTCCGGGTTGTCTGGGTCCTTGGATCAGTAATGACATCATTATATACTTGCGTTTAATGCACAACCAAGGAGGAAGATTGTAGATGGATAAAAGAACTGGCCAAGTACTGTGCTGACTGCTCATACTTCCGAAGGGACTCATTCCATCTGTGCTCACCACAATCCTAAGGTTTCTCGGGTCGGAACCAAATTCTTTGAATTGTCTATCAATATTTCTCCATTGAGGAGAATCTGCCGGGTGTTTTAGTTTTCCGTCCTTTTTCCGCTCTTCTTCATGCCAGCGCAATAATTTTGCATCTTTGGAATTTGTAAATAACCGTTTAAACCTCAGTATTATTGGTAGATACCACAGCACCTTGGCCAAAGGCTGGTCCTTTTTTTCTTCATCGTTACAATCGTCAGTTTCCTTGTCCTTACGCTTATAGCGTGAAACGCCGCATTTAGGACATACATGCATGGACTCGTACTCTTTACGGTACAATACACAGTATTAGGACATGCATATATTCTTTCAATCTTCAATCCCACTGGACAGATCAACTTCTTTGCCTGATATACTATACACGGTAACTCGTTGTTATTCGGGAGCATTTCTCGTAAAAGTTGTAGTAAGGACGTGAAACTCTTATCGCTCCAACCACTGTCTGCTTTTAAGTTCAATAATTTCAACACAGCTGACAGTTTGGTAAATGTGGTACACCCGGGATACAACGGCTTTTTGGATTCATCAGACAAATACTGACATTTATCATAATTTTCACCACCAATTTCACATTCCACATCACGTAACATGTCCTCTAGGTTTTCAGTAAACTCGTATTCTACGTTTTCATCAATATTCATTGTTATCTCTTCATCGTCGCAGCTATCGACTTCAACATTATTCAATTTTTTGAAATTCTCATAATCATCATTGCAATCAAATTCAAAATTATCAAAAATTTGTTCACTCTCATTTATTTCATCACAAAATTTACCGGTACCACTACTTTCTCTAATTTTCTCATCATGCATGAACCAACATGTATATCTCTTCTTAAATCCCCGACAAATTAAATGAGTTCTAATTTCTTCGAAGTTCTCAAATCCTATACAATTTTTACAATCCCTACAAGGACACAAAATGTCGGCCTCCTTTTGCAAAACTCTGTAACTCTCAGCAAATTGTAGAAACTCTTCAACTCGGACCAAATATTCTTCACTGTCACGCCGCATTTTATATATCCCACTTCAATCCATCTGTAAATTAAATTCAAAAAAATGATTGCAATTAATCAGGCGTGGTGGATGGTCGACATATGTATAACCTACCGAATTCTTGGCTTACAAAGGGCCGGTTTACAATCCTAACCCACTCTTTGAATATTGTGCCTCATATGTGAACACATGTTAGCGTGATTTAATTAGTATTTGAGAAAAATTCGGCAGCATTTCCCCTTAACTCCCCAAGTACGTGTACATACCACATACTCGTAGGAGCAATAAGGAGAAATATTGTCGAATTTTTCTCAAATACTAATTAAACCCGCTAACATGTGTTCACGTCCTAAATGAGACACAATATTCAAAGAGCAGTCCCAAACTGGGGACTATCCAAAACTAATCCCTATTGGATTAATTTTGAACGGGCATGGAACTACAAGCATATTAATAGGTCGGTTATTGGACAACAATACACTAATTATTTTACAACCATACATGCATTAATCAAACCCTAAACCCTAAATAAGCAATAAAAAGTAATTAACAGAAAATTATTAAAAGGAAAGAGAAGTATTACTAATCTTAACATGAAAAAGAGGAGCAAATCACAACTAAAAATCAGCAATCTCAGATGCTTGCTGCGTAAAAATCAGATTCCAGCCAATCCAGAGGAGAGAGAGTGATCAAAACGGCACTGGAAGAAAAGTTTTAAGTCAGCTGAACCCTAGATGACCTTTTCTACACGGATAATTAACGATAAATCCGTGTAGCTCTCCCAACATATATACACGGCTATTTAAATAAAAAACCGTGTGAGAATGACCCTTCATACACGGATATTTAATTAAATATCCGTGTAGCTCTATAATATTCATACACGGTTATGTAATTATATATCCGTGTAGGATGATAAATAGCTACACGGATATTTAATTTATTATCCGTGTAGGATTAACTTTTCTACACGGATTTCTGCTCAAAATCCGTTACGAATTTGAAGGGTTTAGGATTTACTTAGAGTAGTCCAAACGTCGCGCGGGAGTTCAAACGCTCTCTTCTCCCTTAATTCTATTTAATCACTGCTGTTCATACACGGTTATTTAATTACATATCCGTGTAGGATGATAAATAGCTACACGGATATTTAATTTATTATCCGTGTATGATTAACTTTTCTCCACGGATTTCTGCTCAAAATGCGTTACGAATCTGAAGGGTTTAGGGTTTACTTAGGGTAGTCCAAACGTCGCGCGGGAGTTCAAACGCTCTTCTCCCTTAATTCTATTTAATCACCGCTGATTTTAGTGAAAAATCGCACTACACAGAATTTTCCTCCTAGCGTTAACCAGAATTTGCCCACAGTGCAAAATCCTCCATCTGAAAATCCTACTCCATCTGAAAACCCCGTAATTGAATTAACATCATCTCCCGATGAATCTGATCGCTACCAGTTCTCTAATGATGAGCCTTACGGTCCAGAAGGTCCTATGGATGATGAGGATGTTTGGTTATCTTTGAGAAGAAGCAAGAGAATTTGGGACAATGTAAACAAGGATGGAGGCAAGATAATCAACTACTTCCTTAAGAAAAAAAAAACGCGGCAATTAGTTGGAAATGTTTTGTATTTTGTTGGTTTTATATTTTGTATTTTTATTTCAGTTATATATCTAGATAGTTTTTTTTTCTGTGATATCTAGCTAGTTTATTTTTTTAATTCTGTGATGTATGGTGTATGTTATTTTAATGTTTTCTATTTCTGTGATGTATGGTTTTATATTTATATTTATGTTTATATTTATATTTTTGAATAATCTAACTAGCTAATGTTATCTTTAAATATAAAAATAATAACAAAATATAAAATTGAAAAAAATAATTTTGAAAATTTTGAACTACACAGATATTAACATTCAAATCATATTTAATATAATAAAATATCAACATATATATTTAGAGAAGTTAGGGTACTTTGATAAATTTTTGAAGACATAATCTGGTTTTGAACTGCTACAAGGATTCCTGCACGGATTTTTATTACAAATTCGTGTGCAATAGGTATCCTACACGGATATTTAAGTACATATCCGTGTAACTCTCCTCTTTTCCTACACGGTTTATTATGTAAATATCCGTGTAGGAAGACTTTTTCAACACGGATATTTACGTAACTATCCGTGTAGGAAAAGATGATATTTATTTCAAAGCATGCGCGCCCCATTTATTTCATGTGTTCATCACTGTGAATTAGAAATATTAAATATTAACAAATTTAAAATTGAATATACAGAAAATAAATACAGAAAAATGAAGAGTTGCCTTAAATCCAATATATCCTCGGAATCGGTCCTCTTAAACTTATCTTTCTCTAAGTGAAAAAAAGTCGCGTGTCACAAAAGAGTAACCTGTTGAGGCACCACCACCACCTTTTGAGGCACCACCACCACTTCCAGAGGATTTCATGCCAATGCCTTGGATCCCACCCGGGTACGAACGACCACCACAGGTTATCCCAGAAGTCGGCCATGGCCACCATGCCCGACACGCCCACGTCGCAGCCCCAGGGGCCATCCGCCACCGAAGCCCTATATTCGTCGGACAAAGAAAAAATCTGTTGTTTAGAGTTTATTTTTTTTGTTATTGTAGGAGTTTCTTTTTTTTTTAGTTTTATTATATCAATTTTTTGGTAACTTTTGTAATATTTACCAGTAGTAATATATAAAAGTTTACTTGTTTACATTTTTGTTCTTTTGTATTTATTTTTTGTATTAGTTGTACAATTCTAAATTTGTTAATATTTAATATTTCTAACACAGTGATGAATATTTTTATTTGCAAAATAGTGTACAAGAATGAATACATAAAATATAAAGAAATTAATATTTACAAAGTTCAAATCTAAATGAATACATTTCTTAATTTATAATAATGAATATTTAAAAAGCTTCACAGCAATGAAAATATCTACATAAGTTCATTTTTATATTTAAATAATCAAAATATGAAATTGAAAGTATATTAAATTTAAAAAATTACTGCTGATTTTAGTGAATATCCGTGTAGGATGATGAATAATATAATAAAATATTTATATTACTTCATATTTAATCAAATATAGATTTTAATAATCTATATTTTGTATAATTTATTGCTTTCCATAAAAAAAGAACTTATCAAAATATTTATAATTCCTAAAAAGAACTTGTCAAAATATGACATAAAATGCAAAATGTAAAATTAATGCTCTCCATAAAAAAATCACAAGAAACCATTCCGACACGGATATTTAATTAAATATCCGTGTAGGATTGTTCCTTCTTTCTTTTTTTTTTTTTGGGTAGCCTCAATTAAATTATATATAAAATCAGAATTTTTTTTTCCCAAAAACACATCCCCAAAACATAATATAACAATTGAAATTGATAATGACACTAATTAATTTATACAAATCCATATTGTTCTTTACAAAATTCCAAAATAAACCATCTTGCCCACATCTCTCTCACTTGGTTGACCTCGGTTCCTTCTTTGTGACGAGGGTGGCTAAGATATACCTTGCAGGTCCTCGTGCAGAAGTGCTTGCATATGTGGGTAGGAAATAGACTTGCGGCAACTAAAGAGACATTAGGGCAAGGGACACGTGCAACTTCGAGAAGGTTCTGGAAGTTGCACATATCACTTGCCCTAACGCCTCTTTAGGTTACAAGTCTATTTCATACCCACAAATGCAAGCGCCACGAGGACCTAAACTCATATGTGCCTAATATTGTCCCTAAACTCCCCAAATATGATACTCGTAAAGAGAGGGTTCAAAACGGCGCTGGAAAAGAAGTATTTTATATCACCTGAACTCTAGATGACCTTTCTTACACGGATATTTAGATATTAAACCGTGTAACTCTATCAACATATATACACAGCTATTTAAATAAAAATACGTGTACAAATAACTCTCCTAACACAGATATTTAAATAAATATTCGTGTAGCTCTCGCACAATTCCTACACGGATATTGAACTAAATATCTGTGTAGGAAATGTAAACTTCAAATGGCTTTTTGAAACACTGTTTTTCAATGAATTATCCGTGTGGGATTCTTAGAGATATCATTGATCATTGGAAAAATTTTATTTGACACACGGTTTTACACAAAACAGAGAAAATCCGTGTACAACCATAGTGTAGGAAGCGCCATTCTGTAGTAGTGTTTGACTGGAACAATTCCATCTCATTTTGGATAAGACAAAACAATATGGGGGCATGTCATTGTTAATATTGAGTGGATATACGTCATTGACATTAATTTAGTGCATGTTGAGATGCGGTGGTTTACATGAAAATTTGTGGGTTTTTTTATTCTACCTAACAGATGAATTATTTTACTAATCACCTTAATTAAGAATTATTTTTCGAATTTAATTTTCATTTAATTTTTTTTTGCTAATTTAATTATTCTTGCTCACCTTAATGAATTATTTTATGAGCAAAAACCTCTATATCAATAATAACTAATTAAGTATTGTTATGTTATTATATAATTTATTTTATTTAATTACATAAATTTAATTATTAATAATATTATATTAATAGCTAGCATTTAAGAAGAATAATATGTCGGATATTTGATAATTAAATTATATTGATAGTAAGTGTAACGCTATCGACAAATTAATTTTTATTGGTGTGAAAAATTATCATATTCTATAATAATAATTTATAATAATAAAGACAAATAATACTGAAAAAATCGGAATTTAATAAAACCTGTACTAGCTTGATAAGAATTTAATATCATGGAATCTTCTTTCTAATGATACAGAAAAGAAAAATCAGCAAGGGTCGAAGGGGAGGAAGCCATCCGCAGTACTTGCTCGCATGAACCTTCGATCTTGATATATTTTTTTTCATAGAAATTATTATAAATAATACAGAAAAAAAGAGTATTTTAGAATTTCCATACGGACCGAAAAAGTTCCCCCGCTTAGAATTTTGTACCAGAAAAAAAAATCTCAAATCAAAGTGTTTTTTTTTTTTCGGTTGTTTTAGATCCTTCACATTCTGTATGTGATGTCACTGTACAACATGTTGCACAATTATTCAAGATCACAGAGGATCCAACACAACAAAAAAGCAAATTTCTTTTGAAGTGGTAGATATTGATACTCTTTTTTTTTCTCTCCATTATTTTTTATTGTTTTCTATAAAAAGAAAACCCTAAAATCTTGGCTTGAGTTCCCATTTTTAGGAAAAAGCATTTGGAATTTAGTGGTCCGTGAAGGAATAAACTAGGGATCTTAGAATTATATAGAGTTTTGAAAAATAATTATTTCTGTTAGGTTGTTAATTTGATTTTCTTTAAAGTTTTGGTGGCTTGTTTGTTTTATTTATTTCTATTTATAAAAGGGAGAATTGGTTATGTGTCATTCAAAAATTTTCAATTTTGAAAATTGCCACTACAAAATTGGAGTTCATGCCAATGCCATTACAAATCTAAGTTAATTGCATTTTTGCTATTAATACATATTCTTTATATAAAATTAATTTAAAATTTCTGTATTAAAACATGTATTCCTGTATTTTCTATTTTACCCTTCATCTTTATATCATTCAGAGACTCCATTGCCTCCTCGCCTCCGCCACTTGCCTCCTTCTTCTCTGTAGAGATCGCGCCTCCACATTATACTGAATTTTTTTTTTGTTTTGAAAAACCAAGTGGCAGAGGCTGCCGTGGGAATATATTGATAATCTTAAAGGATTGTTACATCAAAACAACCATACAACGCAATTGCAATAAATTTAGATCCGCTCACACGAGAGCCCCTGGTACCAGTATTTGTACCCAGTACCCTGAGCGGAGCCCCTGAATGGCTTTTCTTGCCCACACAATCACATTATACTGAATTAATGAGCAAAATCTCCTTAAATCTCCATTGATTAGCCATAAGTCTCAAGACACCTGGTTTTAGTGAGCAGATCACGATTTAAACTCTAAAATCATCAAAATAAAGAGAGAATGGAAGAAATGAGCAACTCACGGAGGGCAACTCCAAGAGGGAAATAGGGTAACTACACCAGAGATTCAATCGAACAAGAACAAACTGGAATTTCTATTAATTTTGATAAGGAATATAGTGGTTTGGCGAAGCCAATTGTAAGAGAAAGCTGAAAGCATAGTTCTACTCAAAATTGCAAAAAAATGGAAGATACCGATAGCTTCCATATATAGAGAGATTAGAGACGATGCGGATTGGTGAAGGAAGCGGGTCAATTAATCAACCCGTTTGCTCTATTGATTCTTCGTGAGGCATCTCAGAGTGTATTTTAGTCAACCCGTTTGCTCTATTGGTGAGGGAAGCGGACCCCACCTGCAGGCTGCACTACACAAGGAGAGAACGCAGAGTGTATCTGTATTTGGAGAGTATTTTAGTCAATTTTTATTTTATTTTTATTTTAACATGATTAAATTTGTATTTAGAGCAAAATTACAAATAAATCTATGTAATGGTATTGGTATGAACTCTAATTTTGTAGTGGCAATTTTTAAAATTGAAAATTTTTTAGTGACATGTAACCAATTCTCTTTTCATAAAAAGTAAACAAAATTGTTATCATGAGTTCAGAAGGTACGGTGGTACGGCCTTCCACATGTCGTTATCATGTGCTCATAGAGTCTAAAATGTATAGTCAACGGTCTGCTTTGTTTATTTTTATTTGTTCGGTTGGTTTGGTTTTATATAACTTATATTTTCCTATATAAAAAACTTGTTAGTTAGTAATCTGTATTAATTAAGATTCGGATGCATACATAATTAAGTCCGAGTTGAGCACCACAATCAAGCAAGAAGTACATGATACATCTACGATAAATCAATATCTAACTTAATTGTTAGTTGTTGGTGCCCCTAGTAAATTTGTCTGTGTTAAAAGTAGAATAAAGCTTAAATGATATGGATAACATAAGTTTTTCGTACTTTTATTTTAAAATCGTATCGTATAAATTTTAAACTTGAATCTAAATAGCTCGATAAATTATTTATATAATAAATTGTAGAATACCATTTTTACTGTTTTTGAATTTTTTATTTTTTGATGATTTATAAAAGATGAAAAAAAAAAACTTAAAAATAAAAGTAAATTTCTTTAAGCTATTTTTTGTCATCTTTCATAAATTATTAAAAAAAAAAAATCAAAATAATAAACATTAGTATTCTACAAGTTCATTATATAATTAATTTTTGAGCTACTTATATCGAAATTTAAAATTTATATAATATGTTTTTGAGACTGTAGAATGGAAAGCCTTATGCTATCCATAGTACTTAAGTCTTACTTTCAAAAATATACATGTTTGAAAAGACAATTAGTTTAGTTAGTTGTTTTATTATCTTAGTTGGTTGTTTCATTTGAGAAGAAGACAATTAGTTTCAATTGATTTATTGCTTAATTATGTAATTCGTTAGGTAGCTTGGCATGCTGATATGCAAATATTTAGAGTGGTGAACATTTAATTGGATATAAAAATCATGAATGTGTTGCTTACATGCATGCATAACCCAATTTTGACAACTGATTGATATAATTAATGTTTTGAGCAGATTAATCAAAATATGCGATCGACAGATATTCATATTTATGTGATATTGAAGACTGGTACATATTATTATTACATTAATTGGTTGGTTTTAATTATTCGAGAACAACAAAATTTAATAACTATTCGATTGATTTACAAAGATCAACTATTATGCAACTATTTAGCGAGCTTGGTATGTTGACCCGCTACCATTTGATTGGTTGTAAAAATCAACGACTTGTTTTTATTTTGTTTATTTTGGAGGTTAGTTAGAGAAAGCCTCACCAATTGTATTAAGAAATTGTCCGAAATCCGTACAACATGAACTTGTTGTTTACATAATTAAATAACCACTAGTATAGAAAATACGACTATACATATACAGTCTGAAAAACTAATGACACATGGTTCGATGACCGTATCAACAAGCATCGTGTATAAATAGGTAGGTACATTGGACACGGTTTACATAATGTGTCTATATAGCACGAACATACACATCTAATATACTTGAACCATGTCAGATCTAAAAAAAAAAGTGCTGAAAATGGTGATTTCAACATAGTCAAGTAACTGTGTATACTAACAAGTGTCATATACACAGTTTCTACAAAGCATTCCTATTTTATGTTGGCAACTATAACATTTTGTTATTTAGAACCGTATATGTTTTGATTTTTTTTAAACATTTTTTTATTGGCTAGCACCCATATACATACAACATTACACAGATAATTCAATAAATATTCAACACAGCATATTAAAATCAATCATATTCATTCAACATTCAATAAATAGAAACAATTAATATATTCAACATTAATTTAACATATATAAACTGATATACACCCATAATTCAAAAAAATTGGCCAAACTTGTACCGTTAAAATTATTGTGTTTTCATAATTTATATCAATTGTTGGACCATCTCTCCGAAAGAAAATTATGCATTCGTGAGCAAAATCAATTTTCTTGAAATTTTAAATTGGTCCGAATTCAATCATTTTTTTTATTAATATTTCTTAAATCGTGAAGTTTAAAATTGGCTTTATTCTGTCAATTAATTCGATTTCGAACAAATTCAAATTTAAGTCATGCAGGAGATCGATATTCACTCAAGTTCAACATGAAAATTTGTGTATATTAATATTGTTGCCTCTATTTGTGTATATTATATTGCGTGTTTTAATAGCCTCTATGTAATCAGAACTTTCAAAAACATTTCTAAAAAATAATTTAACAACATGATCAGTAAACGGCATCACGTTTGAGAGCAAAAATATTCACCCAAATATTATTTTTGAATAATATCTATATTTAATTCGTAATATTATCTTGAATAATATTTTTTTGAATTATTTCGGACGAGTTGTACCACTACAGCAGAAAGAGGCATCAGAGACCGGTAAAACTGGTCACTGATAAGTATGTTGCCGGTTGCTGATACTCCAACTTGGTCGCTGATGTTCCGGTCACTGAAATCCTGGTCGCTGATGCCTGTCCGATAATGTCGTCGGTCGCTAAATGACATCATTCCGATCGCAGATACTTAATCAACGACCAATTTATTTTTAATGGCTGATAGTTAGTTTTTGGTGCGTCATGATCTACAAACAATGCATAGACCCCATAAAAAATGGAAACTAGCAGTAATAAATCAAATTACAAATTGTGCGCATCCCGTTTCAAAACTACCACACCACTATTCATGAAATTGCAATTTTTTTGTTTGTTTGATAATTATATTGATATTTTAATACACTATCATATTATATAACTAGCAAATTATTTCTGAATTACATTGTTATTATATAACCAACAAATTTTAGATACATGTGCACGCGGTTGTCTTTCTGGTCGGTTATAGTCACAAACAATCCATTACGAGAAAGAGAAAAAGGAAACAAAATAAAATAATAGGAAGCAGGTATGGTATGTATTACGAAATTTTTTTATCAATAGAAATTATAAATTTCAAGTATATAAAAACAAAAAAAGTATCTTGATTGCAACAAATATAGTAAGATCAGAATCAGAAACAACGATCTATTTATTTATGGATCGGAGTCAATGACTCAGATTCATAGTTTTTTTTATTAATTATATTGAATTCAAGATGCCACATTTAATAAAAAAATGATAAAATTATGGATCTGAGTCCTTGACTCCAATCCATAAATAGATGGATTGTTGTTTTTGTCTCCGATCTTATTATATTTATTATAATCAAAGTACTCTTGCTGTTTTATATATTTAAATTTTATAATTTCTATTGATAAAAAAATTTCTATATTTTACCGGGTGATGTGATGCCTCGGTGATTTCCGAGAAGGAAATTTGGATATCCACTTTTATGGTTGACTGACGTAGACTTAGCACCAAAAAAAAGTAATAATTACATGTCTCTCTTGGAGAACTTTTTGGTTTCTCCTCTGCTTGTTTCCTCTGTAATATTTTAAATCTTGACCATTGACTGTTGTAGAATCACTGTTCTCTGTGTAACAACTAACAAGATATTTGTTATAGACACTTTTTATTCTGTATTATTATTGTCGTAAATATGATTTACCAAGAATAAAGTTTTTGTTAGAGCTCGGCTTTAATATTAATATTAACTGTGCTATTTAAATGACATGCCAATATGCCATCTAAGTATGATTTTATCAGCTTTTATTTTGACAACTTAACAATAAAAAATTTAAATGCCATGGCATGTTTTCCGAGGATTGCTAATTCGCTATTTGATAACGCCTTGAATTAGGGGTGCAAAAGGATCGGATACGGATCGGACATCAAACGAATACAGAACTGATATTAAATGAATACGGATACGAATTGGATATCAACGGATACAAATACGGATATAAATATCATTCGGATATATAAATCGGATACTATAATAGAATTAGCTTACTATCGACAAATCATTTTTAACAAAAAATAATAATTCATAAACTTAATTATAATTATCAGTCCATCAAACAGTAATGACACTATCATCTTCTTTTATATTCCAACTCAGACATATTTCTCTTCTTTGTTTCCCAAAAATACTAGGTTTATATTTATATTAATTAATGTACATAATTATAATAATTAGGTCATGAGAAACAAAATGTTTTAAAGTATTGTCAATTATTTTTTAACTCGTAGTCATTTATCTCAAAAAAAAGAAGAACAAATGTAAAATAGAAAGCTGGAAAAGTCTGATTTGCATAGATGAAGTAATTATAATCAAACAAATGATTAATCGTTGAAGTTTGTGAAACTTCCAAAGATACTCAGTAGCATGAATATAATAAATGAAGTCAAGAAGTAGGAGAAGTCAAAGGTCGGAAAAGAAATTGAATAAAATAAAATGAATCGGTGTGAGTAACAAAATATAAGTATTTCGCGGATACCCGAAAGTTGAAGAATAGTGGATAAGGATAATTATTATCTTTATCTGTATCTGTTTTTGAAATTGAAACCGTATTCATATATGTATCTGTATAAGTTATATCCGTATCCGCATTCGTATTCGTAAATTATCTGTGTCTGAATATATGAATTTGCAAAATTTTGAATACGGATACGGATCCGAGCGGATAATATATATCCAATCCGTTTGCATCCCCACTTAAATGGAAGTGGGTAGTCCAGTATTAAAAAATTAAACATAAATATGCCAAACATGTAACATCAGTTTTTTGCCGTCAACAAAAGGACAACACAACTTTGTTGATTCGTCAAGGGCTTATTCGGCGGGCTATTGGGAATGGGTATGGGTACAGAAATTAAATTAAAAATTATTGTTTACATGGAAAAAAAAAAATTCAGTTGAACTGAATTTTTTTTTTTTCTGCGAGAACAGTGGAGCTACCGAAGAGGGCCTTAATCCATTCCATTGCAGTATTATTTGAAGACTATAGAGGTCGTTGCAGTATATTGGAGCAGAATAACATTGTGAAATTAATGGATCCAACTAAAGTATAATTTATTTATTCTTTCAATTTTTTCTTACCAATACCATACGCAACAGTCCATGCATGGAAGTATTGTAAAAGATTTTTCAAATTTTCATACTATCTTTTGATGGAAAAATGTTTTGAACTTCCCTAGTTTTAAAGTTAATAATGAGAGAGGGAGGAATGTAATTAAGATGAAGACCAGATTGTCCTTTCACGAAGGTTCTTTAATTTTGTCACCTCATTAGGCTGTACCTTGCGCGAATGTTCCATGGGACTATATATAATGCTAAGTATATATAGAGGTTTTGAATTAGGAGAGATCATCTTGGAGAATGGAGAGTTTAAGAGAGATATAGTTTTAATCTTTTCTTTGTTTAATCTTGTCATCTGATTACGTAGAGATTTAGTTTTAAATATTTCGTTGATTTTAATTTTTTACTGACATTAGTTGACCAAAAAAAACTAGTAATATGTTGACCCATAATATATTTATTATAAGAAAGAGGACGTTAGATTAGATCCTCCACAGACCACAACATAATAAATCCGTTGAGTCTTCATTAATCTTGTGTTTCTATTTGAAAATGATTATTCGTGTCTTTATTGTAGCCTATAAATAAACAACCAACTTTGAGAAAGCGAAGAGAAATTAATGTAGACTATAAAGGGTGTATGTATTTTTTTTTTGAGATAAATCTGCTGTGATTCCGAGGAATAACAAGATCGTGCAATTCAAAATTTATCCATTCATTTCTTTCATGCAAGAATCTCAAAGCAAGATAGTTTTTTTGCACTAACCTCAAAACAGATGAATTTTATCTGTACAAACTATTTGAAAATGATAGGTTTTGAATTAGGAGACATCAGTTTTTTTTCCACCAATTAATGCATTTTATCTGTACAAACTAATTAAACTTTTCAACTTGTAATGAGAAAACGAAACAATATAATAAAATTTGTGGAGACACCAAAAAACTAGAATACAATTAGGACCAAAATCAATGCTATCCGAGACTGATAATATAATCATTGTATACAATATCGATGTGTTTATATAATATAATAAAATCTTCTGTTTTTGGAATAGCTTAAATTTTTTTTAAAATTTTAAGGAAATACAAATAATGAACATTGCAGTATACTTATTTTCTATTTGACATCTAATTTTGAAAATTATGTAATAATGTGTAAGATAAACACAAGAATTTAAGTAAAATAACATATTTTACACACTTAAACTTTTAATGAATTTTAAAAAAAATGATAATATAAAGAAGAACTGTTGTTTTTAAACGATATAACTAATGAAGAGTAAAATATTCTATTTATGAAAATATTTAGCTAGTATTGCGTTCATAAGAAAAAAAAAAAGCATTGTAAATAAATCCTCGTAATAAATTTTGTTTTCTCATCCAAAAAAAAAAAAATTATAGATTAATAAAAAATCAAACTGATAATTTAATCAAGAATGTCTTATATCTTGAGAAATTTATTTCTTAATTTTTCACTTAGCGCATTTTGACAAATTTAAAACATATATTTTTTTGCACGAGATTTGATTTTTAGAGATTTAGTTTCAATATTTTTTTTTTCAGTTTTATCATCTGATTCTGCATAAATTTATATTAAATATTAACAAATCAGTGTGATTATTGGAGAGAACAAAATGTTTGGTCCGTATCAAGAATTCGTATCCTATGCATTAACTCAAAAGATAATTTGTTGAGTAAATACATCTCAGCCGTCTGATTTTAAATAGAGTTAATTCAGCCCTTTGATTTTAACACAATGTCTCTTTAATATTAGTCCGCACGAAGTAAAGAAGATCGGACGGTCAGATGCATTAACTCAAAAGAGAAACTGCGGAGTTAATACTTAGGTTGCGTGCTCCACAAGAAACCTGTATCTTGATTCTTGTTAAAGAAGCTTTTGTCCCTTTTTCCAAGAGACCCAGTCAATTGCTTAATAGGTAACAACTTTTTTCAAGAGACCCAGTCAAGGGAGAGTGCGAGAAAAGAGAGATTTTCTGATTTTGTAATCACTCTAATTTTTCTTGAACTCACTTAGATTTTTCTTGAACTCACTCTAATTTTGTAATCTAAATTTTAGAGATTTTCTGATTTTAGGTTTCCACCGCCGAGTAGCCTCCCTCGTCTAGCAGATCGGAAAGGAAAGAAGAGGACCTTCCAAAGTCAGGCGTCCACTCTGCTCTCCACACTCCGTACCTCCCAAGGTCGGAAAGGAAAGAAGAGGACCTCCGTATCTCTGGTCTCTATGCTTCTCGCCTCTTTGTTGCTTTCTAATTTTTACATTTAATTTGTTGTCTTTCATCAAATCTGACTGTTTGTCAGTAAAAGTGTGATTTCGCACATCCCCTACTGGTACAAATATTGTAATTGCTGATCTGATTAACTGATTTCTCACCAATAAGCTTAACTTTTGGGTAACAGTGAAAATTCTACCCCTTATCGTACCTGTACCAGTTCTCCTTTCACCTTATCAATTTGTTAATTTAAGTATAAAACCCCAAATGTAGCTTACTCACATAGTTGTCTTTTTTGCGACACTAGCTTCACTGCAGGTATTTCACTAATCCCTTTCTTCTCTGTTGTGTACCAGCAGGACAAAGTTGATACAATTCAACTGTAATTCTCTTCTTCTCTAAATCTAAAAAGTTAATAATGCAAGATAGTACTGGACCTATATATTGGCCAGAATTCTCGTAACTTTGTTTTTTTTATAATACTCTTCTAAAAATATCGTGACTGGTATTATGGCAGTAGTGTCAGTAACTTATCAAACTGGTTGAGTGTTGTCTTTTTTTTTTCCAACCATTCTTTGTTCTTTATGCTAAAAGAAAAGTTGTAAGACAAGAAGTATTTGAAACAAAAGGCTGGAATTCAGAAGAAATGTTTTCAAACTGTCATGGTAAATGACATAATAGTAACAGGGAAAAGTATAGTTGATTAAATGTCATGCAATGTTAATAACCTATTCAACTAATTGCTCTCAAGATGCCAAATCTAACACTGGTATATCTTTTATAATTTATTTTTCTCTAAGATGGATTTGATCTCTCAGGTCTCAACAACAGTTAGTGTGAATGAAGTTATTGTCGGCTTGAAGTCTTCTTTCAATTTCAAAATTGCTGATCATAAGTCCGGCAAGGTCACTACATTTTATTTATTCTTTTTTAACTTCCTAAAATAACATACCTGTTTAATCTGAGATTTTTATGGTATCTTTCAATTACCCCTTCATTCTCACTTTCACATTACCTGAATGAATGTAGCTACTGATGTGGTGCAGGTTTCAAGGTGCAATGAAATCATCAACAACGGTGGGCGGATTTCATGAATAATCAGTTTGGGAGGTAATTTTGCTAACTTGTACTTTGAATTTCATGTAATGGCAGCCTCTTCATTTTATCATGGGTCATGTGCTGATTTATGTCATAGTCCACTCCGAATTTCCTACAGTAAAGTTTATGAGTGTTACATGGCAACTCCGAGCATATCTTTATATTGTATGTTGGTATCTCGTATCTGATATTGCTTCTGTGGTATCTTGCATACTTATTTTTAAAAGAACTTTGCAAATTGGAAGCTTTACCGGTAAGTAAAATGAAGCTGGATACTAAAAAAACACAAATTCTTCATGCTGCTCATTGAGGATATGGACTTCAAACCTTGCCCAAATTAGACTTACATGTTTTATATGAACCAACTTGAGATCAGATGGAAGTAGTAAACAGCTACATATTGTGCACAAATTATAAAAAAAAAAAGAGTAGCACAAGAAATAAAGCTCATGTCTGTTACAGTTACAGTAAAGAAGATTTTACCAAAGTTATAACATTTGTTTAGCTAAGTCCCAAGGAAAAAAAATAAATATACCAAATCATCAAAGCAACATCGAATGAGAGCACAAATCTAATCCATCATCTCTAATTTTGCTAGGCTTAGCAATTGAAGAGGAAGCACAGCCAGTATTAAGACAGAAGTGGAGAGTATTTCGGCTTTATAAATTGCTGTGCATTTTGTCTAATGCATTATTTGTATTAGGAGTGTCAATTCATTATCTAGTCCGATGGATCAATCGATATATTTTGACCTTATCCGTTTAAATACTACATGATGGATTACTGGTAGGTAATGGTATATAAGTTTTTGACCATGATGGTTTGGGTACCATTATATACGACCACACCTTACTTCTTTCTGTAAGTTACTAAAATAGTAGATGTAGTGGGAATGAGAATTGAGTGGTTTTTTGAGAAAGATTAGCTGAATTGATTTGGTTATACATTTTAATGATGAGCTGGCAATTTTCAGTACCAACCAAAAATATTTATAGTGGGGTTGTGGACTTGACGATGCGAAACTCACCATAAGACATTAGCGAGTTAAGTCCATGAATAAACAGTAACAAAATTATTTTGTTTGCTGTTGGTTCTCTTTAATTTTAATTTTAATTAATTCTATATCTATTTTTTGTCTTACAAATAACTGTTGGAATTTGTCGCTGCAAGGTGAGGCACCGTGTGCAAGTCCTTCGCCTGGTTCCCATGAGCGTGTTGGGGTTTTGTAAGCCTTAGCTTGTCTGTTTTGAAACTGAGACTTTTTTTTCAAACTCGAAAAGTGCACCAGTTGTGAACCAGCATACTTGAACGATTGCAGCAATCGCTAGTTGTTCAGCGGAAAGGGAGTACCATTAATCCCATAAATATTTCAATTTCTCTTTTCTTGTCGAAATTTCTCTGTTATAATTTTATTTGTGTTTTGCAGAATAAGTTGGGTTTCAAACTGTTTGCTTTATGGGCGAAGCACATCCCACAACCTCCTTCGAGCTTCTGCTACACCAGCGCCGCCTAAGTTGTAGGTCTGGTTCCTTATGTAGCTACTGATGTGATGCAGGTTTCAAGGTGCAATGAAATCATCAACAACAGTGGGCGGATTTCACGAATAATCAGTTTGGGAGGTAATTTTGCTAACTTGTACTTTGAATTTCATGGAATGGCAGCCTCTTCATTTTATCATGGGTCATGTGCTGATTTATGTCATAGTCCACTCCGAATTTCCTACAGTAAAGTTTATGAGTGTTACATGGCAACTCCGAGCATATCTTTATATTTTATGTTGGTGTCTCGTATCGGATATTGCCTCTGTGGTATCTTGCGTACTTATTTTTAAAAGAACTTTGCAAATTGGAAGCTTTACCGGTAAGTAAAATGAAGCTGGATACTAAAAAAAAACAAATTCTTCATGCTGCTCATTGAGGATATGGACTTCAAACCTTGCCCAAATTAGACTTACATGTTTTATATGAACCAACTTGAGATCAGATGGAAGTAGGAAACAGCTACATATTGTGCACAAATTATAAAAAAAAAAAGAGTAGCACAAGAAAGAAAGCTCATGTCTGTTACAGGTACAGTAAAGAAGATTTTACCAAAGTTATAACATTTGTTCAGCTAAGTCCCAAGGAAAAAAATTAAATATAGCAAATCATCAAAGCAACATTGGATATCCATAAAGTAAGCATTTTCCTTTCAGAGAAAGAAACCAGCTTTCTTGAAAGAGACTCAGGCTAGAAAATACTTCCGCTTTTGTGGACAGGACGAGCTGAATATGAAACCTGATGGATCTTTCTAGCCATTTGTGAAAATTTCTGTCATTCAATAACGTTCATGATGAAATCTAGGATCCGCTCACTTCCTGTCCATCTAGGATCTGTGCTTCATACCACGACTGGGACCGGGCAACATCGACAGCATATAGCTGGCTGGCCTGACGTGCAGTGGCATAGGGGCTGGCGTCATGGCTGCAAGAGAAGTGGATAAGAAGGAACTGAAGGGTAGCTTGTGTTCCTGAGGTACCAGAAACCTGAGAGCATTATTTGTTAGCCTGTGAATATTTTATATATCAATTTTGAATTGTACTTAATTTTTGGATTTAAATAGAAGAAACTCTGACGTTGCTGAACTGAAAGACTGGAGGATTCTAGATGAAGGATTCTAGTTGTTGAACTGAAGCACAACACCGGTTACCTCCTTTTTTCCCCCAACCCTTTTCAAGCTAAAGGATTCTAATCTGATTGTCAGCGGTGAGAGGTGTTTTAACTGGTGTTTTTGCTTTATTGGCATTTGACCAGTACAGGTTCAGCAATTTCTCTTCCATTATTTTATCTTAGTTTTTATTGGATGGCTTTTGCAAAGGTAGTATTTTAGCACAAATGCAAAGACTTTAGGAAAGATGTAAATAAACATATATACTTGAAACTGAGAAGGCGCAAATATCAGTCGAACTCCATACCTGTATCTGTAAATATAAAATCTCCGGCTTCTTAATTTGGATTGCCAATGGTGTCTGGCTAGTCATTTTGGACCTCAACATTGGCCATGGGATTCATTTTGGACCTGAACATTGCTTCCCTGAATGTCCACCAACTCCCTCTGATTAAGAAAAAAGTGAACTAGACAGTTCATCTCTGTACTATATTTTTGTATCAGCATATTTGGAAGAACAACAGATAGCTCAATTTATATGTATATTTGGTGGACTAATTGGAACCTACTGCTGATGAAAATTATGCACTTTTTACCATTTGTAACTATTTATTTATTTATTATTGTAGTCCCTTTGAATATCTGTGCCCGGATTCCTCAAATTTTCTTTTGAGGCATAGTGCAGGTTGAGCTGAAGCTATCTGGACAAGAGGATGCAACAAACCTTTATTATCAAGAAGATTGACTTTATCATAGGTTTTGCTATTTTTATTTTCAATAAATGATTTCGAGACGATGATGGTAGTAGATGGTGCTACCTTGTTGTCTGCTTCCTGTCTGAATTTGGTTCGAGACGGGTTGGACCACATACGAGCTTGAGGGCTCATTTCTGGACTTCTGCTTTCTTTTTTCTGTCATAGTCCAGAAAAGTTAGAATGAGAGCGCAAATCTAATCCATCATCTCTATTTTTGCTAGGCTTAGCAATTGAAAAGGAAGCACAGTCAGTATTAAGACAGAATTGGAGAGTATTTCGGCTTTATAAATTGCTCTGCATTTTGTCTAGTGCATTATTTGTATTAGGAGTGTCAATTCATTATCTAGTCCGATGGATCAATCGATATATTTCGACCTTATCCGTTTAAATACTACATGATGGATTACTGGTAGGTAATGGTATATAAGTTTTTGACCATGATGGTTTGGGTGCCATTATATACGAGCACACCTTACCTCTGTCTGTAAGTTACTAAAATAGTAGATGTAGTGGGAATGAGAAGTGAGTGGTTTCTTGATAAAGATTAGCTAAATTGATTTGGTTATACATTTTAATGATGAGCTGGCAATTTTCAGTACCAACCAAAAATATTTATAGTGGGGTTGTGGACTTGACGATGCGAAACTCACCATAAGACATTAACGAGTTAAGTCCAGGAATAAACAGTAACGAAATTATTTTGTTTGCAGTTGGTTCTCATTAATTTTTATTAATTCTATATCAATTTTTTGTCTTACAAATATCTGTTGGAATTTGTCGCTGCAAGGTGAGGCACCGTGTGCAAGTCCTTCGCCTGGTTCCCATGAGCGTGTTGGGGTTTTGCAAGCCTTAGCTTGTCTGTTTTGAAACTGGACTTTTTTTTTTCAAACTCGACAAGTGCACCAGTTGTGAGCCAGCATACTTGAACGATTGCAGCAATAGCTAGTTGTTCAGCACCTTGTGAGTACCATTAATCCCATAAATATTTCAATTTCTCTTTTCTTGTCCAATGTTCTCTGTTATAATTTTATTTTAGTTTTGCAGAATAAGTTGGGGTTTCAAACTGTTTGCTTTATGGGCGAAGCACATCCAACTACCTCCTTCGAGCTTCTGATGCACCAGCGCCGCCTAAGTTGTAGGTCTGGTTCCTTATTGGCCTTATTTTTCGAGATAAGTTTGTTTTTTACATGTTCCTTTTATATTCTTGTAGTCGTACATGTTGGTACACATTATATCTCTATTAGGCCAATGAGTGGGAATACGTCAGTTGGAATTCAGTGGTCATTATACGCGCTAGAAATAAACAAATATCATCTTTGTTGTAGAATAACAGCTAGCCATTATCATGTCTGAACGGTACAATCTTCTTGTTCTACTTGATTTGCATTTGCCAATACTCTGTCCAGGCGACACAACACCGGATACCTCCATTATTTTTTATCTTCCTTTTCAAGCTTAAGGGTTCTAATCTGATTGTCAGCGGTCTGAGGCGTTTTCACTGGCGTTCTTTAGTTATTGGCATTTGACCAGTACAGGTTCAGCAATTTCTCTTCCATTATTTTATCTTAGTTTTTATTAGATGGCTTTTGTAAATAAACATATATGCTTGAAACTCAAAAGGCGCAAATATCAAGCGAACTCCATACCTGTATCTGTATATATAAAATCTCCTGCTGCTTAATTTCGATTGTCAACGGTGTCTGGGTAGTCATTTTGGACCTCAACATTGCTTCCCTGAATGTCCACCAACTCCCTCTGATTAAGAAAAAAGTGAACAAGACAGTTCTTCTTCTGTGCTATATTTTTGTATCAGCATATTTGGAAGACCAACAGATAGCTCAATTTATATGTATATTTGGTGGACTAATTGGGAGCTACTGCTGATGAAAATTATGCACTTTTTACCATTTGTAACTTTTTTTATTTATTGTTGTATTGTAGTCCCTTTGAATATCTGTGCCCGGATTCCTCAAATTTTCTTTTGGGGCGTAGTGCAGGTTGAGCTGAAGCTATCTGGACAAGAGCATGCAACAAACCTTTATTATCAATAAGATTGATAATGGTAAAGGGCAGTGGTGCTGCTCCTAAACTTGTCCCTTTTTGCAATATGCATGTGAATTGTTTTCCTATTTTTTGCCATTGGTTGTTAACATCCGCAAGCCTTGGATAGCAGGCTGCAGGACAAGTGTTTACAGTGACAAGAAGTTGAAAACTCAAAAAAGGCACACATTCAGAACACACTTCTGAATATGACACATACTGTACATCCGGTTAATATTTGCTAAAGCTCCAACTCTTCCTTTGGGGAATTTTCAAAGTTGTTTGTAACGTTTTGGTGCTTCCAGATGTCCTACTACCTTAATTGGGCAAGATTAAGAGTGAGGAAGGCGTTGGTTAGAAACAATGCTTCTGACCAGGCTAATGAGGCGGCATGTTGTTGTGGTTTGTACTGTGATTTTATCCCAGATAAGTTAATTCTTTACTTCTCTTCTTACCACCCATATTTACTAGTTTAATGAGAATTGGATGCTTTTGTTATGTTTATTTTTTTCAAGTAATTGAGCATCAAGCACTTCTACCTTGATAAATAGGGGGACAATTTATAATAATGGTAGTTATTTTGTGTCCCTGAGGTGCTAGAAACCTGTAAGCCAGTTTTATTAGCTTGTGAATATTTTAATATCAAGTTTGACTTGTACTTAATTTTTTTATTTAAATAGAAGAAACTCTGACATTGTTGAACTGAAATGCTTGAAGCCCGATTGACCATTTCCCTTGCCACTGCTCTGTCCAGTTACAACAACACCAGATACCACCTCTAATTTTTTTGGCCCTTTTCAAGCTGAAGGATCCTTATCTGATTATCAGTGATCAGAGGCATTTTAGAGGGTGTTTTCTCTTTATTGGCATTCACCAGTACTGGTTCAGCAATTTCTATTCCATTTTTTTATCTTTGGTTTTGTTGGATGTGTTTAGCAAAGGTATAATTTTGGTGTAAATGCAAATACATTTGGAAAGGTGTAAATAAACATATATACTAGAAACTGAGAAGTCAAAAATATCAGGAGAACACCATACTTGTATCTATAAATATAAAATCACCTGCTTCTAAATTTGGATTGCCAACGGTGTCTGGGCAGTCAAATTAGTGCTTACCGCTTCTCAGATTGAGGTCCTTATAGTTTCAGCAAATTCCAATTGTCAATTAGTTTGTGCTCATCAGTTTTTATTTTTTTGCAGAGTAGTGGTAACCTTAGAGATTGCTAAAATGGTTTATCCAATAACTATCGCATGCTTTCACTTATTTCAAGTAATGGTAAAGGGTGGTGGTGCTGCTCCGAACTGTGATTTGGACAAACTCTTCAAGATAGGTTTCTTCTGTTATATTTCTTTCTTTCATTCTTTCACTCTTTGCCGATAACTTCACCAATTGAAAAACATCAATTGTGTGAGTGTGCAATATATATTTACATGGGATGCTGCGATAAGTTCCTCTTTCACACCATCTTATAGTTAATTAGATATACATGCGAATAAAATTGATATGCTTGCATTTGGGGTAACCATGTTTTCACCAATTTAGACCCCTCTATAACTTGTCCCTTTTTGCAGTATGCATCTGAATTGTTTTCCTACTTTTTGCCATTGGTTGTTTACATCCGCAAGCCTTGGATACAAGGCTGCTGGACAAGTGTTTACAGTGACAAGAAGTTGAAATCTCAAAATAATGGCACACATTCAGAACACACTTCTGAATATGACACATACTGTACATCCTGTTAATATTTGCTAAAGTTCCAACTCTTCCTTTAGGGAATTTGCAAAGTTGTTTGTTACGTTTTGGTGCTTCCAGATGTCCTACTACCTTAATTGGGCAATATTAACAGAGAGGAAGGCGTGGGTTAGAAACAATGCTTCTGACCAGGCTAATGAGGCGGCATGTTGTTGTGGTTTGTACTGTGATTTTATCCCAGATAAGTTAATTCTTTACTTCTCTTCTTACCACCCATATTTACTAGTTTAATGAGAATTGGATGCTTTTGTTCCGTTTTTTTTTTTTGCTGGAACTAAGCATCAAGCACTTCTACCTTGATAAATAGGGGGACAATTTATAATAATGGTAGTTATTTTGTGTCCCTGAGGTGCTAGCAACCTGAAAGCCTGTTTTGTTAGCTTGTGAATATTTTAATATCAAGTTTGACTTGTACTGAAATTTTTTATTTAAATTGAAGAAACTCTGACATTGTTGAACTGAAATGCTTGAAGCCCGATTGACCATTTCCCTCGCCACTGCTCTGTCCAGTTACCACAACACCGGGTACCTCCTTTAATTTTTTTGGCCCTTTTCAAGCTGAAGGATCCTTATCTGATTATCAGTGATCAGAGGCGTTTTAGATGGTGTTTTCTCTTTATTGGCATTCACCAGTAGTGGTTCAGCAATTTCTATTCCATTCTTTTATCTTAGGTTTTATTGGATGGGTTTAGCAAAGGTATAATTTTGGTGTAAATGCAAATACATTTGGGAAGATGCAAATAAACACATATACTAGAAACTGAGAAGTCAAAAATATCGGCAGAACACCATGTATTTATAAATATAAAATCTCCTCCTTTTTAATTTGGATTGCCAACGGTGTCTGGGTAGTCAAATTAGTGCTTACCGCTTCTCAGATTGAGGTCATTACAGTTTCACCAAATTCCAATAGTAAATGGGTTTGTGCTCATCAGTTTTTCTTTTTTGGCAGAGTAGTGGTAACATTAGAGATTTCTAAAATGTTTTATCCAATAACTATCGCATGCTTTCACTTTTTTCAAGTAATGGTAAAGGGTGGTGGTGCTGCTCCGAAATGTGTTTTGGACAAACTCTTCAAGATAGGTTTCTTCATTTATTTTTCTTTCTTTCATTCTTTCACACTTTCCCGATAACTTCACCAGCTTCACCAATTGAAAAACATAAATTGTGTGAATGTGCAGTATATATTTATATGGGATGCTGAGATAATTTCCACTTGTACACCATCCTATAGTTAATTATATATACATGCGAATAAAATTGTTATGCTTGCCATTTGGGGTAATCATGTTTTCACCAATTTAGACCCCTCTATAACTTTTCCCTTTTTGCAATATGCATCTTAATTGTTTTCCTATTTTTTGCCATTGATTGTTAACATCCGCAAGCCTTGGATACAAGGCTGCAGGAGAAGTCTTTACAGTGAGAAGAAGTTGAAGACTCAAAATAAAGGCACACATTCAGAACGCACTTCTGAATATGATACGTACTGTACATCCGGTTAATATTTGTTAACGTTCCAACTCTTCCTATAGAGAATTTTCAATGTTATTTGTTATATTTTTGTGCTTCCAGATGTCCTACTACTTTAATTTGGCATGATTAACAGACAGGAAGGCATGGGTTAGAAACAATGCTTCTGACTAGTCGAATGTGGCGGCTTGTACTGTGATTTTGTCCCAGATAAGTTAATTCTATACTTTTCTTCGTACCACCCATGTTTACTAGTTTAATGAGAATTTGATGCTTTTGTTATGTTTTTTTTTTTGCTGGAACTGAGTATCAAGCACTTTTACCTTGATAAATTGTGGGACAATTTATAATAATGGTAGTTATTTTGTGTCCCTGAGGTACTAGAAACCTGAAAGCCTGTTTTGTTAGCTTGTGAATATTTTAGATATCTAATTTGCCTTGTACATAATTTTTGGATATAAATAGAAGAAATTCTGATGTTGTTGAATGGAAATGCTGGAAACACGATTAACCATTTCTCTCGCCACTGCTCTGTCCAGTAAACACAACACCGGATACCTCCATTATTTTGCCCCCCCCCTTCTTTTAAGCTGATGGATTCTAATCTGATTGTCTGTTGTCAGAGACGTTTTATCTGGTGTTTTTTCATTGTTGGCATTTCAACTGTACTGGTTCAGCAATTTCTATTCCATTCTTTTATCTTAGGTTTTATTTGATGGCTTTTGCAAAGGTATTATTTTGGCATAAATGCAAATACATTAGGAAAGATGTAAATAAACATATATACTAGAAACTGAGAAGGTGTAATGTCAGTAGAACACCATACCTGTATCTGTAAATATAGAATCTCCTGTCTTCTTAATTTGGATTGCCAACGGTGTCTGGGTAGTAAAATAAGTATATACCTCTTCTCAGATTGAGGTCATTACAGTTGCAGCAAATTTCATAGTCATCTGGTTTGTGCTCATCTGTTTTTCTTTTTTGCAGAGTCATCTGGTCCAGTTACTATCGTATGCTTTCACTTTTTCCAATTAATGGTAACGGATGGTGGTGCTTCTCCGAAATGTGAATTGGACAAACTCTTGAAGATAGGTTTCTTCTTTTATATTTCTTTTGTTTCTTTGTTTCATTCTTTTACTCTTTCACGATGACTTCAGCAATTGAAAAACAACAATTGGTTGAATGTGCAATATGTATTTAAACTAGGGGGCGGGTGGTGGTTACTTCCAGCTTGTTATTTTTTCAACATTGATTTCTAATGATGAGTATCCAATATTTTCTTTTGTAACTTACATATTATGGCATTAGCTGGGGAACCAATCGGATGGTGCGTGCTTAGATGATGGAGAATCCCACCTGATGTAACAGTGATAAAAGTTTATTTTTCTTTTTAAGTTTTTCTAGCTTATGTTGTTAAAACATATATATTAAATTATACTGATTAAATTATAGCTTGTTTGAAGCCAATTTAGTTTAAAGTCTAATTACACTGTGTGCAGTAAAGTTTTGGTGAAATGACAAGTACATAACCATCTCAGGTGTGGTGTAAAATGATCTCATGAATAAAGCTGATTATAATTGTATAGAAAACTTGAACAATTTGAAGTTTATCTTAATTTTTTTTGTTGTTTCTTCTGCTGCTGTAGGTGTGAGGCTATGAATGGTAGAGGATAGAAAGGGCCATTGGGTGCCGCTTACTACATTGTGTGATAAAAATTGTTTGAGGTTTGGTTATCATTACATTATAGATAATAAATTATTTTTGTAGCAAAGTTTTCCCAATTCGAAGAAATTTGCTTACTACATTGTGTGATAAAAATTGTTTGAGGTTTGGTTATCATTACATTATAGATAATAAATTATTTTTGTAGCAAAGTTTTCCCAATTCGAAGAAATTTGAAAATTGTCAATGAGGTTAGCAGTTTCTTCTGCTGCTGTAGGTGTGAGGCTATGAATAGTAGAGGATGGAAAGGTCCATTGGATGTCACTTACTACATTGTGTGATAAAAATTGTTTGAGGTTTGGTTATCATTGCATTATAGATAATAAATTATTTTTGTAGCTATATTTTCCCAATTTTAAGAAATTTGACAATTGTCAAGGAGGTTAGCAGTCGTAGAATATTTCTAGCAAAGCTGCCTTTGCAATTATTGGCTAATGTGCTATTTTCTCGCTATTTCTAACTTATCAAAACCCTCCTCACCAAATTAACAAAATATAAACCAGATTCCTACTTACCCTCAACACATTTAACTTATCTAAACCAGACTCCATCGCCTGTTTTACCTTAAGCTGCCTTAAAAAGGCAAGCACTGATGTTTAATTGATTCATTTAATTTCATTTTACCATTATCCTATCGATGCATCTGCTCTTTGGCTTTCCTTTGGTGTGTGATTTGTTTGTTGGTCATCTCTGCCTGCTAGATGTCATTGAGGTATTTTGCATTTTTTTGCCCTTTGCAAGGATTCCCATGCCTGATGTACTGGCACATTAGCTACAAATTGGCTGGCGAGTATGGTGTCTTCCTTGCTCCTCTAGATGGTGCTTGAATCTATAATCAGGTTCTAGATTTTGAAGTTCATCTTGGCAAGTGTTGAAAATCAAAATATCCAGCTACGCACAAATTCTAATTTGAAAACCCTAAACCCTAATTTGGTACAAATTCTATTTGCATTTAATCATTAGCTTGGTTTCTTTTGGGTCATTTAAATCATGCCAGTCATGCTAATTGTCATAACTATGATCATATTTATTGCAAGTCAACCCTTATTAGCCACCCAATTTGCAGCTGGTTTTGTTTGGACATCGTGTAGTTATGTACTCTATTTGTTTATATATAGTAGTTAGTTACCCACTTTTACCCTGAGCTGAGCATTGGCCATGTGAGTCATTTTGGACCGAACATTGCTCCCCTTAATGTCCACCAACTACATCTAATTTAGAAAAAAGGGAACTAGACAGTTCATCTCTATGCAATGTTTTTGTATCAGTATATTTGGAAGACCAACAGATAGGTCAATTTATATGTATATTTGGTGGACTAATTGGGAGCTACTGCTGATGACAATTATGTACTTTTTACCATTTGTAACTTTTTTATTTATTATTGTGGTCCCTTTGTATATCTGTGCCCTGATTCCTCAAATTTTCTTTTGGGGCATTGTGCAGGTTGAGCTAAAGCTTTCTGGACTAGTGTCAGATAAAACTGCGCAAGAGCATGCAACAAACCTTTATCATGAAGAAGATCGACTTTATCATGCTATTTTTATTTTGACTTGATGATTTCCAGATGACAATGGTAGTAGATGGTGCTTGAGAGTTTGTCAAATTTTGCAATTATGTAGTAATATGCAACAAAATGAAATCTTTCAGTTAATTAGGAAAAAATCAAGAAAATTTGGTGTTAAATCGATTTCAAGTGCCATAAATCATAAATGTCATCTTGTTATCTTTTGTTGAAAGTTTACTGCGTATTTTGGGAGAAAGTTCAAAATCAGAAAAACTTGGCTTAACGAGTGAAATTAAGAAAAATCAGTTGCAATTCCTTCACTTTAAAAGGGGTCTGTAATTAATGTTCTGAATCCAATAAAGTGATTTGAGATTTATCTCTTCCTAAAACGGATTGATTTAATATTCAATAAAAAAAATATGATAGCATTATACCTGTATCAGTTAAAGAACTTAGAGGTAATTAAACTTTTTTTAGAAAATGTAACCAACAACAACAAGCTTTGTTATTTATAAAATGACACTATTGTAAGAGGGTTCAAATGCCTCTATTTTTTAACCCTAATTTTGTCTCCAATTTTTAATTCTTAATTTTTTAATACCAAAATTTCAAAAAAATTATATGTCAAAATAAATCAATAGATGTGATATATACTATATATATATATATATGCTAGAAAATATAAATTACAAGCTATCCAAATTAATTCTATTTGATAAATGTGGGAAGATGAAACATATTTTTTAAGAAAAAGTTTCAAAATAATTAGTAAAGAGTTGCAACATGAGAGAGCGGCAAATGAACATACATAACATATTTTATTTATAAATGTTTAGCAAGAAGTCAATTTGTAAATCGGATTTTTTTTAATATCTTTCGGAAAAAATGTTAATCATGCAGTTGAATAATTTTATAGTTGTTAGGATTCATAATGTTGACACGTGATATCTAAATTTCAACTCAATATGCTCCTTTAATTTTGAAACCAATCATATACTTTTTTTAAGAAAAAAAAAAACATCACAGTCCATTATCTGCTTGTAGTCAAAATACAGAAAAAATCGGTGTTTTTCATGTATACACGTACATTTATTGGTGCAGAGAAACACCATTTGGATTTTTTCTGTGATTCAGTTTATGCACCCACTAATGGAAAGTTGTCATTAATATTCTAAAACGAATCTACAATTAATTGGCATTTTACAAGTCTACTATCTCGTTATTATTTGTTTTTCCAATCGATCACCCCTTTCATAGTTTTTAATTGTTCTTGGTTGACCAATAAAAGAGAGCAAACGTACAGCTAACAAAAAAATCAAATACTATTAGTACAGCAAATCAGGTTCAATAAGTATTTGATTGCTGGTACAGAATTGTACCAGGGGTTCAGGACAATGCATTAAGCCATGGTACCAATTGGTACCATTGACAAATAAATCAAAGGACAGTCGAGATTGTAGCAATTAAACAGCAAGACAAATAAAAGAAATAAATTAATTAGAAAAATCAAATACTATTAGAAAAACTATCACGACCTCGCCGCCGGGCCAGGACACATGACAAGAGAGGCACCCTCGCATCCATCCTTCGTCCCGTCAACCTTTGTCGCAACAAAAAGAAATAGAAACAATACGGAATTAGTTACAAAGCCGAGTAACCAGTTATTTAACGACGCAATAATAGTAAACAACTATTTCAATAGGACTGAATTAATCCGCACAACTCCACACAAAACAACGTATTACTTCATGCTCATATTTTAATTTGAAAATCCAAACAACTGATCCAAACCGCTCAACATTTTCTCCATATTGAAATGTGCTTGGAGGCTAAATTTTTCATTTTTTTTTCATTTTTTTTATTATTTATTAAGCCACTTTGAAAATTACTAATCCAATATTCCAAAAAAGTTTACTATTTTTTACTATTCATCCGGATCTGCGATTTTCAAAGTGGCTTAATAGATAATACAAAAATTAAAAAATATGTAAAATTTAGCCTCCAAGTACATTTCAATATGGAGAAAATGTTGAGCAGTTCGGATTGGTTGTTTGGATTTTCAAATTGGATTATGAGCGTGAAGTGTTTTACTTCGCAACTCACCATAAAATCGTCCGATAGTATTCATTCGGAACACAAATGTATTCATCATAAAATAAAAAAGTATTCAACTAAGGTCTACATATTAAGAAAAAAAAACTGGACACATCACTCATCATTTTTTACACGTTTTTAGAGTTGGGTGATTTTTTATCCGTTCAATCTAACCAATATTTCTGACAATATATAAGGAATTTTTCAAATCTAAAACCACGAACGTCTTCTAAATAATTTTCTCTTTCAAATGAGATCCATGATGACATACTTTCGAATTGTCGGTTGCACAAATATTCATCCTCGTCATGCAAGTATTCATACATAATACATCAAGTATTTATCTTAGCTGTGTAAGTATTCATCCTTAGAATCCGCCTAGCTGTCCTGCTAATCAATCCCTATACTTGTAATACTCTTGATACATATTTACACTTACACGGTGAGGATGAATACTTGCATGACGAGGATGAATACTTGTGCAACCGATAACTAAAAACATGTAAAAGATGGGTGAGTGATGTGTCTAGTTTTTTTTTTTAAATACTTGATGTATTACAGATGAATACTTGATGTATTATAGATTAATACTTGTGTGCGACAATTATAAAATCTTTTAAATATTAGGCGGTCCCTAAATATTAAATGGTCTCCCAGTTAGTTAGCAGTTACTCATATAGTTATTGATTAGGGGACAAAATGGGGGATTGATTAGCGGGACAGTTAGGCAGATCCTAAGAGTGAATACTTACAAATGAGGATAAATACTTGGTGTATTATGTATGAATACTTGCATGACGAGAATGAATACTTGTGCAACCGACAACTTTAAAGTATGTCATCATGGATCTCATTTGAAAGAAAAAATTATTTAGAAGACGTCCGTGGTTTTAGATATGCAAAATTTCTTACAGATCGTCAGAAATATTGGTTAGATTGAACGGAGCAAAAACAAATCACCTCTAAAAACGTGTAAAAGATGGTGAGTGATGTGTTCAGTTTTTTTTGTCTTAATGTGTAGACTTTAGTTGAATACTTTTTTGTCTTAGGATGAATAAATTTGTGTTACAAATGAATACTATCGGATGATTTTATGGTCTGCATCTTTTTTGCGATTAACGCATTTTCTCAGCCATTTACGCATTTTTTTGTCGTTTAGTGTGATTAACGATTTTTATCCGGGGGACGTTTCCCGGAGGACAGTTAGGCAGACCCTTAAATTAATCTGATCTATTGTACTGATTATATTTGAAAAGTTGCGAATTTAAAAATAATTAATTGTATTGAATTTTAGATTCGAAATTCGTAAAATAGTTCAAATAAAATCTGATGCGACTATTATATTTGTAATTTTTCTGAATAAAATTTTCTGTACTACATGCATAATTAATATCATGCAAGCTATATACGTCCATGTAAAATTTTCTTATTTTATTCATTTTATAGTTACTCAAGTTATCGAAAAATGAATATATCTAGCACATTATGATATATTAATTTTAATGTATTTATTTTTCATTCACTTGATCTAGTAAAAAAAAGATTCAAAATTTTACACGACGAGAACAAAATTTTAGGAAATTTACATTCGACATATTAGGAACAGAACATAAGATTAATTTTGGGTATGCAGCAAATTTAATTTTCCAGTTTTTTGGGATTAGGCTTGATTTTAGCTGGCCCAACAATCTTTCTTCTATTTTTCCCTGATTTTGGGTCTGCTAATAAAAAAAATGTAGGATGTTTTCTTCTCTTCTTCTCATAAATGGCTAGGCGCAATTTTTTTTAAGCCCAGGTGATGAACTTGATACATAATTCGGGTTTTATGACCAGCTTAATCACCTCAATCCTAAAAAATCTTTCAATTTCTCTCTGATTTGCCTCAGAATTTTAAGTGTTGTGTTGTCGAAAGCGGTTTTTACTTGCCTTAATAATCTTTGAAACCAGGATTGAATCAGATGGGACATGTACATCTTGAAAAAATAAAGAACAACCAAACCAATTAATTTGATGATAATAACAATATAGCAGTAATGATGATAAAATATTGCCCTTAGTTTTAGACAGAAAATTAGTATTATTATATGAGGTATGTACACTCAGCCATATATATGAGTATATATGTTGTTATATCAAATCATCCAAGCATTTCTTGCGTTGCTTTACATTGACTACTTACTAGTTACTATACGAAGATTGCAGATTGTGACAAAAACAATATATATATATAATAACGAACTGACAGCAAAAGCCCTTTTGGACTTTGGGAGCTCAGTTAAACCTTAAAGTGGCGATCGCAGTATTCACCGAATTTTTCCTTCTTCCACAACACACGTCAAGAAATTTGATGGTTATTTCATTTTGCTGCACAAACTTCATAATTTGATGAACAACAAAATTTTAATGCGGTTATTATAGATTTTTTACTATCTAAATAATTATAATTGACCAACTAGTTATAATTTAAAGTATGATGCCGAAGTGTCAATGCCCCATGCTTTTTGAAATAATAATTTGTTTTGTCTAACTTAGTTCATTTTTTGTGAAAAACTGACACCATTAATTAGTGAAATTATCTGGTCTAAAAAAAGAATAGAAACTGATGTGTGAACCCGAGTTGTTATCCTTATCCATTTTTTTTTTTTTTAAGTTAATAGCTTTAGTGCCTACTAACAATTTGATTGATAAAAAACATATTTACATCGAGTCAAGTGACTTCAATTTCTAGATCTACAATTTTATTCTTACGAAATACTATTTAATCTCCCTCTAAAATCCAAGATCTACTGTTCTAATTTTACTTATATACACTCATAATCACTCTAATATCTTGATCCTCATCTCGCTCCATGATTGGATCTGCTTTTTCGATTGTCGACATACTTTGACGACCGGATCTACTCGCCGCCACATTCTGATCGAGATGAAGACTCAATGTTTCGCACTCTCAGCTTTGGTCAGCTTTGCTCGGCCCCGCTGCCTCCCTCTCTCTTCCTCTCCCTATTCTCCTCTCCACTTAAGAAGGTAGAGAGGAGAGATGAAAGGAAATAGAACTTATAATAAACCCGGAATTCTTCTTTTAAATATTTTAATCAATAGAGTGACATAAACGATATAATCTAATTGCTTTTAAAAAGAATAAAAGTCAGCTAGCTTATTACGAGGGCATACTATATTTAATTTTCGAGAACATGCTAGACAGAAACAAAACAAAATTACTAAATAAGTGAATCCAATAATTTTTTTTTGCCACAAACAAAATTACTAAATAAGTAACAAATATGTTTTAAAATTCATATACGTGTTCATCTTCATACAGATTCAGAGTTATGTTGCTGTCCAACGACACCCCAAAGTCTTCAATGATGGCTTCTTATTTCCTTCTCAACTCAATCCTTTCTCCACTGAATTCGCATCCTCTGAGATATCTCATATTCTACATGACTTTTTCGTAAAATCTCGACCGTTCAAAGATGTTTTGCACGAATCTCAGAGCTCAAATAATACTGCCCCTGCGCTATCCCCGAATAGGCACCGGACACATCAGTCACGCAAAATATGAGATATCTCGGAGGATACGTAGCACACAAAAGTGGACACTCTTCTCCACTAGTGGGTAATTCAAAGATGACAGCTACGTGGCACACAAAGTCAACCATTTTTTACATCTAAATCCCTATTCATGTACTATGTTGCAATCAATTTTAATTAGCTGGTAAAGCACGTCTCCTGGCTCTCTTTCTCAACTACAGTGTACATAATTGATAAGTTCACTGTACATGTTTAGTAACTCGGGTATGCAATTAGCAGTCAAGCACGTCTCTTAGCTCATGTGAACCAAATATATGATAAGTCCACTGGACTTTTCCTGTCTATATTCATATTAATTCCGCTGGTGTGCTTGAGTCATTACACCAACTACTGCAGTTACACACACACAAGTTTTATATATATATATATATATATATATTTTATATACAAATCCCTATTCATTAACTATATATGTTGCATTCAATTTAAAACCAAATTCAGTAATTCGGCTTTCTAATTGGTGGTCAAGCACGTCTATTCGCTCTGTTTGAATTCCCAGCTGCCGTATCATCTTGTCTCACCGCTGAGTTTATAAGAGGGCCAGCCCTGTTGCCTTGATAAGCAACCACACAATCTGTAAGTTGTGATTTTAGCATTTTAGCAATGAGGGTCATTCTCTTGTTCCTTACCCTCTCTCTACTCCCTACGGTTCAATCTTCTCTCACATCTCAAGCACAAGCTCTCCTCCATTGGAAATCCACTCTCCAGACCCAAGAACCGCTTTCATCTTGGAATTCGCATGTCCACCCATGCAATTGGACCGGAATCACTTGCCGTGACACAGACAAAAGAAGGCATGTCATTACTAAAATTTATCTTTACAATAAGGGACTAGTAGGGAGATTAGATGCCCTTAATTTATCTGCTCTTCCATCCATTAGAATTTTTAATGTTAATACTAATAAACTCAGTGGAGTAATTCCACGATCAATGTTTCTGTTCTCAAAACTCACATATCTTGATCTCAGTTTTAATGTTCTCAGTGGATTAATCCCATCTAGCATTGGAAACTTGACAAACATAAAAGGATTGTTTCTTTCGGATAATAAGCTCTCCGGATCAATACCTGTTGAAATTGGCAAACTTACACATTTGTTGGATTCAGACTTATCGACAAACTCACTGAGTGGAGAAATACCTGCAAATTTGGAGAACTTAACCCATCTTGCACATCTGTATCTTTGTGGTAATAAGCTCTCCGGACTAATTCCTCATGAAATTGGGAAGCTTACTCAATTGACAGGTTTGAACATATCCCAAAACTTTCTAAGTGGAGAAATACCTACTAATTTAGGAAACTTAACCAATCTTGCTCTTCTGTATCTTTATACAAATAATCTCTCTGGAATGATACCTCCTGAAATAGGTAAACTTACAAATTTGACAGATTTAGAATTATCCGGAAACTATCTAAGTGGACAAATACCAACTAATTTGGAAAACTTAACTAATATTGTCGTTCTACATCTTTGGAATAATTATCTATATGGATGTATCCCTCCTGAAATTGCTAAGCTTACGCATTTGGAAAGTTTAAGCCTATCAGAAAACTTTTTGAGTGGAGAACTACCTACTAATTTGGAAAACTTAACAAATCTTGTCGAATTGAATATTTTGGATAATAAGCTCTCCGGATCAATTCCTCCTAAAATTGGTAAGCTAACACATTTGATAACTTTAACCCTTTCAAATAACTTTCTGAGTGGAGAAATTCCTACCACTCTAGGAAACTTGAGTAAAATTAATCGTATTAATCTCTCATCAAATTCTCTATCAGGGGTAATACCAGTAGAGCTTGGTAGATTAGAAAGATTGTTTGATCTACGATTAAGTCACAACAATTTGATAGGAAATATACCAAAAGAGTTGGGGATGTTATTTGCTTTAACACCTCTTGATATATCATCAAACATACTGACAAATGTGCCAGAAGAACTAGGCAATTGTGTTAATCTTGAATTATTAAAACTCAGCAACAATAAGTTGACTGGAAAAATTCCTTCTCATTTTGGAAACTTAGTACATTTACTGGACCTCCTTGATTTAAGCTCAAATTCTTTAAGCGGGGAAATACCAATATCGCTAGCGAAATTAATCACGTTACAAAAACTTAATCTTTCTCACAACAATCTAACCGGTCAGATTCCGTCTTCGTTGGGCGACATGTTAAGTTTGTCAACCATGGATTTTTCATACAATCAATTGGAGGGTCCAGTGCCAGATATTAAGGTTTTTTATAGGGCCCCAAAACAATGGTTTATACACAACACAAATTTATGTGGCACAATTCAAGGTTTGCCCTCGTGTGATGGATTTGTTAAAGATGAACATGGCTCAAATAGACAACTCAAGGTTAAGTTGATTGTAACTCTAACTTGTGTTGCGGTACTATCCTCTGTCTTACTCAGCCTATACCTTATTTACTCAAAAAGGAGAAAAACAAAACCAGAGAACATTGGCAATTCTAGTAAAAGAGAAATTTTTTCCATATGGAACTTTGATGGAAGAGATGCATATGATGAGATTATAAGGGTCACAGAAAATTTTGATGAGAAATATTGCATTGGAAATGGAGGCCATGCAAGAGTTTATAAAGCAATTTTAGGCCCAGATAACCTCACTGTAGCTGTAAAGAAAATCCAGTTAGCAGGCGGTGAAACCTCACTAGATGTTGAAGCATTCCACAGAGAAATTAGCACTATAACCCAGATTCGACACCGCAACATTGCTAAATTATTTGGTTATTGTTCCTCACCACAATATAAATTTCTTGTATACAAGTATTATGAAAAGAGAGATTTGCATAATAATCTCAATAGTGAGGAAGTATTGGAACTAGATTGGGCCAAGAGAAAGGTTATATTGAGAGATGTTGCATGTGCTCTGTCTTATTTGCATCATGATTGCTATCCACCAATAGTACATCGGGATATAACTTCCAGAAATGTCTTGCTTGATTCTGAGTGTACAGCTAGTATCTCAGATTTTGGTACTGCTAAATTTCTCAAGCCAGACTCTTCTAATTGGAGTATGCTTGCTGGGACCTGTGGCTACGTTGCACCAGGTTATGTATACTTGACCACCTTGTTATTGTTTTGTAGTTTTAATCATTACATATATATATACTTTTTTCTTATTTTGAAATCTGATTTTTTTTTTTGTGATGCAGAACTAGCTTATACTATGAGGATTACTGAGAAATGTGATGTATATAGCTTTGGAGTAATCATGTTGGAAGTGCTTATGGGAAAGCACCCTGGAGATATGATCAATGTATCGGCTTTTGATGAAAAAGAAATCATACTCCAAGTTATCCTTGACCAACGCATTAAACCACCAACTGGACTATTCATCGATGAAATTCTCAAAATGATTCAGATTGCATATAAGTGTCTGAATAATAACCCGTCACTCCGTCCAACAATGCAAGAGGTGGTGAATACTATCTAGAAGTGAATAGTGCGCCAACTGATTCATATTTTCTAGGAGTACCTTCTATATGTTTAAAGATTAGTTTGTCGTTGGTAGTTAGAATTCTGCTTTAGAGAATGATGCTTTAGTTGAATTTTTATATTTGAAAGTTTTTATGCTTTCTTAATATTCACTTATTCTTATGTATGTACGGTGATAAATGTTCATCGTGTGCATATAATATTATTATTGTAATATCTTCTATGTTTTGTGAGATTACTATGAAATATTCGTCGTGCAGTAATGATATTTAATTGCAACCATTAGGATACGAATAATTTCTTTTTTAACGGATCATCAAATATGATGAATATACTAATAAAACAGGCAGTAAATATTATATTTAATTATCTGCTAAGAAAAAAATACAAACTTATCGACTAAGACTGTTGTAATTAGAATGTAGAAATTAAATCATATTTGATAATTATTAATCATTCAATTGACCATAAATTATTTGTAATGTCGTGAGTTGATTTTTTCAAACATTTTCTATTTTATTATTTAAAAAAGTAATATATATATATATATATTTTCAATTTACAAGATCGACAACTATATACATTTCCGCAATATTTTGTGGTATTATGTATTTTTATAGAATATTATTGATTGCTATTTTTCAATATATAGAATTTTATAATTTATCCGTTCATTAGTTGCCTGTGACCTTAGCAAAGTAAAAATAAAAAATGAATAAGACTAGCGCTTAACAGATATTATTAAGTTAGTAATGAAATTAAGTTTTAGTGGATATGCATGTAAAAACATTTTTCCTCATTGATACACAACATTTTTATTGCAATGTTTTCTCTGAATTATATATGTGTGTGGGTGTGTGTGTATTTGTTAATATTGCATTTTCTCCACTGATGGGCTGAATTTATTACACCAATTACTGCAGTTATCAAAGACGACAGCTAGGCAACACATACACACAAGACTAACTAGTTTTTTTGATATACAAATACAAGACCCTAATCATTTAATATGTTGCATTCAATTTAAAACCAATTAGTTCAATATTCGGGTTTCTAATTGGCGGCCATGCACGTTTGTTGGCTCCGTTTGAACCACATAATTGTCTGTCTCTATTAATTTAAATAATTACTAGTGCCGTATAATCCTGCTGCCTCACCACTGAATTTATAAGAGAGCCAAGTCCGATGCACACATATATATATATATATATATATATATATATATATATATATATATATATATATATATATATATATATATATATAAAATAGAATCTGGTTCCATTTTGCCAGCTCTAAGGATAGTGCAATTATATACTTGCAATGAAAGATTTACAAAATAATTTTTATGATTCGTTCCATAACTAGGATAAAGATATACAAATAAACATGCATCTAGCAAAGAGACTGGTCAGCTTAGAAAGAAAGTACTAATTATCAGCAAAGAGTATATATAGATAAGAGCTATTTTGTATTTATTATTTTTTTGATAATAATAATTTCAAAATGATATGGTAACAGAAAATTTTAGTTGAGTTCAATATTATTAGATAATTAAGTAATATAAAATTTTAAAATAACAACATCAACAACCATATACATATTTGTTATGTTTTATGGTGTTATGCATATTTTAAATTTTAGTTGAGTTTAATGTTGATTTCTATTTTTCAATATATTGAGTGGATAATTTATCTGTTAGCTGTGTATAACCTTAGCGAAGTAAATATTAAATATATATATATATATATATATATATAGAGTGTGGCTAATATGATTTCAGTAGCATATGGGCCGAAGTGCTTACGGTTCAAATTTGATTTTAAGATTGAAGAGTCACCAATCATCATTAGATCATTAGGAAAGACAGTACTACTTCCATTTCGCAGACTCAGATATATGTCAATAATGTTAAATATATAGTAAAAAAAATGACGTAACCAAATGTTACATATATAAATAACAACCATCCATTTAGTTTATGTAGGTGTCTTATATAGAAAATTTATCAATATTTCTTTTTATATATAAATTTGCTTCAATATTTAAATATTATGACAAATTTAATAATAATAATAATTAGAAGGGAGAATATTCAGATATGTACGTCTGATTTGTAGTATGAAAGTTTCCTCAACTTAAATAGTTGGGAGAATATTTAGCTAAAACTGACTTCGATCCCTCGACTCAAAATTTCGACAGCAACAATCACATATTGCATTCTTAGTCATGCCTCAAATTCAAACTAGGATAATATCACTTTCTAAGTTTTCCACTATTGCCTAAAGTAGCCGCGACTTTCTCCGTTGTTGGGTTCGGATATGTCAACATTTGTCCACTAACGCCTAAAGTGGCCACGATTTTCTAAGTTTTCCTTCCTAGCCACCACCAAAAGGCGCATCAATCTCTCTCTAGACTCTAGTCCCCCCTCATTCCACCAACACACGCTCATAAAATTTGATGGCTACTCCCATTAATAATTTTTTTCAGACGGCTAGCAACTCAATTATTATAATTTAATTATTTCAGTTATTTTTATTCAGATAATACTAGTTTTGGGCAAGACGTTGATAACGTCATTATCCCAACTTTTTTATTCATAGCATTTCATGAAAATTAAATTAAACATCTGACACCATTTGGTGAAAATTTTGAAATATAGCAACATAGTTTAATGTGTCCCGGAGGCCGCAACAAAAATCCTGGCCCCCAGAAAGCCAGTACAGAATATTCCGACCCCATCCTTTGAGATATCTCATATTTTGTGTGACTGACGGGTCCAATACCTATTCGGGTCCAATACCTATTTGGGAATAGCGTAGGTGCAGTATGTCAGAGGATGTGAATCACCCCTCCCCATCCGTTACAAACTATATATCCCGCCCCAAAAGAAAAATATATGTACCCTGTTTTGTAATCTGTATCCTATATTGTCCTTAATTTATGTAGACTCGAGAGACATAAAATAGTAATCATCCACGACGAATACAGATTACGTTTCTAGTACGTTTCACATTTTTTAAACAATGAGGAATTTTTTTTTTCTGGTTGCTTTTTGAAAAAAATAAAAGAGAACATTATTATTGGAAAATCACATTATGTTTTTCACCTACTCACCGTTCATAGCGGCACAGTATTTTTAATTTTTAGGACACCACTTTTTATAAATTCACCTTATTTAATTGTAAACATGTCTATTTCACTCAAGGTTCTAAATAGCAATTATTTGGGTCATCTCACAGAAAGGCAAAAAAAAAAAAAAATTCATGAATAGCGCAGCTATCCTACAAAGTACTTTATATATATATAAAGTCACCAATTATTATCATTATCTAAAGGTCTCATAGAGCAATAAGTAACACAACATTGATTAAGAAATTAGAATATTCATATTGAATCAGTACAAAATTCAAATTTCTATTCAAAATATCCCTAATAATATTGTAAACTATTATCTTTTTTTAACTAAATTTATACTTTTACACATAAATTTTGATAGAATCGTTAAATAATATAATAATTTTTTGTAAACTTTAATTTATCAATGACAATTAAAAAATTGAATTTTATGAAATCAACATGATTACCTTTATTTTTTTTTGCAAAAAAATCATGAAAATTGAAATGCCATTTCGGTACGAACTTTTATTTTTCCGACCGAAATGGCAATTCAACCCAAGGTGGTTTCACAGCTTCTCAGAAAAACAGATGTATCCTTCGGTGTAACACCCATGGACCGAGATGCCATTTTGGTCCAATGTTTTTTAGCTCGGACAGAAATGGCATTTTAGTCAGAATTTTTTTCTAGGATTTTCTTATAAATTGTTTAGAAAGGTTTGTTTATAAATTGTTTAGAATGTTGACCACACTCAAATTGTGAGTGATTACGTTGGGTTTTGACTTAGTTTTTCCTTATTTTCTCACCTTTATGTTTAATTATTATGAGAAACATGTTACTATTGCCCAACGTTGTGTTTTACTGTAGGAACTATGTTTTGGGGCTATTTTACATCATATGGAATAGTAATCGAGTCAATCGGAGCTTTGCGTCATCGCTTAAGCCTTTGGTAAAGTCCGTATGGACCAATACGGACCAGAGGACAGCTACAGACTAGGACTTAGCCAAATACATATTAACTCCAGGAACGCCACAGTAGCAATACGGTTTGTATTGCTCTATATGAACTGTATCCGAGGCACCCTTTGGAGAAAAACTATCACAACTGTCTGCAGATAAGATTTTTTTTGTACTCCACTCATCTCCAGACGCCCCCTCACTCCTATATAAGCCCCTATGGTTTGAGAGAACATTTATCTTTGATCATTTTGTATATTTATTATAGAGGAGTGAGAATAATAGGAAAAATGGTATTTCATGTATTGTTGTATCTTTCTCTTATCTCTTTGTAAACATACCACTATGCGGCTAAGTTTAGATTTCTAGGGTTGGCATGTAAATCTTGTTACTCTTGATGTTTTGATGTCTATATATTTTCGAATGATCTTAGTTTAGTCATTGTTGTTCGATTGCTTTTTCACTTTTTGTTCAATCTTTCTTGAGTTAGTTTACTAGTTTAGACTGCCTTGTGCTGGCCATACACGGAAGTTAGTCACGATTAGACTAGTTGGGTCAGTGTAACAAAGGATAAAAATACTAGATTATTTGTGGAGCCCTTAGCGGGGAAAGCCTTTAATTAGAACAATAAAAGTATATATGGGAGTCTTGGCATTCACAAACGAATGTCGCATTGTCTTGCCTTACCATAGGGACGCCCCATAGGATCAATCGAGGGACCTGATCAAGTGAAGGCTGTGACTTTGGGCTAGGGCTCCTTGCACCAATCGAGTCAAGCCCCATGGGGGAAGTCTGGGTTGAAAGTGTGATTGTATTGCAGTAACGTTAGCCAGTAAATACATATTAGAAACTCTCATACAACAACTGAAAACCTAAATCAAATGGGATATAACAATCAAAATGGATAGATGTAATAACGGTATACCAAAACCCTAGGAACTCACACCATTATGTATTTTACTTTTAATTTTCGCCAAATATTTTTGAGCACTGACCAACTCTTGAACCTTGTTTGTCTAGCCTTTTGAAGGATTATGATTTAGTCGTTTAAGACTGTATATCTTATTCCTTGTAGATCGACACTCGATATATTACTCGATAGGATTATATGCATGTAATATGACTCAATGGGAAACGAGTATAAATTTTATTATCCTACTTAGTGCACTCACACGTTTGTTCTCATCAAATGGTTAGAAAAACATAGTTGGTTAGAAAGGAGAAAGAAAAGAAGAGAGAAGAAGCTGCTTCGGGTTTAAAAAAAAATTAGTGAGATTGAAATGACATTTCAGTCCAGAGAGATTTTTGGATTTTCAGTGGCTGCTGGTGTGAAAACTTGTAAAATCACTTTGGCTGAATTGCCATTTCGGTTGAAAAAAAAAAGTTTTGATCGAAATGACATTTTAGTTCTTATAGTTTTAAAAAAAAAAATAATTATGTAGATTTTATAAAATTGATTTCTTTAATTATGATTTATAAAAAAAAATCTCCCCGATTTGTGGTTGGTCAAAAGTCTTTTTAATGTAAGGTGACCTGACGGGTCATAGGTCAACCCAACTTATTAGAAATGTAACATTCAAGTCATTTAAGATGACACCACATCATCTTCTTAATAATAGGGGGTGCAGGATAGAGAACAAGTACATTAATTTTTAAAAATTAAAAGCCATATAAACCAAGTAGAAAACTGAGCCAAAGAAATGAAAAATTAAAAACCATGCATCTCTAGTTTTCCTCGTGTCAAAGTTCTAGTGCTTTTAATCATCTCCAGTTTCCTTCCTAGTTGCTAGCCAGAAAAATAGACGTTTTCATTCGTTCTATCTAGCACAATTGAAGGGTGGTGCACACCGAACTTTTACAATTTTTTCCCGCAAATATTTCACAAATATCACTCACAAATAATTTACAATTAATATTTTGATATGAAAATGGTTGTTTCCTGAATTTTACAAGATAATTATTTCTTCAAATAATCAACTCCTAATTTGGAGAAAATGTCTAATTTAAAATTAATTATTTCTGAATTTATTTTTGTTAATTTTCTACCTGACTGAATTAGACACGTTTACAGTTGAAAAAAAAAAAAAAATTGAACATTATGAACAGTTGCATTCCGAAATAATATTGGGACGTTAAGAACAATATTTTACGTCTTGTTAGATTCAAGATTGTTTTTTTAACGTTGCCTATATATACTGTGTTATTTTACATTAAGAAAACACCGAATCATCAGATATTGAACGGTTAAGATTATCAAATATTTCTGTGTCCTCGTGATGTTGTCAAAAAGTACAAAAAACATTGTAGTTCAATAACCGTCCTTGTTTTATTTAAATTTTTATTTATAGGTGTTCATTGTTAACAAAATATCGGATGAAAAGCTTCAATTATGTGGCTCTCCACAGTCCAATGATCCAATTAACTTCTTAATGTTGAATCTACACGGGAAATGGTTAACAAGTCTACTTTTTGTTTATAACTTTATATCCATGTCCCAATTCATTTAATTTGTTTCTTTCAATTTGAACCGTGTTCAGTAATTCGGGTATCTAATTGGCCGTCAAGCATGTCTCTTTTCTAATTTGATTCAAAGCCGTTAGGCAGGTCAAGCACGTCTCTTGTTTCAATGTTAACCTAAACCCTAAATCCTGAATCCTAATATGAGTTTATAAGAGAGCCAGCTCTGATGCCTTGATAAGTAACCACAATTTCAAGTTGAGCTTTGAGCATTTTAGCAATGAGGATCATTCTCGTGTTCCTTGCCCTCTTTCTACTCCCTCTAGTTCAATCTTCTATCACATCTCAGGCACAAGCTCTCCTCCATTGGAAATCCACTCTCCAGGCCCAAGGACCGCTTTCATCTTGGAATCTGCATGTCCACCCATGCAATTGGACCGGAATCACTTGCCGTGACACAAACAAAAGAAGGCATGTCATTACTAAAATTTATCTTTACAATAAGGGACTAGTTGGGAGATTAGATGCCCTTAATTTATCTGCTCTTCCATCCATTAGAATTTTTATTCTCAGTACTAATAAACTCAGTGGAGTATTTCCTCCATCAGTATGTCTCTTCTCAAAACTCAGATATCTTGATCTCAGTTTTAATGTTCTCAGCGGTTTAATCCCGTCTAGCATTGGAAACTTGACAAACATAAAAGGATTGTTTCTTTGGGGTAATAAGCTCTCCGGATCAATACCTGTTGAAATTGGTAAACTTACACATTTGTTGGATTTAGACTTATCAACAAACTCACTGAGTGGAGAAATACCTGCTAATTTGGAGAACTTAACCCATCTTGCACATCTGTATCTTTATGGTAATAAGCTCTCCGGACTAATTACTCATGAAATTGGGAAGCTTACTCAATTGACAGGTTTGAGCCTATCCCAAAACTTTCTAAGTGGAGAAATACCTACTAATTTAGGAAACTTAACCAATCTTGCCTTTCTGTATTTTTTTTAAAATAATCTCTCTGGAATGTTACCTCCTGAAATAGGTAAACTTACAAATTTGACAGATTTAGAATTATCCGGAAACAATCTTAGTGGACAAATACCAACTAATTTGGAAAACTTAACTAATCTTGTCCATCTACATCTTTGGAATAATTATCTATATGGATGTATCCCTCCTGAAATTGCTAAGCTTATGCATTTGGCAAGTTTAGGCCTATCAAAAAACTTTTTGAGTGGAGAAATACCTACTAATTTGGAAAACTTAACAAATCTTGTCTATTTGTCTATTTCCGATAATAAGCTCTCCGGATCAATTCTTCCTGAAATTGGTAAGCTAACACATTTGATAGGTTTATTCATTTCAAGTAACTTTCTGAGCGGAGAAATTCCTACCACTATAGGAAACTTGAGCAAAATGAATGCTATTTTGCTCTCCTCAAATTCACTATCAGGGGTAATACCAGCAGAGCTTGGGAGATTAGAAAGATTGTTTGAACTACAATTAAGTCACAACAATTTGATAGGAAATATACCAAAAGAGTTGGGGATGTTATTTGCTTTAACACAGGTTGATATATCATCAAACAGACTGACAAGTGTGCCAGAAGAACTAGGCAATTGTGTTAATCTTGAATTATTAAATCTTAGCAACAATAAGTTGACTGGAAAAATTCCTTCCCATTTCGGAAACTTAGTACATTTAGTGGACCTCCTTGATTTAAGCTCAAATTTTTTAAGTGGGGAAATACCAATATCGCTAGCGAAATTAATCATGTTACAAAATCTTAATCTTTCTCACAACAATTTAACCGGTCAGATTCCGTCTTCATTGGGAGACATGTTAAGTTTGTCAACCATGGATTTTTCATATAATCAATTGGAGGGTCCAGTGCCAGATATTAAGGTTTTTTATAGGGCCCCAAAACAATGGTTTATACACAACACAAATTTATGTGGCACAATTCAAGGTTTGCCCTCGTGTGATGGATTTGTTAAAGATGAACATGGCTCAAATAGACAACTCAAGGTTAAGTTGATTGTAACTCTAACTTGTGTTGCGGTACTATCCTCTGTCTTACTCAGCCTATACCTTATTTACTCAAGAAGGAGAAAAACAAAACCAGAGAACATTGGCAATTCTAGTAAAAGAGAAATTTTTTCCATATGGAACTTTGATGGAAGAGATGCATATGATGAGATTATAAGGATCACAGAAAATTTTGATGGAAAATATTGCATTGGAAATGGAGGCCATGCAAGAGTTTATAAAGCAATTTTAGGCCTAGATAACCTCACTGTAGCTGTAAAGAAAATCCAGTTAGCAAGTGGTGAAACCTCACTAGATGTTGAAGCATTCCACAAAGAAATTATCACTATAACCCAAATTCGACACCGCAACATTGCAAAATTATTTGGTTATTGTTCCTCACCACAATATAAATTTCTTGTATACAAGTATTATGAAAAGAGAGATTTGCATAATATTCTCAATAGTGTGGAAGCATTGGAACTGGATTGGGCCAAGAGAAAGGTTATATTGAGAGATGTTGCATGTGCTCTCTCATATTTGCATCACGATTGCTATCCACCAATAGTACATCGGGATATAACTTCCTGGAATATCTTGCTTGATTCTGAGTTTACAGCTAGTATATCGGATTTTGGTACTGCTAAATTTCTCAAGCCGGAGTCATCTAATTGGAGCATGGTTGCTGGAACCTGTGGTTACATAGCACCAGGTTCTATATACTTCAACACCCTATTATTGAATTTTAGTTTCCATCACTTGAATAAAAAATTAATGTAGAAATAATTGCAATCTGATTTATTTTTATGCAGAACTAGCCTATACCATGAGGATGACTGAAAAATGTGATCTATATAGCTTTGGAGTAATCATGTTGGAAGTGCTTATGGGAAAGCACCCTGCTGATATGATAAATCTATCAGCTTCCGATGAAAAGGAAATCATACTCCAAGATATCCTTGACCAACGCATTGAACCACCAACTGGACAAGTCATAAATGACATTCTCAAAATGATTGAAATTTCATATGAGTGCTTGAATAATAACCCGTCACTCCGTCCAACAATGCAAGAGGTGGTGAATGGTATCTAGAAGTTAATAGCCAACTGCTTCATGAATTTTGGGTGTAGCTTCTGTGTTTGAAGATTAGTTTTTTGTTAGAATTCAGTTTTAGATCATATGATGCTTTACTTTCATATTTTGTAATTGAATAATATTTTTCATTATCAGTATTTTCTTTCTTTGAATTGGCTAGCTATTCCACAGTTTATGACCGTTTAAAAAATGCATCAATATAGAAATATATAAATCCTATTTTGCAATTCATACTTATTTTTGTGTGTTAACAAAAGTAGTATGTATATAATCATTTTTTGGACTTATTTGATCATTATCCATATTGAAAATAATAAAGGTGTTCAATTTCAGGGAAAAAGCACGTACGGTATGGACTGCGCTGTTGGATCCATATTCAAAAGGTTAATCAAAAATTTTTTTTAAAAAAAAAAAGTTTAAAAAAAAAAACCACGGTATAATTTAAAAAAAAAATTATTTTTTTTTTTTTTTTAAAAATAAAAAATATATTTTTTTTTTTTGGTTTTTTTAAAAAAAAAAAAAATTATTTTTTTTTTTTTTTTTAAAAAAAAATTTTTTTTTAAATTAAAAAAATTTTTGGTTTATTTTTTTTTTTTGGGAAAATTTTTAAACTTAATTTTGTTGGTTTTCCATTAGTCGTGCACTGTGCAATTTACATGCGCTTAACAATATTTGTTGGCTCATCCGTGATGACATAATTAATTGTATAATTTGACTTAAGAGCTTATTAAAAAAAAATTATAATACTCAAAGAGTTCTATTACATCAGCATCTTCATAAGCTTGCAGATTGAATTTAATTGAAAATCCTACTTAACACTTTCTAAATGCTTGTTGGCACTTTCAATTTCACTTTCATGGATATAGTGCAATAGCAAATTTTGAAATATTGCACTAAATTCATTGTCGTGGTATTAAAATCAAATTTATTTTACTCTTTGACAGCTGTTTGAAATTGCTAATCAATTTCATAGAAGTAGTTGTTATGCGTACAAGTTAGAAGACAGTGATTGTCAAGGGCGTACAAGTTAGTTGTTTTGCGTACAAGTGCCCTTGATAAATTTAAAATTTGTAACTTTTGTATGCATCAATATTTTTCATCCTCCTGTTATAAAATTAAATTACACTATATTAGATATTTCGGCCCTCCAATCTATCTTTTTTAGTTAAACTATATTTTCTGTTCTACACATAAATAAATATTATGTTGATGTATGTTTATTAAGAAATATATAAAATTATCAAAAACTTAAAAATACGGATATTATTGTTATTTATTCAGGATAGTAAAAAAAAGAAAATATCAGGATATTTCCCGCAAGAATTTGGGCCTACATTTGTACACTGCGTTCCATTCTTTCAATAGAGATGCTATTATATACGGAAGAAGCCCAATAAAGCCTATTCCATGTCCTGATGTTACTGGACTAATAAACCCAGTTACATCGGAATACTGCAGCCAGACTGGGTTCCATTATTTCGGAAAGTGCCATATTATTAGAGTACAACTAGGGTGTTCATAAGTTGACCAAGTTTCTTTGTAAACTCAACTCTAAAATCTATCGGATAGATTTTAAACAATGAATCAACTAGGGTTTAGGGTTTAGGGTTTAGGAACAATGGTTTATGCACAACTTAAATCTTTGTGGCACTGTTAAAGGTTTACCCTTGTGTGATGGATTTGTCAAAGATAATAATGGCTCAACTAGACTACAAATGGTTAAGTTGATTGCAATTCTAATTTGCGTTGGTGCATTAGTAACCTCTTTTATACTCATCCTACTTTACCTCCTATACTCAAAAAAGAGAAAACCAAAATCTGGACACATTGAAAATCCTAGTAGGGGAGAAATTTTTTCAGTGTGGAATTTTGATGGAAGAGATGCATATGAAGAGATTATAAGGGCCACAGAGAATTTTGATGAAAAATACTGCATTGGAAGTGGAGGCCATGCAAGAGTTTACAAAGCAATTTTAGCGTCTGACAACCTCACGGTAGCTGTAAAGAAAATCCAATTAGAAGGCAATGAAACCTCATTAGACGTTGAAGTCTTTCATAGAGAAATTCATACTATAACCCAAATTCGACACCGCAACATTGCAAAAATATTTGGATATTGTTCGTCACCACAAAATAAATTTCTTGTATGCAAGTATTATGAGAAGGGGGATTTACATACTATTCTCAATAGTGAGTCAGCAATAGAATTGGATTGGGCTAAGAGGAAGGCTATATTGAGGGATGTTGCATGTGCTCTCTCACATTTGCATCATGATTGCTATCCTCCAATAGTACATCGGGATGTAACTTGCAAAAACATCTTGCTTGATTATGAGTTTTCAGCATGTATCTCAGATTTTGGTATTGCTAAATTTCTCAAGCCAGAGTCTTCCAATTGGAGCATGCTTGCTGGAACCTGCGGTTACATAGCACCAGGTACTTGACCACCCTATTATTGTTTTTAAATTTCCATCGTGCTTGTATCGAAAAGTGGAAATAAATGCAATCTGAATTTTATTTTTTTCTTTATGTAGAACTAGCCTATACCATGAGGATTACTAAGAAATGTGACGTATATAGCTTTGGAGTAATCGTGTTGGAATTGCTTGTGGGGAAGCATCCTGGAGATATAATCAATCTATTGGCTTCTGATAAAGATGAAATCATTCTCCAAGATATCCTTGACCAACACATTGAACAACCAACTGGACAAGTCTTTAATGAAATTCTCAAAATGATTTGGATTGCATATCAGTACTTGAATAATAACTCGTCTCTCCCTCCAACAATGCAAGAGGTGATGTATAGTATCTAGTAGTAAATAGCCAACTACTCCATGTCTTTATTGGGTTGTTTACTCATTTCGAGGAGTTTCATTTAATATCTGATTTTTTTAATTATGTTTGGACAATTTTATGTTCATGTCAAAGTTAAGAATATATATTTAATCTTGTGTAGACTGTGATTTTAAAATTGAGGATTCACTGAATCATCATATATTGATGAACAGTTAATACTATCAGGGATAATCCAATGTCATTAAAAAAGCCTATAACTTAATTAGTAACCTCACTTTGTCCTAAAAAAAGACTAGTTCCATTTCAGCCACATTAATGCTAAGGATTATTTAGTGGAATTATTTTTGCAAATAAAGTGTGCATGCATGGACTTGAAATTTCCTGTAGGAGTACGGATTAATAAACTTTTTTCTTAGTTTATTAAATATGAAAAGATTAAAATAAAGCAGGCAGCTATAGTAATGGGAGATTTTTCTGAATAAGGGTATCGCCCCGCAATGCAAGTTAACAATTAATATCCATAAGAGATCACATCGATCCAAGTTTTAAAATTGTAATCTCTTTCATGAAAAGTATTGTCTTTAAAAATTGGACTAAAGGCTGTTTGGGAGGATCTCATTGCTTAGATTTAGAGGAAACTCTTTAGTTGCAAGGGAAGGTTTTTTTTTTTTTTTAATGGTTAGCGGCAAAGCTAGGTTGCCGCTAACAAATATATTGATAAAAAGGAGTAATATTTACACAAATTAAAATTGAAAAGCACTATAAATGAAAACTAAAGAGAAGAAAAGAAGAAATCTACACACTAGAACTACTCTAACTAACTTGCAATCAATGCTGTCAGCATTCTGCAGTATGCGCTCGCAACTAGTGCACCTCTCCTAAATGAAGTGTGCCCATGACATAATATCAAAAGCTGTATCATTTAATAAAAGATTCATTGGTCTCATTTTGTTGAAAAATAGCCTTCGATTCCTTTCCTTCCAAAACGTCCAGACGTCCGCCGACCAAGCCACCCCCATAATGTTCTTTCGAGCCGCATCAACCGACCGGCCGGCATGGACCAAACTTCTTTCGAGCTGCATCAACCGAGCCATTAGGGAGTAATTTTAGCTTAGGGACTATTCAGCTTTTTAATATGTATAACTTTATGAGTTTGAATACAATCCGGTGGTACCAGCTTTTTAATATCTATAACTTTTTTTAATATGCATTGGCTACCCATATAGATGGTGCCAATTGAATGGGTAGGTCATGCAAATGAAGTCTATGTAGTTGACTGCGTAGCTAATGACCCTTATTTTCATGGGGTCCATGCAGTTGATCAACTGCATTGGTGTGCAAACCTCTTCTCCATGGGTTAAAATAGTCGGCTCATGTAAATAACCTCTCCGTGCTATAAATTTATTACCCATGCAAGTCTGCCCCGGTTGCCCATGTAAACAAGTTCTCAAGTAATAGATTTAGTACCAATATAAATAAACAAATTGAATGGGCCGAAATTTTTAGCCTATGCTGTTTTGTATGCTGTTTTGTATGCCCCGGCATCTATTTAAGGATGTAATAATTGACCTTTGTTACTTGTACTTATAATGCAAATTCTAGTAGGGTGGGCTTGGACTTGAAATTTCATGTACGATACGAATAAACCTTTTTCTTAGTCCATCAAATATGAAAATGATACAAGTAAAGCAGGCAGCTAATGGGAATTTTCTGAAAAAGGGTATGGGGACACGCAATTCAATCACTAATATGCATGGGGATTCCATCCGAGTTTTGAAACTAGTATCGTCCCCATAAGAACAAAACTATATTTGATAATTATTCATTTAAACATATATCCTTTGTAATGGGCATCCTAGTTGTGTTGAATTTGAAGTTTGTACATGACAGTTTGTGTACCATCTTTGGTGTTGTACCTTGCTTTCTTATTTATTTACATTTTTAAGCAGTTGAAGACCAACACCTAGTACTAATTCTTCAATTCAGTCCTAATTGTTTAACCCAAGTACACCGAGAGTTTGTGTACCAAAGACCGGCGAGATCCATGAAGAAATTGAGATAAGCAAGTGTCTACTCCTAGATTTGATTTTTTTTTCAATCCAGTACTAATTGTTAAATGTGTCTATCCCTGATCAGATTTAGTACCTACTCCTAGCTTGTGTTAGTCCAATTTTTGAACTGATTTTTTCCAAACGAAATGCTATTTGGCTAAGAACACTCCCATTTTGAATTGTGCCAAACTAATTTTTAATTAGCTTAAGAAAAATGTTTCAACGCTGTGTATATCAATTTTATGATTATGACAGATTTTTTTAACAAATATAGTTATAGAAACTGAGTTGAAATTGTGTACCCGATAAGTTAATGGGTTTGAACCTGATTAGTGCCCTACCCTAACAGAAATTCTAAATCAGCCCCTGGTTGTGTGTGTGGGAGAGAGACTCTTTTCTTCAGCAAGAAGGTCTTTTAAAGCTAGCAAAGGAGAGGAGGCCGTACATGGATCAATGACTTGGCATGCCTTAATTTCATTTGAGCCCTTGGTTTCATCTTGATTGAAAGGTTTGGAATGATGCTCAATTGCTCACTCAGATTGGTAACATGGCGCTTATTTGTGCTTTATCTAAGTCAAAAGAGGTTCCTTTTGTGTTTTATATGAGTGATGGGAGCCTTTTGAGAGCCATCAAGTTGCTGTGAAATTTGTTTAATATTTCATTATTTTGTCTCATTTGGAGAAGGAGGCTATTCAGCAGCCGTAGACTTGATGCCCATGAGCCTGGTCGAATAGAAGGTAGCAGTTCAAGGGAGAGAATTGGTGCCTTTGTTCAAATTTCTGTTTTTGTTTTTCTTCTAGCATACCTGATGACTATGAACCAAAACAGTGACTATGGGCTGGAGTGGACCTATAGCACCAACGTTCAAATGAAAGAGGGACCCATTGATCAGTTTATCAGTTTAAGTGAGAGACGAGCAGCGCCTCACCTCACATTTTGCCGATTCTTTGGTTAGGCTAGGCGCACGTAGGCCTTGAAGGCGGTTGAATAGTGGTTCATATGGTCCGTCAGTTGAGTAGGCATGGGAAATGCAGATGGGGCCCAGTATGAGATCTAGTTAATGAATCGCTACAACTCTCCAGCACTTCTGGACCTTCATCATTTTTATTTCTTTCTTCAGCCCAATTTATTTCTTCGGACCACGTAGCAGTCAAGCCCAATACTCCTCTTTAATTTAATTTGGACTCTTAAATTATTGTTTTGGGTCCGAATTGTTCGCTGCTCGACATAGGCCTACATTACAAGAATATTACAAGCAGGACATTGGCCTATGCCATTTGAAAATCAGATCATGTAAGAAATTCATTGCATACATATCTTACTTTCAGCCCACTTCTTCTCCAATTAGACCTCAACTGGACCCTCCATTTTACTATATATTTTCAATTGCTTCACTACTTCTTCATTTGTAGGCTAATGGTCATCTCCATTTTTTTTTTCTGATGTACTTTTAACCCCTTGCTACTTAATTTTATTTCCATTATTTTTCCTTTCTTTTCATTTCATTCTTTATTTCATTTTCAAAATTTTTAGGTCCAACACACTTATATTTTACTATATAAACCGATATCAGAAGATCATTAAATTATTCTATCGGTTAATTAGGATAATAATACCGCTATAATTAGGTAAATCTCTTATATCGGTACATTTCCAACTACCGATAGAAAAGAGTGGGGTACGTATCCTATCGTAAGCTTACTGAAGTAAAATAAAATGTGAACAAGACTAATGCTAAACTGATATAGATAAAATAAAACTAATGTTCAATGTATATACATATAAAAACATTTCTCCTTATTGACACACTCATTGGTAGGCAATATTTCTCCAATTCAATGTATTTTCATAGTTCCGAACTAGTGATGACATAATTCTGTATCATTCTCATTGTAGTACGTCTGAAATCAACACAATTATTGTTCTTGCAATTATCTTTTTTAAATAGCAATTTTGGATCAAAATCAAAATAATAATATGTTATGTATTTTTTATATTGAATAATGTATTATGTTTATTTTAGTGTATCAGACCCAAGCCGACTGCTTGTAGTATGTCAACATCGATCTTTTATTATCTAAACTGACCTGATGTGACATTGATCAACTTAACCCAACTTGTTTTGTCTAAATAATTATATTATACCAACGACTTCGTTATTTTTACTAGAGCCTAAACCGCCAGTAGTCACTATTAGGTTATTGATGATTGAATATTTGAATGTACTAGGCGCATGGTTAAATCAAAATATTCATTTGTCGTTGCATATTTTTTTTTTTTTTTTTTTTTTTTTTTTTTTTTTTTTTTTTTTTTTTTTTTTTTTTTTTTTTTTTTTTTTTTTTTTTTTTTTTTTTTTTTTTTTTTTTTTTTTTTTTTTTTTTTTTTTTTTTTTTTTTTTTTTTTTTTTTTTTTTTTTTTTTTTTTTTTTTTTTTTTTTTTTTTTTTTTTTTTTTTTTTTTTTTTTTTTTTTTTTTTTTTTTTTTTTTTTTTTTGGTTTTTTTTGGGTTTTTTTTTTTTAAAAAATTATTATTATTTTTTTTTTTTTTTTTTTTTTTTTTTTTTTTTTTTTTTTTTTTTTTTTTTTTTTTTTTTTTTTTTTTTTTTTTTTTTTTTTTTTTTTTTTTTTTTTTTTTTTTTTTTTTTTTTTTTTTTTTTTTTTTTTTTTTTTTTAATTTTTTTTTATATAAAATATTTATTAATTAAAAAAAAAAAAAAAAAAAAAAAAATATTTTTTTTTTTTTTTTTTTTTTTTTTTTTTTTTTTTTTTTTTTTTTTTTTTTTTTTTTTTTTTTTTTTTTTTTTTTTTTTTTTTTTTTTTTTTTTTTTTTTTTTTTTTTTTTTTTTTTTTTTTTTTTTTTTTTTTTTTTTTTTTTTTTTTTTTTTTTTTTTTTTTTTTTTTTTTTTTTTTTTTTAAATTTTTTTTTTTTTTTTTTTTTTTATAATTTTTTTTTTTTTTTTTTTTTTTTTTTTTTTTTTTTTTTTTTTTTTTTTTTTTTTTTTTTTTTTTTTATTTTTTTATTTTTTTTTTTTTTTTTTCCCCTTATTTTTTACTTTTTAAATTTTTTTTTTTTTTTCTTTAATTCTGGGTAAAACCTTTTTTTTGTATATTAAAAATTTAAAACCCGGTTCAGTAATTTGGGTTTATAATTGGCGGCTAAGCACGCCTTTTGACTGTGTTTGAACCACAGTAATCGGCAAGTGCACTGCCCTTAATTACCTGTCTCTATTAAATTCAATTCCTTTGTCTCACGGCAGAGTTTATTTGTGGGGGAGTGCTATTCTACACGCAATAATTGTAATAATCAGCACTGAGAGAAACTTTTTTCTTTTATACCTGTTTTACCCTTTCAACAGTATCATTCTTTGATTGACTCAATTAATGCATATTCTCTTCAAAGAAAAAAAAAGGAAGTTACACCGACTTATCTTTCGTTTATTTTTGTATGGTCCCATATCTGAATATTTACAAGATCTCTCTCTTTTTTTTCTTAATATAACAGTAAAATTTCACACAAATCCTGTTGTCCTCAATACCAATCTCGGTACTGATCTTTAACACAACACCTTATTCTGCCTCTACCTCAGTACCAATACCAGTCTCTAGTAGAGACTGTTCATTCAACAAAATTGTTATCATGTGTTATTGGTGTCCCTTCCAATGTATTGTTTGTTGTTTAGGTAGTTCTGGAATTTCAAACAAAAATACATCTCTTATGATTTTTTCTGGAAAAGAAGGGGAGCCAGAGAGGCTTCTGATTTGGAAAACACATCACTTTGTTTTTTCTTTTATTAATTTGATTGTTCCAAAAATGGATGCATGAAGGAATATTATTGATTTTTTTTTTTTTGTTTTCCTCTTGTTTGTTATAATTTCAGAAGCCGTTGATTATTGGTTATCATGTCTGATTCAAAATTAGACCTTTGTGTTACCTACAATAATGTCAAAATACTTGTATCAATGAAAAAATCATAACAGACAACAAATAAATTCATAACATACATGGTCTTAATTAACATAGTTTTTTTTCTTCGGACCATGTATGGTTGGTTTCTTTTCTTTTTTATTATTCTATCTCCATTTTTCATTTTTTAGTAGTGCGCTAGTGTAATATTGTCTTAATTAACATAGTTTTTTTACAAATTATTTTTATCAAATTTTTCCTACTTTTTGGCTATAAAACAAGGCTTCTGCCAAAAAACCCCGAGTTACCGATCCTATTCTTCCGATTCTGGCCGATTCATCCGAGTCTGATTCCACGGTCAAGAACCCGATTCCGATTCCGAGTTTCAGAACCATGTACAAAACAAGTTCCTGCTAAAAAGATCCGAGTTTCCGATCCGATTCGGCCAATTCCAACCGATTCATTTGATTCCGATTTCACGATCAAAGGACTGATCCCGATTCTGATTCCGATTTTTCCTTCTATGTTTTTTTCTTTTCAAAGTTACTCTACTGAAATTTTCACTCGCTCCTTTTATTACTCTGTATTTCATACTTCAAATTTGAGCTAAGGAGAAAGAGGTTGCTAAAGTTACTGGCATAATTGCTGATATCGTGAGTAATCTTATATGTAAATATGCTCTCCAACAGAGCTGAAATGGGGTCTCCGGTTCCGCAATAGGAGGCATGTTGCCCCCAAGGCATTCTATACATCCGCAATATTTAGATGGCACCTTGCGGAATCTCTCAGGCACATGCCATACCAACAGCACAGATCATGGAGGCTGGTGATATGTGGCGCACTAGTCTTTTACTGATGTAGCAAAAGAACTAAGTCCGCTCGTGCTGCATTGATAGCTTAACTAAATCTTTTGGAATTCTCAATTTTGAATCACCATGCTTTTACCATTTATTTGGGGGTATAAGTGATCGCTGAGTTTTGGTATTAGGGAATTATGCTGTTTGTGGAATTTTTGCTTAGAACATCACTTCTGTTTTTGATAATGAATTCATCAATTTTGAGGAATTCAGTTTACTACCCAATTGGTATTAATATTTTTGGACCTTTTTTAGGTCATGATGAAAAGTTATTTATTTATTCGTGCTTAACTGGGTGATTCTAAAATTTAGGGCTCACCAAATCATCAGATCATGAATTAACGGTTCAGATTATCAGAGATCATCCATAGTCATTGAAGATAGCCTATAATTCAGTGACCTCACGACTTCGTCAAAAAAAGACTCGTAGTTGCAAGGAATAGTCAGTGCAATTATACTTGCAATAAAAGCGGACATGGGTACTTGACAATTACCTATAGGATATGATTTTTTTTTCTCCGTTCATCAAATATTCTTAATAAACTAATAACGCAGCCAGCAATAAAATTTAATTATCTGCAAATATATAAATACTAACTTTTCAGTATGGATAAGAACAATTTTGCACTTGTTATTCTTGTAGTAATTTATAAGTACAAAATCGTATTTGATAATTATGAGTCATTTATATAGCCGTATATTAGTTGTACGGGCAACCAAGATGATTTTTCTAACATTTTGAATAGTAGCCGTGTTGCTCTCCGTAGTCCAACGACACCCCGAATGAAGTCTTCCATGAAAAGAATGGCCTAGGCTTGTTATTTCCCACCAAACCCATGCCTTCACCTCCTGGCCCTGAATGTGCAGCGTGGTTAATGCATAGACGACAGGTAGGTAATACCAGTGTACTATTTATTTTATATCCATGTCCCTATTCATAAAATAGGAACTTTGGAAATCTGGGCACAATATTTCAATTAAGCATTTATGTTGGAATTTTGAAACGCGAAGATGGGTTCTATTGATCTGTACGATATCTTCACAAAGGATTAATTATATAAGCACTAAGGATCGATCAGTGGATATCTTCAGAAAGACATTAGATACATCAAATTTTCAAGTTGCATTACTCGAGTTCTAGTGATCTATACGATCCCAACTTGAGAGGGAGTGTTGAAAATAGCTAAGCAAACAACAACCGGAGATGCACAATTTGGGGACACATATCCATCAAAAGCTATGTGGAAATTTTCAGATTATATCCAAAGATACAAATCTCTTAGTTTGGCTGAAGATTAATTGCTCCATTTACAACAGAAGCTACTTAACTGCTACATAATATTTGCTTTAATATTTTCCTGATTATGTTTATTGCCTTAATTATTGTCAACGGCAATATTGCCTTCTTTCCTATAAATAGCACTCTGTATTATATTCTAAGTAAGATTCATACCAAATTGGTATTAATATTTCTGGACATTTTTAAGTCATACCAAATAAAAATTTATTTATTTATTCTTGCTTAACTGGGTGATCTAAAATTGGGGAGTCATCAGATGCCTGAATTAACGGTTAAGGTTTTATGGTTCACATTACTTTTAGGTGTTTTGTGTAGTTTGATATTTCAGAGCTTGTATTTCGTTATTTTTGTATGAACATTTGAGTTTCATAATGAAACTGGTGGTATCCCCACTTTATTCAAAAAAAAAAAAAAATTATCAGAGATAATCAAATGTCATTGAAGACCCTATAATTCAGTGACCTCAGGACGTTGTCAAAAAAGAGTCGTAGTTGCTCAAGATTAATTAATTACTGCAATTATATTTGCAATAAAATTATAAAAATTGACATGGTCTTGAAAATTACCAACAGGATATGAATATTTTTTTTTCTCCGTTCAGCAATGAAATTTATTATCTGCCAACAGCAACCATAAACAACACATTATACACGGATGCAAAAAATTTCCACATTAACAGTGCGTGTAATGGGAGGATGTGCTCGCCTAAAAAAAAGCTCTAACAAACAAAAATGGTCGGAAAGTTTTAAACCGTGTACGTAAGTCACAAATATTTGTACAAGGGTTAATAATATCGAACCATGTATGGTTGTACGACTTCATACACGGATTTTGCTGAGAAAACCATCTACGATATTTCTCAGTTTCCAAACAGAGTTTTTGGTAGAAGAAGTCTACGGTTCATTTGTGCATCTCAGCCAAAACCCATGTTAGTAATTAATATCTTGTACGTCTAAACCACCTCTTCGCACTTACACCCTCTAATTGAGGTAGATTGAGACTTCGACTCTTCGTCCCTCATCTTCATAACCCCCTCATGTGCAATCTTACTTTCTGTCAAGGTTTAACACAATGTCACTTAGAGGAACTATGGCGAGCTATAAGACTCGGCTACCCCAATCAGATGGAGAAGACATGAAAAGAATATTATTCAATAACTAGCAACTATGTTTTTGATAATCATAACTTGAATATTTAATCATAGTTTTTCTTAGAAGAGGAACCTTTACATGATTGTGAGACAAATTACATCTATGGAGAGATTCCACGATTGGAAAAAGTTGTGAATAACCTTCACAATCTTGATTCTTTACTGGCTAGCAAACATGAATAAAAAAAAAATTAAATAATAATTAGCATGCACGATTATGTAGAAATGACCGTGTATAAAACAATATGAATTAGGGTTTTCATGTTTTTGCGTCTATTTTTGTAAAGTATACACAGTTTTGGTAGGACCCGTGTTTGTTCAAGTTCACTATACATGGATATTTTGTATGAACCGTGTTTGATTATTAGTTAGGGTTTTTAATTTTTGGCGCCTCTTCGAATTTTGCCCGGTCTATAATTCTCAACAACTCCACCACTAAGTAAATAACTCTTTCCTCAATCACTTCTCCCTCTTTATACTCTTAACTTATTGATCGGTCTCTCAAGCTCCCTCTCCATTTCTCTCTCTTAGGATTTCATATATATAGCCGATGTCTCTTTAGGGTTTTGGCACCACCGTGAAAACCACTAATTTTCCAACTAAGTTCCATTTTGCTATCTAAACTCGTTAGCTAGATTTGTCGTGAGTAAGAAGGATTCAAAGTATTAGGCCAAGTCTTATTGTGAAAGACATAAAACAAATGATTTCCTCCTCCATCTGTTTGTGTCTTTGTGGGTTTGGTCATTGTCCTTCCCGTGGAGACACATAACAAAGAATGCGAGGTAGGAGGCAAAGAATTGGAGTCTATTCGCACCACCCTGATTTATAAGAGGATAATCTTTTAATTTGTGTGTTAATCTTTTAAGTTCTGATTTATCTTGAGTTTGGCTTGAAAAAATATATATGAAACTGATTGAGTATAAACTTGCTTTACATGCATAAACATGCTTTAATTTGTTTGCTCCATAATGATGTGTATAATGTAAAGTTGTTGAAGACCGGTATGTAAAGGTGAAGGGAAAAAAACATGTTTGTGTGCAGTTCTTAATGTACTTGCTAGTTATATATGTATGATTGTTGCATGATCTGAATTTATTGTGGAAATTATGATAGAGAATGATAAAACCAATGACAATTCTTGATCAGTCGAGACAAAAGGAGAACCTGAACTGAGAACCGTTTACAAGGATAGGATTTCAAGTTCTGTTTTCTTTATTTTTTTATTTTATTTTCTTCTTATCTGAAATTGTTAGGGTTTTGACATTTCATTTTGATTAGTACCTCTCAGAGGTTCTCTAGATGAAATGTTGAATATGTGAATTGTATGTATAATGTATATTTTCGATGTGAATTGTATTTGTTTGTTGAATGTTAATGTTGAATATTCTAGTTTATTGAATGTTAATGTTGAATATTCTTGTTTGTTGAATGTTTAATGAATATATGATTGATTATTTTCTATATGTTCTAATGTAGAATATTTATTGAGTTATGGATGTGTAATTTTAATTGTATGTTTAATGGCTATCAAATATGAATACGTGTCAATTATAAATCGTATATAGGAAAAAAAATGTTCACGGTTCTAATTAACGAATCTTGTATTGTTTCCAAAATAATACATGGATGCCTTGTACAAACCATTTATATAATTGTTGTTATCGTACACTGTTATTTTGGCTGTGTAGAAATCACTACTTTCAGCGCCCATTTTTGTTTAGACCTGACACGGTTCATTTCTATTAACCATGTTAGTGTTATATAGACATGGTTCGGAAACCGTGTACAACGTACCAACCTATTCATACACGAAGCTCGCTGCCATGATTGTGTAACCGTGCGACATTAGCTTTTCGGACCATGTATGGTCGCGTTTTCGTACTAGTTCCGAAAGATATAATTACTAACTTTTCAGCATGGATAAGAAATTTTTTGTACTTATTATTCTAGTAGTAATTTATATTTACAAAATCGTATTTGGTAATTATGAATCATTCATTTTCCCGTACATTATTTGTGATGGCAACCAAGATGAATTTTCTAACATTTTGAATAGTCAGCCGTGTTGCTCTCCATAGTCCAATGACACCCCGAATGAAGTCTTCCTTGAAAAGAAAGGTTTGTTATTTCCCACCAAACCCATATGCCTTATCCTCCTGGCCCTGAATGTTACGTTAATGATGATTGAATGTACATGTTAATGATGATTGAATGTACATGGAGCATGGTAACTCATAGAGGACAGGTATGTAACACCACTCTATTATTTATTTTATATCCATGTGCATATTCATAAAATAGGAACTTTGGAAATTTGGGAACAATTTTTCAATTAAGCATTTCTGTTCGAATTTGCAATTTTCAAGCGCCATGCATTGGCTATTTAGTTGGTGTGATACGTGGTGCCAAAATGAAAGTGTGCTAAGAATAAAATTATAAGGTGTTACTAGTGCAAAAAACGCGACCAAACACATATTATACACGGATGCAAAATAATTTAACATTAATTGAGTGTAATGGGAGGAGGTGCTCACACGAGAAAAATCTCTAATATACACATATGGTCCGAAAGTTTTGAATCGTGTTCATAAGTCACGTTTATTTTTTCAAATATAAACTTCACAATTTTGTTTTCAATTGAGAAAAGTTGCGAATAACCTTCATAATTTTGTTGATTAGAAGTCGTAGCATGATCATTTGGTATTTTGCATATTTACACTTTTTATTTTCTAATTAGCCCTCAAATTAATATGTATGAAGTTCATTTTATGATTCTTTACTAGCTTGCAAACATTAATAAAAAAAATTTACCGTATGCTATTCTATAGAAATAACTGTGTATAAACCCCTGTGAATTATTTGTTTTTTCGCGCCTATTTTTGTGAAGTATACAAGGTTTTAACAGGAACCATATATGTTTAATTTATCTATACACTGTTTTCTTTTTGAACCGTGTATGATTAGTAGTTTGGGTTTTTACCTTTCTGGCGTATCTTCGATTTTTGCTATGTTTTTCATTCTCAACACTTCCACGTCTAATCAGATAACTATTATCCTTGGCCTCTTCTCTCTCTTTATACTAAATCTCCTCCCTCTTCAATTCTCTCTCTCTTAGAGTTTCACAGCCGCTGTCTCGCTATTTTTCTGGTTTGAATCCACACTCACCCCTTTCTCTCACCCGCTGTACTCTTTTGAATTAGAGTTTTTTACAATTAGAACCAAAATTATTATTTGTCAATAATATTATATGAAGGAATAATTAATTTTTTATATTTGGGAAATTTAAATATTTTCCAATCAAATATAATTTGCAAATATCTTATTTATATTCCAGTCATTTTTGTAAGCAATTTGCAAATATTTAAGAATATCATTCACAAATAATTTACAAAACATTGTTATTTGAAAATAATTATTCCACAATTTTAAAAATAATTATTTATGCAATTAATTTCACTTCTAATTTGAAAAAAATGTTTAATTGGAAAGCAATTATTTATGAATTTATTTAAAGAAAATACTATATATAGTTCAATAATCCTACTTGGTTATCTTAATTTGTTTATATATGAGTTAGATAACATGCAATATATCCGGGGGATATATCGGACTCTACATATACTAATATTTTTTGAATGTATCAAACCCAGCACGTTTTGCAATATATCAATATCATTTTATGTCCGGGCTGACCTGATTAGTCATGGGTCAACTTAATATACCTGTTTTATCTTGATTTTTATTTATATGTGTTGGTTAACAAAATGATGACAGCACCAAACGTGTTGCTCTTATCTTAATTTTTATTTATATGTGTTGGTTAGCATTTGATGACAAAATATCTGATGGACAGCACGAAACGTGTTGCTCTCCACTGTTTTATCTTAAGTTTTATTTATATGTGTTCAGTTGCGAGTCTAGAATTTGAGCTAGGGGTAGGCAAAAAACGGATTCGGGTTCGAATAAATTAAATGGTTCGGATTTCAGATTCAAGACACAATTAAAAAAAATAGCAAGAAATATTAAAGGTTTCAACTAAGTCAAATTATGGTAATATAAGGAATTAAATTGGGAAGGGAGCATATGGACATGTATATATAATATAAGGGATTAGATTTGGCAAATTGAGATTGTGTTGCCATCAAGCAGGTATGTCTCTTTGCAGAACATTCCTCAAGAGGATCTAAGCATTATTATGGTATGTTTCTGAACAATCTTTTTGTACCAGTTGAGAAAAAACTAGTCTATAATTGGGTTTTTATTTTTCAGTTCTATCAATTTAGCTTATATAAGCCTTTGCTATTTGAATTCCCAACTGTTTTCTCGATTTGATATTCTTTGTACATTTTCGGATTTTGAAACTTCAGTTTTGGTAATGCTTCTTTAACATTATATACTCTCAATAGCTTTGTTAGAGAAAAATTTAGAACTAGCAAGGAAAAAGACAAGGCTTTGCAAGAGTTAGGCCGGCTAATTAAAGAAGCACTTACTCGATAAAGTATGGTAACCTTTTTCTTTCCCATTTGTTTTGTAATGATTTGTTACCTTTAAATTTCATGCGTACGTAGAAATACAACAAATCTCTTTGAAGGTATAATTTTTGTTGCATACTTGTACTTTCTAAAAATGTGCTTTCTGAAACGCGGGAGTCTTCATTTAGATATTGATGAATCTATCATATTTTCTTATAAATATAATGTATTTGTCGAAGCGATAAATGTGAGTGACTTCTTATTTTTTTTACAGATGTACTAATAAGTTAAGGGTTTTTTTCAATATTTTTTCGGACAGGAAAATGAAGATTCAATAATAGAACTGGAGGCAGCCGAAGCAGTACCTGCTTCGAATATACAAATCTCTTGTGATATATATATATATATGATCAGAGGTGAGAGAGCTTGATCATTAAGATTGCTTGTTCGAGTAGATAGGTTGGATACTGGGTTGGGGTTTTGTGCAAGATCAATCTGTTATTGACCTGGTTATTATTTGCTTAATTCTTTTGATATGTTCTTCTGAGTGTTGAATAATAGTGAGATACTTTGATTTTGTAAATTTGATATTTGATAATTGTGTTATTTAGTATATTTTGATATAATATAGTATGATTATTGGAATTGTTGAGTGTTGAATATTATTGGCCAGCAAATTTGTGGTGTCCTTATTACAAAAATAATTCGAAAAAAAATTAGCAACAATTTGGATCGACTGTTTATTAAGTGACTAATTTGATAGCAAGATTTAGGATCATCTATTTATTAAACGACCAATCCTGATAGCAAGAATCAGAATCGGCTATACCTCTAATCCTGATTAGTAGTACTATTAGTAAAGCCTAGGTCAGGATGGCATGCAGATCCGATCTTGATAACTGTTTTGGACCAATCCTGATTGCTGATTCTCCACTAGTAATAAATAATTACAAAATCACATTTGATGATAAGTAATCAATCATAAACCTGATGTTATTTGTAATGGCAAGTCATCTTTTAAAAAATAATTCATATGGTTTAAATACAAGATCGACAACTATTTACATTTTTGTTATATTTTATGATATTATGCATGTGTTAAATTTTATGTTTGTATATTTTTAAAAGGAATATACTTGGATAAAATTATTTCTTGCTATTTTCAATATAGAAATGGATAATTTGTAACATTTTTGTTATATTTTATGATATTATGTTTATGTTAAATTTCATCTTTGTATATTTTGGAAAGGAATATACTTAGATACATTATTTCTTGCTATTTTTCAATATATAGAATTGGATAATTTCTATTCTAGTTGCACGTACCCATTAAGGAAAGATAAATATGAATAATAATAATAGTTAGACAAGATAAAAATTAGTTAGAGTCTTTTAATAGTACCGAACTAGTGATGGCATAATTATCTATCATTCGCATTAATGTCTGAAACCCAATGAACTCGGTATTTAGGGTGGCAAAAATTTGGATAGCACAGATAATATAATAAGAATTTCTGAATGTAACAAATCCTTCAGGATTTGTATTATGTCAAGATTTTTTTTATCTGAGGTGACCTGACTAGTCATAGGTCTTAACCCTATTGTTTTATCTCAATTATTTTTGTGTTCGTTAATATTTGATATCAAAATATCCGATGGACAGCTCCAAACGTTTTGCTCTCCACAGTCCAATGATACCCCGAATGAAGTCTTCCATGAAATGAAGGTCTCTTATCCATACCTCTCCAGGCTCCAGCTAGCCTTAAGAGTTACGTTACTAATGACATTTACATGGAGCATGGTTAATTCATAGGCGACATGCAGTTAGGTAATTAACATAGACCTTTCATAAAATATGTTGCATTCAATCTCTAATTAAGACAAGTACGTCTGTTGACTCTTTTATCCACATAACTAATAAGTCGCATCACTGAGTTTATAAAAGGACCAACTCTGATGCATTTTAGCAATAACTTGAGTTCTTAGCATTATTAATTTTTAGCAGCAATGAGGAGCATTCTCTTGTTCCTTGCACTACTCTTTCTACTCCCTCTTGCACAATCTTCTCTCATATCTCAAGCACAAGCTCTTCTTCAATGGAAATCAACTCTTCAGACTCAACAACCGCTTTCATCTTGGAATCTGCATGCCCACCCATGCAACTGGACTGGAATCACTTGCCGCAACACTAACAAAAGAAGGCAAGTTATCACTAAAATTCATCTTTCCCATATGGGTCTAGATGGAAAATTAGATGCTTTTAATTTCTCTGCTCTTCCATCCATCAGAATTTTTAATATCAGTCATAATAAACTCAGTGGAGTAATTCCTTCATCCATATGTCTCTTCTCAAAACTGACATATCTTGGTCTCCAAGATAATGTTTTCAGCGGTTTGATTCCGCCTTGCATCGGAAACTTGACGAATATAAACTCTTTGCTTCTTTGGATTAATAATCTCTCTGGACCAATCCCTCGTGAAATAGGTGACCTTAGACAGTTGACAAAATTAGATCTAGATAACAATTGTCTAAGTGAAGAAATACCTACTAATTTAGGGAACTTAACAAATCTTTCCCATCTGATTCTTTGGAGTAATAAGCTCTCTCGGATCAATTCCTCCTGAAATTGGTAAACTTAGATATTTGAGAGTTTTAGAACTATCAAATAACTTTCTGAGTGGAGAAATACCTACCAATTTAGAAAACTTAACTAATCTTGTCTTGTTCGCTCTTGTTGAAGATAATCTCTCCGGACCGATCCCTCCTAAAATTAGTAAACTTAGAAATTTACAAATCTTAGATCTAAGAGAAAACTTTATAAGTGGAGAAATACCTACTAATTTAGAAAACTTAACCAATCTTGAACAACTGTATCTTGATGGTAATCATATCTCTGGCTCAATCCCTCCTGAAATTGGCAGACTTAAAAATGTGATGGTGTTACATCTATCAAAAAACATTTTCAGTGGAGAAATTCCAAGCGCAATAGGAAACCTAAGTAATTTGGGCATTGTTGATCTCTCATCAAATAATCTATCGGGGCTAATACCAGCAGAACTTGGTAGATTACAAAGATTGATTGAACTCAATTTAAGTCACAACAATTTCATAGGAGATGTACCAAAAGATTTGGGAATGTTACATACATTGGTAAATCTTGATATATCATCAAATAACCTGACAAGTGTTCCAGAAGAACTAGGTAATTGTGTTGATCTTCAATTATTAAACCTCGGCAGTAACAGTTTGATAGGAAAAATTCCTTCTAATTTTGGAAATTTAGTATACTTACTCGACCTCCTAGATTTGAGCTCAAATTTTTTTACCGGAGAAATACCTCTAACGCTAGTGCACTTAACCATGTTGCAAACCCTTAATCTCTCATACAACAATTTAACAGGTCAAATTCCACCTTCATTGGGTGACATGTTCAGTTTGACAACCATAGATTTGTCATACAATCAATTAGAGGGTCCAGTGCCCAATATAAAGATTTTTCAAAATGCCCCAGAACAATGGTATATACACAACAAAAATCTTTGTGGCACTATTCAAGGTTTGCCCTTGTGTGATGGATATGTTAAAGATAAGAATGGCTCAACTAGACAACGAATGGTTATGTTGATTGCAACTCTAACTTGTTGTGCTGCATTACTAACCTCTTTCTTACTCCGGCTACTTTACCTACTTTACTCAAAAAAGATAAAAGCAAAACCAAAGCACACCGAGCAATCCTAGTAGAGGAGAATTTTTTTCCGTATGGAATTTTGATGGGAGAGATGCTTATGAAGAGATTATAAGGGCCACAGAGAATTTTAATGAGAAATACTGCATTGGAAGTGGAGGTCATGCAAGAGTTTACAAAGCCATTTTAGCGCCAGATAACCTCACAGTAGCCGTAAAGAAAATCCAGTTAGCAAACGGTGAAACCACACATGTTGAAGCATTCCATAGAGAAATTAGCAGTATAACCCAGATTCGACACCGCAACATTGCTAAATTATTTGGTTATTGTTCCTCACCTCAAAATAAATTTCTTGTATACAAGTTTTATGAGAAGGGGGATTTAAATAATATTCTTAATAGCCAGGAAGCAATAGAACTAGATTGGGCAAAGAGAATGGTTATATTGAGAGATGTTGCCAGTGCTCTATCACATTTGCATAATAATTGCAATCCACCAATAGTACATAGGGATGTAACTTCTAGAAACATCTTGGTCGATTCCGAGTTTACAGCAAGTATCTCGGATTTTGGTACTGCTAAATTTCTCAAGCCAGAGTCTTCTAATTGGACCACGCTAATTGGAACCTGTGGTTACATAGCACCAGGTTTGTATACTTAACCACCCCATTATCTTATTTTAGTTTCCATCATTATACTTTTATAAAATAATAACGTGGAGATAATTGCAATCTGAATTTTTGCAGAACTAGCCTATACCATGAGGATGACTGAAAAATGTGATGTATATAGCTTCGGAGTAATCATGTTGGAACTGCTTATGGGAAAGCACCCTGGTGATATGATCAATCTATCAGCTTCCGATAAAGTGGAAATCATACTCCAAGATATCCTTGACCAACGCATTGAACAACCAACAGGACAAGTCATCAATGAGATTCTCAAAGTGATTCAAATTGCATATGAGTGCTTGAATAATAACCCATCACTCCGTCCAACAATGCAAGAGGTGGTGAATCGTATCTAGATGTGAATTGTCCGCTGCTTCATAAATTATGGTTTTAATTCTATGTTTGAAGATTAGTTTGGTATTGGCAGTTAGAATTAAGTTTTATAGCATGATGCTTTATTTCATATTTTGTATTTGGATTGGAAGTTTCTATGCTTTATTAAAATTCACTTATTCTATGTACGTGTGGTGAGAAACATTCATTGTGCATATAATAGTACTAAGTGTTGTGGTGGGTATTTATAGTATTACATTGTTGTAATTTTCAATTTATGAAATTTGGATGATATGTTACCAATTATAAGCTCTTCACTTCCTCTTTTTCAGATCTCACTATGTTTTATTCTTTCTGTAATTTCTTAGCTCTAAAATATTTTCATTTGTAAAGACACAAGATGTATCTAAATTACAAAAGTCAACTTAAAGAGAAAATTATAATAAATAAATAAAAAACAATTGATAAACATGGATAATGCATTGTAACTAATAACTGCAATAAAAAATAAAGCAAAACAGTAGAATAATCAACATTTTTGTCTCATGATCTTAGCTTGGCAAGAAAAAGATTACACGCTTCCATTTAATTGTATATGTCGATGTATAAATTTATCAAAAACTTAAATGTCCGGATTATATTCAGGATATTTATCGCCACAATTTGGGCCTACATTTGGATATGTGGATGAGAATGGGTTACATTCTTTAAATAAAGATGCTATATATTGCGGAAGTGTCCTGATGTAATAGGCCCATAAACCCAGTTACATCAGAAGTTGCCATATTATTATGCCCATATAATCCTGTCCAATAAAGCCCATTGCTCGCAAATATGCAGCAATTATTTCTCTCGCTTTGCACTTTCCCTCTCTGCCCCCTCGCCAGAAACCCTCTCAAGCAATATCGCAAAATCAGAGCAGCAATGGAGTCGCTCCAAAGACTAGTGGTGCACATACAAGCCCTGATGAAGCCCTAAGAGTTGCGTCAAGTCTTGTAAGTAACGAGGCACTCTGCTTGCAAGCCTGATGCCACTCGCTGTTAGCTCGACAACTCCAAGCACTCCCTCGGATTCCTCTATCTCTTGTAAGTAATCAAAGTATCACTTGCTTGTCTGAGGTTTTTCGCTGATATAAAACCATAAATCGATGTTGTCCTTATGTGCTTGTAGTACATCCTGATTATGCAGTAGGAAAAAGTAGTTGTTAAGGTTAGTGGCATATATAATTCCTGATATTGACTGTAATCTTATCTGTATATATGCATTTGGGTTTCCTGTTATGCAAAGGGATCAACAGAACTGAAATGGTACCTCCAGTGCAGATATACCAGACATGATGCTCTCCAAGGCATTTTATACGTATGCAATATTTAACAGGGCTTCACATGACTAAGCAACAGCAGAGATGGTGGAAGTTGGTGATAGGTGGCGCACCTGGTCTATTGCTGATGTAGCAAAAGAATCAAGTTTGCTCATGGTGCGTTGATAGATGGCACCCCATGGAGCATTTATTTTGTGGGATAGGTGGTGATAAAATGAAAGGCAGGTTAGAGCTGCAAAAAGGAAGCAGTGTGTCGTGAAATTTGGTGTCATGGTCTTATACTGTTTTGGGATTTATTTTGTTGTATTTGTTTAGAACAGCAATTTGTCTTTATTTTTATTTTATTTTTAATGGAACGAGTTGAATTGCGACAATTTGTTTTTAAATAAATTCATCTCCATTTGAGGAATTTTATGTAATAATACCATATTGTTTTTATTTTGTTTGGACTATTTTAGGTAATGTCAGAATGAATTTTTTTTTTATTCTTGCTTAACTGAGAGATTTAATGATTGTGGTGTCACGGAATCATCAGATCCTGAATGAACGGTTAAGATTGTTAGAGCATCTAATGTCATTAAAAATAAGAGAAATTTAGATATTTGCCAATCTAATATCACTTAATTTATCAATATCCCTTTCTCTTCATTTAATAACTTAAATATAAAATTTGATATTAATAAAACATTAAAAAATGACAATTATATCCCTTCTTCATTATTAACATTTAACCAAAAATAAAACAAAAATGTCAGAATTGAAGGTCTTCTCCCTTGCCTCTCCGCTTCTAATTCATAATAGGTATATGATCAGACTGATCTAGAATGCTCTCTCCTCTCAACCCCAGATCACAAATTTTTATTTTCTTCTCATATATCTTGTTGTTCTACTAGTTATGAAGCAGTGGGAAAGATTCTCAATTTATGCAGGTACTGTACCTGACTATTATTCTACAATCGACATTAGGACATCTCCCAATGGTACAATATGAGTAGGAGGTGATGGCATCATAAATAAAGCTCTTAACGAGTTGCTTATGAGTTATAAGGAGGGATATTGATAAAGCGATTTTGGTGCCAACAGGAAGAGTGTCTGTAAAATTTATATTGCATGGACTGTTCTTGGAATTAAGGATCCTGTCTTGGCCAAAACAGCTATAGTAAAGGCACTAAAATTTTTGTTGATTGATGATTGTTTATTGTGTGGATTGGTAAAACACTTATCAGGTCACGTATTAATTCAACTTCCGCACACCCCAAAATTCTGTCCTTTCTTTGCCTTTATTTGGTCTGAATTCTTTTTGGTCTGGTCTGCGTTATGTGTATATGCGGTTGAGCTGCTAATTTGGAATGTTAGGATTTACTGTGCACACAAGTATTGTACAGGTGCAAAACAGAAGGATGCTTGAATATAACATGTATATAGCTTTGAGTTGGAAGTATTTCTAAAGATAGAGATATAGAGAGAGAGAGATGTATCTTGATTTTTATTAATTGAATCGTCTATTTACTATTCACATTTGCTTTCAGCCAGTATATAAAGATAAAGATCTGACTCAATTTACATGCTAATAATTTTCTTAACAACTTCTCTAACTAACTAACAATTATATATTGAGTAATTCTTTGTGTTGAAGTATGTTGCGCCAGCTCATGCTTATAAATTTCCTTTGGTTGGAATAAAAAACCAAACAGATTGATGTTTTGATACCAAGCAGGTTGATTTCCAATTTTCTATTAAATCAATAACAATCATGTGTGAGGAGGAAGCCGTAATGGAGGGAGTCATGCATGTAAGTGGGTTATGAAGTTGACAGAGGAGAGAATGGGTTTGAGATCAGTCTGATCAGATCATTGTCAGGAACTGCTAGCAAAGAGTCAAGAGACATCAATTCTGACGTTCTTGTTATATTTTCCCTTGACTTTACCGTCGATTTGTGAAAAATCTCATTCTAATGATCTACGCAGTATTTGACTTTACCGTAGAAGTCTTTTTTTTTTTTTTTTTGGAAAATAGTTAATTCGAAGCACGAGTAAGTACAAGGTATAAAATATTGGCGTTTCATGGATGATTTTGCAATAAACATCGAATGAACCACTGTTGGGATTAACTCAGAGTATAAATCTGAGTTTTTTATTAATAACTAAAAAATATTAACCAGACACCTAATTTTTTTTTTAAAAAACTAACCAAACTGCCACACCGAGAGGCGGTCCACCCATCACCCTGAGCGCCCCCTACGGGGGCGGTCCACTATGCTAACAAAACCGTACCGAGGGGGGCGGTCCTTAATATTTTTTTTAGAGATAGTTGTACTAATTATATGGAGTTTATATTAAGACAATTTTTTTTAAATTATTTGTTGTATATGCATTGACTAATTAAGTAAATATCAAGTTTCGAGAATATTCGATAGCTAATAAATGACTTCATTTAAGATTCAAGAATGTCCGATACTATATAACTTGATTTATTAGAAGGAATGCCAATTTTTATATTTGATTTATTTAAAATAAGGGAAAATTATTTTTATGGCACTCCAAAACTTCAAAATTAGAAAATTACCACCCTAAAACATAAAATTAGTTTTTTGCCATCCTAAAATCATGAAATTAGTGAATTTGCCCTCATTATAGATTTATTATACAAATTTGATTAAAATTAGGCTGAAATCTATTGTATAAAAATTGTATTTTCGTATTTCCTAAAATACCCCTCAATTCAACCTTTCTTCTTCTTCTCCATGGGAGATGAAAGAGGTGCTTTGATTCTGATCATTTGATTTTTCTTTGTGAGTTGCAAATGTGCAGTATGTGCCGGAGAAAGAATGGAGCATGAGAAGAAGAATGGAGGCCATGGCCGCGTCGATTGGAGTGTCTGTACCGGTGCTTCGCTTTCTTCTCTGTTTCGTCACCACGAGTCTGGTGAGCTTTCTCTGGCGCTTCGTGCCCAGTGCACATGGGAGGCACCTCTATGCTGTGCTCACAGGCACCTCTACGCTGTGCTCTCCTTTGGATTCTCGTCAAATCTCCATTTTATTATCCCCATGATCATTGGATACTTTTTCATGCTTTTCATTCGCAAACACTGTGGCATATTAACTTTCTTCGCCGGATTTGGTTATCTCATTGGCTGGTAATTTCACTTAAATTAAATATTTTGTGTGTGTTCGTGCCTTTAATTTGGTGTGAAACTACTCGCCATTAAATTTAACCAATTCTGGTAATAGCTGGAAAGATATCAGTTGGGGAAATAAAATAAATGATGTTAAATCCTCCATTTTATTTTCTATCATTTTCCAAATTACACTTAGTTGTTTTCTGATAATTTGGTGTGAAACCGCTCAGCATAAAATTTAACCAATTCTGGTAATAGCTGGAAAGATATCAGAATGGCGCTGGAGAAGAAGGGTTGAATTGAGGGGTATTTTAGGAAATACGAAAATACAATTTTTATACAATAGATTTCAGCCTAATTTTAATCAAATTTGTATAATAAATGTATAATGAGGGCAAATTCACTAATTTCATGATTTTAGGGTCGCAAAAAACTAATTTTTTGTTTTGGATTGGCAATTTCTTAATTTTGAAGTTTTGGAGTGGCATAAAAAAAAATTTCCCTTGAAATAAATATTATATTGGAAAGACTCTTCACAAATTTCTTTTATTTTTAAGTCATTTTGTGTCATCTTTAATAAATCATAAAAAAATGTTAACAAATTTTAAAAATACTAAATATTGGTATTCTACAAGTTCATTATGTAACTAATTTACCAAGCTACTTAGATTAGAAAATATAAATAAAAATCTTGATCGGAAAATTCAACTCAAGTTTTGAAGCTCTTCCCTTTGTTTTTTTGGCAATTTCCAAAAAGTGGTCATTTGCTGAAATCAGATACTTGAGTTTGAAGTTTCATCGTCGTTTTATGCCTTCTCAGTAAAGATATCGTCTCTCTTGCTTTATTCATTGTTTTAACCTCGGCTGTTTATGAGAGATGTCTTAGATAAATACATGTACAACAAATAATACATCTGCGTTATAACATAAAGACACATATCGAATTTGTTAGAGCACTAATAAATATCCGTCTGAAAGTGATGTAATGTTAATTTTAAATAAATCAAATAGAAAAATCAGCAGGTTTTCTAATAAATAACATTATATAGCATCGGACGTTTTCGAAGTTTAAATGAAGTCATTTATTACCTATCGGATATTTTCAAAGATTGACATTTACTTAATTAGTCAATGCATGTACAACAAATAATATAAAAAAAAATGTTTTAATATAAACTCCACAATTAGTACAACTATCTCAAAAAAAAAAAAATTAAGGACCGACCTCCTCGATGGCGGTTTTGTTGTTATAGTGGACCGCCCAACAGGAGGGCGGTCTGGGGTGAAGGGTGGACCACCCCTCAGTGTGGCACTTTAGTTAGTTTTAAAAAAAAATTAGGGGTCTGTTATTTTTTCTGGGGGGTTATAATAAAAAATTGGGTATAAAACATCAATGTATTGTTTCGAAAATTCTAACCTTTAAATAGCCATAACTATTGGTAGGAAACTCTGATTTGATGGTATGACCCCAATTTAATTAGAAATACCGTGAAGAGATGGGGAGCCGACAAAGTGTATGACCATAGGAAGCCGACAGAATCAAAATGACGAAAAAAATGTCATTCAGGGCCTCACAATAGTTATAGATTTCATTTTATTTCAACTAGAAATGGCCCGTTAATTATTCATCAGGAAATTTAAGGACTAATATTTTGAGGTTTTTTTTTATCTAATTTATTTTTGTCATTGTATACCATGTTTTAGAATTAATCATTTTCCGAAACCAAAAAAAAAAAACAAAAACAAAACAAAAAAAGAATTAATGGATTAATGGATTATTTAAATAATTAATTGATATTATTTAAATAACAAGATTAACAACTATCAAAAAATTTGTTATATTTTTATGATAATATGCATATGTAAAATTTTATCCTAGTATATATATTTTTGAAAAGAATATACTAAGACAAAATTATTAATTGCTATGTTTCAATATAAAGAATATGAAAATTTCTCTGTTAGTTGCATGTACCCATTGCGAGGTCACTACTACAAAAAAACAGTTTGTACACGGATTATAAATAAACCGGGTTCAGTAACATTCCTACACGAATTTTTAAGTAAAAAAAAAATTATTTCGCACGGACTTTTATTTAAAAATCCGTGTAGGAAGGTTCTTGAACCGTTTTTTTTTTATTATTTTTATTTTTAGCTAGCCTCCAGTTTTGCTAGTCAGTAATTATATATTTCAGATTGAATGTACATAGTCTTTTGCAAAAATAAATATAGAGCATTTTGTATATACATAGCCTTTTGCAAAAATAAAATAAATACATAGCCATATGCAACATATATATATACATAGTCTTTTGTACATGCAATTCCATGTGATCTAACACATAACATACACTCCTCAAGATCCAATACAAGGCGAAGATGATAGTAACCAACTAAGGCGAAGATGACAGTAACCAACGAAAACCATACAAAACTGAAAAGAAAAATAAAATAGAAATAAGCAATAATAATTACACATGACCTAAATAAGCAATAATAAGTAACAGAAAATTAGATAAAGAAAAAATATATATATATATATTCATGGCTAACCTTAGCAAGATAGAGAGGAGAAAATAACAACTTCAAATATCTCAGATCCCAGTTGTGCTATTTGCTGAAATCAAAACGGTGTTGGAGGGAAAAGACCTTCTTATATAACCAAAACCCTAAAACTATCTTTTTACACGGATTTTTCACTATAAATCCGTGTAGCTCTCTAGCCTTTCTACACTGTTATCTAAAGAATAATCCGTGTACAATAATCCCTTTCTACACGGATTTTTATTTAAAAATCCGTTTAGGAAGGTTGCTGAACCTTTTTTTTTTTTTTTTTAAGCTATCCTACACGGATTTTTATTTAAAAATCCGTGTAGGAAGGTTGTTGAACCATTTTTTTTTAGCTAGCCTACACGGATTTTTTAATAAAAATCCGTGTAGCTCTCTCACCATTCCTACACGGATATTTAATGAAATATCCGTGTATAAAAGCTTAATTTCCACACGGACACTAATTTTTAAGTTAATATTCATGTAGAATTCCTAGAACACTGAAAAAATCTTATTTCATACACGTTTTTTTATAAAATTGAGAAAATCCGTATATAAGGTACAGTGTAGGAAAACGTTTTTTTGTAGTAGTGGATAAAGATAAAATATAAACAATACGAAGATAAGATTAAAATTAGTTAAAGTGTCACTGCCGATCGAACTAGTGATGCCATGATTTCGTATCATTTGCATTGATGTGACGATATCTGAAACCCATATAATTTCGTATCATTTGCATTGATGTGACGATGTCTGAAACCCATACATCTAAGAAATTAAAACTCTTTTGTGGACCCGCTAACGACCTAACGCTAAAAGATTCTTTGATCGTTTGTGCCGGTTTCTTTTCTACACATAACTGTAGTTTTCTTTTATCCCGTAATAGTCTAAAATTTTAACTCGTTACACAATTAACATGATACATTTGGTTGCCTAAATATAAGGAAAAAGTAATACTGCTAAGAAGACGTACAATGACGGCGATTCCCATCTCAAACTCAGCTGAGAAAGACGTAACATAGGACATTCCCTCTAATCACCCCCCAAAACCAAAGCTTTTATCAAAAGTAACTTCCCCAACAACCAACCCAGTCTTCGTTATCACACTCCACCTACCAACGACCACTAACCACAAATTTCACCTACCTAGTACCATTAATGAGGTAATGACCAATAGACTCAAATTCATCATTTTTTTTATTAATCGAAATTAAATAAAAAAAATATCCTTAAAGTGGAAAAATTTGCAGTAGATTCGAAAAATGAGTAGAACGGGTTGGTCAGCAAAAAAAAATAAAAAATTCAGGAACGAGTTCAACCATCCTGTTCGGTAAAAAAAATAAGAAGTCCGGAACAGGTTAAACAATTCCGTCCGGCACCAAAATAAAAAAAAAAAATCGGTAACAGCGCTTGGTTTTTGTTTTTTTCTGCATAAATTAACCACAAGAAAAATGAGCTCTTTCACATGTATTCTAAGTATAGCCACTGTTTATATCTAATTTCTTTGTCATTACATTCTTTTACAACGACCCAAAATTGTGATCTTATGTAAATTTAGCTACTGTTTATAACTAAATTCTTTGTTAAAATTACACAACCTGCTATCTACCTAGAATATATATGCTCTTGGTTCCTACCAAATTATCTTACCAAAGCATTTATCAGATAAACTTAAGTTTCTATAACCCAAATTTCCACGTCTATAATAACTGCTAATTAAGGTATTGAAAACAACAACAGTGGGACTCAAAACCTCCATTTTGTAATTTCATGGAACACGGGCATGCTTATATAGAAAAACCAAACTGTTTCAGATGTCCGAGAATGGATTAAATTAGTGAAGTTCAACTTTTGATAATATATTAAGAGAGAAGTTCACTTAGAGTAACTAAGTCAGGATTATTTTTTTCTGAAGTGCCTTGCTTGTAGTATTAATTGGGTGATGTAAGTAACGTTTATTTTATTTTTTTTACCGGACGGGATGGCTGAACCCGTCTAAGGTGTTCTTTTTTTGCTACCTAGTTTCTTTAGATGTTTAGATGGGCAGATTAAGTGGGATGTGTTAAAATGACCCGTCTCATAGGATGGGATAAACCGACTTGTTCTACTAATTTTTTAAATTTTTTGCAAACCTTTCCTCTTTAACGATATTTTCTTATTTAATTTTGATTAATAAAAAATCGGGTCAAATTCACCCTTCGACATGCAAAATTTCTTACTGAAATTTTATTTTATTCCTCAACCGCCCCCCCCTCACCCACACACACACACACACAAATATACCCCAATTGAAAACAATACTTACTGAAACAGTATTACCTCAAGCACTATTAGTGTTATTGTCTAGAATCCAATCATATAATAATTAATAAATAATTGTATGTATGCTATGTGATTAAGAGTTAATCATAAACAATTTACTTTAAATTAAGAAAAAAAAATTGTAAAGGATAACACATTCCTATCTTCAATTTATTTGTGATATCATGAGAATTAAATAAGAATCATCCTTAATATGTATATTTTATATTTTGGATCATGATATTCTATTGTAAATGTAATATGTGTCTATTGGGTAATCATAATTTAATTCTATTGGACCAATATGAAAAAGATCCTTTTGGGTCACATCAAAATAGGCTCTTTATTAGATAGATTAGTTTAGTATGTCATATGTGATATGAATATGATGATAAGAATAACTAATTATAATAGTTATAATTTAATTTATTCTATTCATCACATGATTCTAAAATAAATGTCATCGATATGACTACTTTAATAGATATCTAAAATATATTTATAACATGTGGTGCTATATCATATAAATTTATAATCTACAAAACATGAGAAATACAATTATTATTGAAATAATTATATGATACATATGTTGCAACAATAATTATATTAATTGTAGTGAATAATTTCGAATAAGTGGGAAAGTATTTGGGATACCAAATGGGCCCACTAATTCTTTTAAAATACGAAATTAATGAGAAATGGAGAAAATTGAGAAAATTGAGAGGAATACAATTAATTAAGAAACAAGAGGAACATAATTAATTGAGAAAAATTATACCCTTTATTTATTAATCGAAAACCCTATGAATGGTCGTACACATTCCTTCCCCTCCAAGTGTGTTGCTTTTCATTTTCTTCCTGTCGAGTAAATTTCAATTAATAAAAGAGTCTTATTGAAAGGTAGAAACCTTGATTAAGAAGCAATAACAAATAGTATTCTCTAGCAAGAAAAAAATTATTTTTTAATTAAACTGTTATTGAATACTAAGAGAGACATCATCTATTTGTTACTTGGAGGTAGACCAAGGAACTAGGAAGCTGACTAATTCATTGGAGGTTCTTCACCTTTGATTACAATATCAAATTAGGTAGGATTATCTAATTAATGCTTATGAGTAGGTTTAGATACATAAACAAGATTCGTTCTTTGGTTGATTTAGATTTTTCTTTGAAATTCTTCTTTTAAACCAAGCTAAAATCCTATTGGTTGGTATCAGAGCTTAGGGCCTTGTTTAGATGTTTTCTAGCATTAATTAGTGCATGGTTGATTCATGGTTAAGTTAATTAATTGACTCCCTAGCTTGTTGTGTAATATTTTTACATTAAAATGTGGTTGTAGTGCATAATAAGGATTATAATGCAAATATATGGTGAAAATAGTTTTTATGGGTTTTATTAAACATATTAGATGTTAATTAGCCACTGAAATATAATTTATATGATAGATTAATTATTTAAAGTATTGGATGCATGTTTAGTAAAAAGAATAAATTGTTATTTCTATTTATTAATTAGCTCGGCCATCATGGCTTGAGAATAAAGAAATATATTGGAGGGGTCTTGGTGCAAACAAAAATTACAATGTTATTGCACGCATTATAAGGATTCAATAAATGTGATTTTTTTTTGGGTTGTAGGTGTAAATCAATGACAAAACTGAATGGAATTTCTGATGTTTCAAGCTTGATTGATGTAGAAATTTTATTTTATAAACTTTTGGGGTGATATTCACTCATAACTGTTTTAATGGATTAACATACATGCTAATAGGAATCCAACAAAATTGTTGCTGAATTTTTATGACCAAAAAATAAATATTGCATTTTTGGGAGCCAATTAATGGTTTAATTGAGGCTTTAATTATTCTAATACCTTCGAAATTATATTTATGTGATAAATGACAGTGGGATGGTATCAGAAACCCTCAAGGCTCTGTTTATAGTGTCCAAATAACTTTTAGAAGGCTATTTTTATTAAGATTATACAAGGCTTGTTTGGGAATTACGGTTTTTCAAATTTCTTGTGTCAATTTGTAAATGTTGCAAATGGTTTGTTGAACATTCCTATCTCTTACTTGTTGTGTGTAATTGGTTTAAAACCTATTTTAAAATTAAAGTTAAAGACAAGCTAGGTGAATTTAGAATTAATTAGCGGGTTAAATGCATGAAATGTTCATATAGGAAATATATATTGTATATATGCTAACTTTGTTTTGAAGGAATAACTAATGTGAGTATGTATGATCTCTACTCAATGTTTTGTGTGATGTATTGAATGATACGAGTAATGTGTGTAACACGGCTTTTGGTTGCCTTCATATTTTTATTTGTGGCTTGCATGTTATTTTAATTTGAGATTGTGAATTCTAAATATAAATTCATTTTCAATATTATTTTAGAATAGTTCTAAGTATAGAATGAGAATTGACTTTAGTTGCTTAGTAACATTAATAAATATTATGGATGAAGCAATTAGATGAAAGTAATTGGCCATATAAACTGACGACGTACGCATGTTATGTGTTTTGTTAATGTTATGAGTTTATCATTGCTATGATATGTCATAGGCTAGATATGGGTGTATATATGCTTACACAAACACCAACCACATAAAGTGAAAGTCCCTCTCATATTAAGACAATCACACTCCTTACTCTTGCCTCATTCCATCTATCGTCAGTGGTGTGACCTGCTCATTAGGCCACATTATCCATCTTTGAAAGTCGAGGGATATGTCAAACATATCAAACAAAATAGAACGAGTTCTCTTAATGAGGCTATCGAAGCGGTTTTCGGCTTTGCGGCGAAGTTTGTTGACTTACATGAGATGTTTGTGAACAAACTTAGGGTCATATGGTGATTTGATTGGCAAGTATTATCTACCAAATATAAAAAAGTTCATGTTTCATGCTGATGTTGGCTTGACTTGGTGAAAAACTGGATCTTGGACCTACTACATACATATTTGAAACAATGATAAATTGTAGTAGAAGTTTTATTAAAGTTGTTTAATGAATCAACTTTTAATGTACGTTGTAGATAATGACAAATCAATTCTCTTTCTAGTGGCATTCTCTCCTTAACATTGACAAGATCTCTTCTGACGATGCTAATTTCATGGATTGGCATTGGACCCTGAAAATTGTTCTCAGGCCTGAGAAGAAAGAGTATGTCTTGTCCACCCCGATTTCTGACTCATCAGGAGATGTTACAAGCCAAGAGGAAAATGACAAATATGACAAGCATTTTGAGAATGAACATAGTGTTCAATGCATTATGATTGCTTGCATGAGTCCTAAGCTTCAAAAGCGATTCATGGACTCAGGTACTGACGTCTTCTCTGTCATGAACCAACTCAAGAAAATATTTCAAGAACAGACTCGTATCGATTGGTACAAGGTGATAAAGTCTCCTTTGAGTTGACGATGGCTGAGGGTAGTCCCATAGGGGCTGTTCGGCAACACAGGTAGGATTAAATCTTAATCCGCGCTAAGGAGCTCATGTTTTGTTGTCTTAATCCGTGGATAAAATCTAAGGAGGGTTAATCCAGAGGTAGAGGTATCTTAAGACACGGTTAGGGAATTAAGATTTGGAAAAAGAGACTGAATGAGGGGGGTTCTTAATCCTTACTAAGAAATCGATGTTCGAAAAGATTAAGCGACCAAGAAATTTTAAGGAGGCTTAATCCACTTTTGCCGAACAGCCCAATAATTACCAACATGCTAAAAATGATGAAGCTACGTGGATCAAATTGAAAAGTTGGACTCTTCAGTGGGCGAAGGGTTGGCCATGAACATCCTTCTCAACTCTCTCCCGCCGAGCTTTTCTAGGATCATTAATTATGAACTATCATATGCATGGTATGGGGAAGTACTCTTTGGACGAATTGCATGGAATTCTTAAGACAACTGAGATGGACATTAAGAAGAATAGTTCCTCTAATTTTCTCTTGGTAAATGAGGGTGGCAAAATGATCAAGAAAAACAAGCCTAAGGCTAAAAAAGGCAAGGGTAAAGAGATGGCTCAAGTGGTCATGACTTGAAGCCCTTCGAAGGGATCTAAAGACAAAAAATCTCTGCCTGAATTTTCAATACAGAGTGATTCTTTTGTAACAAGTAAAACACATAAATAAATAATCATTATTACATCCATCGTCAATCTGCTATTTAAACTGCTAGACTAACAAACTAATTTATTCTAGGATTATTTCAAATTATATATTTTTTTGGTACTCAAATCCTTTTGCAGTCATAATAATGCGCTAATCTGCTATTCTGAAAATCGTTGAATTGAGTGATTTCATGAATAATCCAAGAACCAATCAAAACATTATTTTGAGAAAACAAATAGGGATCTTGTCCCTATTTGTTTTATTGATTATAGGTTTAAATAAGAAACCTATTAATGATTTTCAAAAGATTCAACATAGTTGAATATGGTTATAATATAAAATACAAAAGTGATAAATTACTTCATTCTTAATGTAAATATTCCCATTGATCCTGAACTTCTGTGAGTAGATCTTCCACTATAACAAGCTTTTGAATAAGCTTTTGAACAACCGTTTTCAGTCACAATTTCTTAGCACCGAACTATATATGAAGCCAATCAAAACATTAACAGATATTTCTTTCTTATGATTATGCATTGAAAGCATCGGTATTGGAATTGAATGGTCCAAGGACAAAAGCCATCTACAACAAAATAATTAGTCCAAGTCCAATTTTGCTTCCTTTAGGTATCACGTTTTCTATTTGGAACGAGTAGACCATAAAAGCAGTTATGCATTTAGTTGTATCTGTTAATGTCTGCAGTTAACTAAAGATAAAATTAAAATATCAAACACTTAAAAAATGCGGATATATATTATGGTAATTTATTAAGCCTAGGAAAATAAAATTGAGGACACAGCTTAGAAATATTATGTTAACTTAGCTGACATGAATTCGTCCAAAAATCCTCTCAAGCAAAATTTTAAATTCATGGCAGCAATGGCATCCCTAGAAATCCTAGTGACACACATACTGCACCGTACCCATGACAAAGTCGGCCACACAACGTGACTTGTTTTCCTTTCCTTACCAAACCGTCGTGCCTCCAGCTGGCCGTGACTTTCTCCACTGGTTGGCACAAAGCAGCAGTTATTAGTGGTAATAACTGGATTAAGGAAGCATTGTGTGTCGCTGAGATATATTATATATAGTTGGGGTCTGGGGATTATGCTTTTTTTGTTTTTGTTGTTTGTGCTGTCTTTATTTCAAACATCAATTTGTATAATGAAACAGGTGAATTGCCACCCATTTTTTCGAAAATAAACTACAAATTTTGATGAATTTCAAGTAATACTTGATTGACGTTATTATGTTTGGACTATTTTAGATCATGTCAGTTTGAATATTACTTATTTATTCTTGCCTAAATTAAAATGAACGTTTAATATTATCGAGATATCATCCAGAAAAACTAGGCAATTGTGTCAATCTTGAATTATTAAATCTTAGCAGCAATAAGTTGACTGGAAAAATTCCTTCCCATTTCGGAAACTTAGTACATTTAGTGGACCTCCTTAATTTAAGCTCAAATTTTTGAAGCGGGGAAATACCAATATCGCTAGCGAAATTAATCATGTTACAAAATCTTAATCTTTCTCACAACAATTTAACCGGTCAGATTCCGTCTTCATTTGAGACATGTTAAGTTTGTCAACCATGGATTTTTCATATAATCAATTGGAGGGTCCAGTGCCGATATTAAGGTTTTTTATAGGGCCCCAAAACAATGGTTTATACACAACACAAATTTATGTGGCACAATTCAAGGTTTGCCCTCGTGTGATGGATTTGTTAAAGATGAACATGGCTCAAATAGACAACTCAAGGTTAAGTTGATTGTAACTCTAACTTGTGTTGCGGTACTATCCTCTGTCTTACTCAGCCTATACCTTATTTACTCTAAAAGGAGAAAAACAAAACCAGAGAACATTGGCAATTCTAGTAAAAGAGAAATTTTTTCCATATGGAACTTTGATGGAAGAGATGCATATGATGAGATTATAAGGATTACAGAAAATTTTGATGAGAAATATTGCATTGGAAATGGAGGCCATGCAAGAGTTTATAAAGCAATTTTAGGCCTAGATAACCTCACTGTAGCTGTAAAGAAAATCCAGTTAGCAAGTGGTGAAAACCTCACTAGATGTTGAAGCATTCCACAAAGAAATTATCACTATAACCCAAATTCGACACCGCAACATTGCAAAATTATTTGGTTATTGTTCCTCATCACAATATAAATTTCTTGTATACAAGTATTATGAAAAGAGAGATTTGCATAATATTCTCAATAGTGAGGAAGCATTGGAACTGGATTGGGCCAAGAGATAGGTTATATTGAGAGATGTTGCATGTGCTCTCTCATATTTGCATCACGATTGCTATCCACCAATAGTACATCGGGATATAACTTCCAGGAATATCTTGCTTGATTCTGAGTTTACAGCTAGTATATCGGATTTTGGTACTTGCTAAATTTCTCAAGCCGGAGTCATCTAATTGGAGCATGGTTGTTGGAACCTGTGGTTACATAGCACCAGGTTCTATATACTTCAACACCCTATTATTGAATTTTAGTTTCCATCACTTGAATAAAAAATTAATGTAGAAATAATTGCAATCTGATTTATTTTTATGCGGGAACTAGCCTATACCATGAGGATGACTGAAAAATGTGATCTATATAGCTTTGGAGTAATCATGTTGGAAGTGCTTATGGGAAAGCACCCTGGCCGATATGATAAATCTATCAGCTTCCGATGAAAAGGAAATCATACTCCAAATCACCAATAGGTTAATTAGTTCGTTCCAAATCACAATCTTTCATACACTTAAAAACATTGCTGGTACATATATTCTTCTAGTGACAATTTGTAAACTCACTATTGTTGGTTCTCCAACGAGTCGTGCACTTGTGCAATTTACATGCGCTTAACAATATTTGTTGGCTCATCCGTGATGACATAATTAATTGTATAATTTGACTTAAGAGCTTATTAAAAAAAAATTATAATACTCAAAGAGTTCTATTACATCAGCATCTTCATAAGCTTGCAGATTGAATTTAATTGAAAATCCTACTTAACACTTTCTAAATGCTTGTTGGCACTTTCAATTTCACTTTCATGGATATAGTGCAATAGCAAATTTTGAAATATTGCACTAAATGAAAGCTTTCATCTTGACATTTACTCTCTTGCAGCCAAATTCGTTGTCGTGGTATTAAAATCAAATTTATTTTACTCTTTGACAGCTGTTTGAAATTGCTAATCAATTTCATGGAAGTAGTCGTTATGCGTACAAGTTAGAAGACAGTGATTGTCAAGGGCGTACAAGTTAGTTGTTTTGCGTACAAGTGCCCTTGATAAATTTAAAATTTGTAACTTTTGTATGCATCAATATTTTTCATCCTCCTGTTATAAAATTAAATTACACTATATTAGATATTTTGGCCCTCCAATCTATCTTTTTTAGTTAAACTATATTTTCTGTTCTACACATAAATAAATATTATGGCATTAGACGCACACTCATGCAATTAATTGTATATGTTGATGTATGTTTATTAAGAAATATATAAAATTATCAAAAACTTAAAAATACGGATATTATTGTTATTTATTCAGGATAGTAAAAAAAAGAAAATATCAGGATATTTCCCGCAAGAATTTGGGCCTACATTTGTACACTGCGTTCCATTCTTTCAATAGAGATGCTATTATATACGGAAGAAGCCCAATAAAGCCTATTCCATGTCCTGATGTTACTGGGACTAATAAACCCAGTTACATCGGAATACTGACAGACCGGGTTCCATTATTTCGGAAAGTGCCATATTATTAGAGTACAACTAGGGTGTTCATAAGTTGACCAAGTTTCTTTGTAAACTCAACTCTAAAATCTATCGGATAGATTTTAAACAATGAATCAACTAGGGTTTAGGGTTTAGGAACAATGGTTTATGCACAACTTAAATCTTTGTGGCACTGTTAAAGGTTTACCCTTGTGTGATGGATTTGTCAAAGATAATAATGGCTCAACTAGACTACAAATGGTTAAGTTGATTGCAATTCTAATTTGCGTTGGTGCATTAGTAACCTCTTTTATACTCATCCTACTTTACCTCCTCTACTCAAAAAAGAGAAAACCAAAATCTGGACACATTGAAAATCCTAGTAGGGGAGAAATTTTTTCAGTGTGGAATTTTGATGGAAGAGATGCATATGAAGAGATTATAAGGGCCACAGAGAATTTTGATGAAAAATACTGCATTGGAAGTGGAGGCCATGCAAGAGTTTACAAAGCAATTTTAGCGTCTGAGAACCTCACGGTAGCTGTAAAGAAAATCCAATTAGAAGGCAATGAAACCTCATTAGACGTTGAAGTCTTTCATAGAGAAATTCATACTATAACCCAAATTCGACACCGCAACATTGCAAAAATATTTGGATATTGTTCGTCACCACAAAATAAATTTCTTGTATGCAAGTATTATGAGAAGGGGGATTTACATACTATTGTCAATAGTGAGTCAGCAATAGAATTGGATTGGGCTAAGAGGAAGGCTATATTGAGGGATGTTGCATGTACTCTCTCACATTTGCATCATGATTGCTATCCTCCAATAGTACATCGGGATGTAACTTGCAAAAACATCTTGCTTGATTATGAGTTTTCAGCATGTATCTCAGATTTTGGTATTGCTAAATTTCTCAAGCCAGAGTCTTCCAATTGGAGCATGCTTGCTGGAACCTGCGGTTACATAGCACCAGGTACTTGACCACCCTATTATTGTTTTTAAATTTCCATCGTGCTTGTATCGAAAAGTGGAAATAAATGCAATCTGAATTTTATTTTTTTCTTTATGTAGAACTAGCCTATACCATGAGGATTACTAAGAAATGTGACGTATATAGCTTTGGAGTAATCGTGTTGGAATTGCTTGTGGGGAAGCATCCTGGAGATATAATCAATCTATCGGCTTCTGATAAAGATGAAATCATTCTCCAAGATATCCTTGACCAACACATTGAACAACCAACTGGACAAGTCTTTAATGAAATTCTCAAAATGATTTGGATTGCATATCAGTACTTGAATAATAACTCGTCTCTCCCTCCAACAATGCAAGAGGTGATGTATAGTATCTAGTAGTAAATAGCCAACTACTCCATGTCTTTATTGGGTTGTTTACTCATTTCGAGGAGTTTTATTTAATATCTGATTTTTTTAATTATGTTCGGACAATTTTATGTTCATCTCAAAGTTAAGAATATATATTTAATCTTGTGTAGACTGTGATTTTAAAATTGAGGATTCACTGAATCATCATATATTGATGAACAGTTAATACTATCAGGGATAATCCAATGTCATTAAAAAAGCCTATAACTTAATTAATAACCTCACTTTGTCCTAAAAAAAGACTAGTTCCATTTCAGCCACATTAATGCTAAGGATTATTTAGTCGAATTATTTTTGCAAATAAAGTGTGCATGAATGGACTTGAAATTTCCTGTAGGAGTACGGATTACTAAACTTTTTTCTTAGTTTATTAAATATGAAAATATTAAAATAAAGCAGGCAGCTATAGTAATGGGAGATTTTTCTGAATAAGGGTATCGCCCCGCAATGCAAGTTAACAATTAATATCCATAAGAGATCACATCGATCCAAGTTTTAAAATTGTAATCTCTTTCATGAAAAGTATTGTCTTTAAAAATTGGACTAAAGGCTGTTTGGGAGGATCTCATTGCTTAGATTTAGAGGAAACTCTTTAGTTGCAAGGGAAGGTTTTTTTTTTTTTTTAATGGTTAGCGGCAAAGCTAGGTTGCCGCTAACAAATATATTGATAAAAAGGAGTAATATTTACACAAATTAAAATTGAAAAGCACTATAAATGAAAACTAAAGAGAAGAAAAGAAGAAATCTACACACTAGAACTACTCTAACTAACTTGCAATCAATGCTGTCAGCATTCTGCAGTATGCGCTCGCAACTAGTGCACCTCTCCTAAATGAAGTGTGCCCATGACATAATATCAAAAGCTGTATCATTTAATAAAAGATTCATTGGTCTCATTTTGTTGAAAAACAGCCTTCGATTCCTTTCCTTCCAAAACGTCCAGACGTCCGCCGACCAAGCCACCCCCATAATGTTCTTTTGAGCCGCATCAACCGACCGGCCGGCATGGACCAAACTTCTTTCGAGCCGCATCAACTGAGCCATTAGGGAGGAATTTTAGCTTAGGGACTATTCAGCTTTTTAATATGTATAACTTTATGAGTTTGAATACAATCCGGTGGTACCAGCTTTTTAATATCTATAACTTTTTTTAATATGCATTGGCTACTCATATAGATGGTGCCAATTGAATGGGTAGGTCATGCAAATGAAGTCTATGTAGTTGACTGCGTAGCTAATGACCCTTATTTTCATGGGGTCCATGCAGTTGATCAACTGCATTGGTGTGCAAACCTCTTCTCCAAGTCGGCTCATGTAAATAACCTCTCCGTGCTATAAATTTATTACCCATGCAAGTCTGCCCCGGTTGCCCATGTAAACAAGTTCTCAAGTAATAGATTTAGTACCAATATAAATAAACAAATTGAATGGGCCGAAATTTTTAGCCTATGCTGTTTTGTATGCTGTTTTGTATGCCCCGGCATCTATTTAAGGATGTAATAATTGACCTTTGTTACTTGTACTTATAATGCAAATTCTAGTAGGGTGGGCTTGGACTTGAAATTTCATGTACGATACGAATAAACCTTTTTCTTAGTCCATCAAATATGAAAATGATACAAGTAAAGCAGGCAGCTAATGGGAATTTTCTGAAAAAGGGTATGGGGACACGCAATTCAATCACTAATATGCATGGGGATTCCATCCGAGTTTTGAAACTAGTATCGTCCCCATAAGAACAAAACCATATTTGATAATTATTCATTTAAACATATATCCTTTGTAATGGGCATCCTAGTTGTGTTGAATTTGAAGTTTGTACATGACAGTCTGTGTACCATCTTTGGTGTTGTACCTTGCTTTCTTATTTATTTACATTTTTAAGCAGTTGAAGACCAACACCTAGTACTAATTCTTCAATTCAGTCCTAATTGTTTAACCCAGTACACCGAGAGTTTGTGTACCAGCACTGGCAGATCCATGAAGAAATTGAGATAAGCAAGTGTCTACTCCTAGATTTGATTTTTTTTTCAATTCAGTACTAATTGTTAAATGTGTCTATCCCTGATCAGATTTAGTACCTACTCCTAGCCTGTGTTAGTCCAATTTTTGAACCGATTTTTTCCAAACGAAATGCTATTTGGCTAAGAACACTCCCATTTTGAATTGTGCCAAACTAATTTTTAATTATCTTAAGAAAAATGTTTCAACGCTGTGTATATCAATTTTATGATTATGACAGATTTTTTTAACAAATATAGTTATAGAAACTGAGTTGAAATTGTGTACCCGATAAATTAATGGGTTTGAACCTGATTAGTGCCCTACCCTAACAGAAATTCTAAATCAGCCCCTGGTTGTGTGTGTGGGAGAGAGACTCTTTTCTTCAGCAAGAAGGTCTTTTAAAGCTAGCAAAGGAGAGGAGGCCGTACAGGGATCAATGACTTGGCATGCCTTAATTTCATTTGAGCCCTTGGTTTCATCTTGATTGAAAGGTTTGGAATGATGCTCAATTGCTCACTCAGATTGGTAACATGGCGCTTATTTGTGCTTTATCTAAGTCAAAAGAGGTTCCTTTTGTGTTTTATATGAGTGATGGGAGCCTTTTGAGAGCCATCAAGTTGCTGTGAAATTTGTTTAATATTTCATTATTTTGTCTCATTTGGAGAAGGAGGCTATTCAGCAGCCGTAGACTTGATGCCCATGAGCCTGGTCGAATAGAAGGTAGCAGTTCAAGGGAACCCCACTGGTCAGATTAAACGAAACAGGGAGAGAATTGGTGCCTTTGTTCAAATTTCTGTTTTTGTTTTTCTTCTAGCATACCTGATGACTATGAACCAAAACAGTGACTATGGGCTGGAGTGGACCTATAGCACCAACGTTCAAATGAAAGAGGGACCCATTGATCAGTTTATCAGTTTAAGTGAGAGACGAGCAGCGCCTCACCTTACATTTTGCCGATTCTTTGGTTAGGCTAGGCGCACGTAGGCCTTGAAGGCGGTTGAATAGTGGTTCATATGGTCCGTCAGTTGAGTAGGCATGGGAAATGCAGATGGGGCCCAGTATGAGATCTAGTTAATGAGTCGCTACAACTCTCCAGCACTTCTGGACCTTCATCATTTTTATTTCTTTCTTCAGCCTAATTTATTTCTTCGGACCACGTAGCAGTCAAGCCCAATACTCCTCTTTAATTTAATTTGGACTCTTAAATTATTGTTTGGGTCCGAATTGTTCGCTGCTCGACATAGGCCTACATTACAAGAATATTACAAGCACGACATAGGCCTATGCCATTTGAAAATCAGATCATGTAAGAAATTCATTGCATACATATCTTACTTTCAGCCCACTTCTTCTCCAATTAGACCTCAACTGGACCCTCCATTTTATTATATATTTTCAATTGCTTCACTACTTCTTCATTTGTAGGCTAATGGTCATCTCCATTTTTTTTTCTTATGTACTTTTAACCCCTTGCTACTTAATTTTATTTCCATTATTTTTCCTTTCTTTTCATTTCATTCTTTATTTCATTTTCAAAATTTTTAGGTCCAACACACTTATATTTTACCATACAAACCGATATCAGAAGATCATTAAATTATTCTATCGGTTAATTAGGATAATAATACCGCTATAATTAGGTAAATCTCTTATATTGGTACATTTCCAACTACCGATAGAAAAGAGTGGGGTACGTATCCTATCGTAAGCTTACTGAAGTAAAATAAAATGTGAACAAGACTAATGCTAAACTGATATAGATAAAATAAAACTAATGTTCAATGTATATACATATAAAAACATTTCTCCTTATTGACACACTCATTGGTAGGCAATATTTCTCCAATTCAATGTATTTTCATAGTTCCGAACTAGTGATGACATAATTCTGTATCATTCTCATTGTAGTACGTCTGAAATCAACACAATTATTGTTCTTGCAATTATCTTTTTTAAATAGCAATTTTGGATCAAAATCAAAATAATAATATGTTATGTATTTTTTATATTGAATAATGTATTATGTTTATTTTAGTGTATCAAGACCCAAGCCGACTGCTTGTAGTATGTCAACATCGATCTTTTATTATCTAAACTGACCTGATGTGACATTGATCAACTTAACCCTACTTGTTTTGTCTAAATAATTATATTATACCAACGACTTCGTTATTTTTACCAGAGCCTAAACCGCCAGTAGTCACTATTAGGTTATTGATGATTGAATATTTGAATGTACTAGGCGCATGGTTAAATCAAAATATTCATTTGTCGTTGCATAAAATTTAAAACCCGGTTCAGTAATTTGGGTTTATAATTGGCGGCTAAGCACGCCTGTTGACTGTGTTTGAACCACAGAACTGGCATGTGCACTGCCCTTAATTACCTGTCTCTATTAAATTCAATTCCTTTGTCTCACGGCAGAGTTTATTTGTGGGGGAGTGCTATTCTACACGCAATAATTGTAATAATCAGCACTGAGAGAAACTTTTTTCTTTTATACCTGTTTTACCCTTTCAACAGTATCATTCTTTGATTGACTCAATTAATGCATATTCTCTTCAAAGAAAAAAAAAGGAAGTTACACCGACTTATCTTTCGTTTATTTTTGTATGGTCCCATATCTGAATATTTACAAGATCTCTCTTTTTTTTTTCTTAATATAACAGTAAAATTTCACACAAATCCTGTTGTCCTCAATACCAATCTCGGTACTGATCTTTAACACAACACCTTATTCTGCCTCTACCTCAGTACCAATACCAGTCTCTAGTAGAGACTGTTCATTCAACAAAATTGTTATCATGTGTTATTGGTGTCCCTTTCAATGTATTGTTTGTTGTTTAGGTAGTTCTGGAATTTCAAACAAAAATACATCTCTTATGATTTTTTCTGGAAAAGAAGGGAAGCCAGAGAGGCTTCTGATTTGGAAAACACATCACTTTGTTTTTTCTTTTATTAATTTGATTGTTCCAAAAATGGATGCATGAAGGAATATTATTGATTTTTTTTTTGTTTGTTTTCCTCTTGTTTGTTATAATTTCAGAAGCTGTTGATTATTGGTTATCATGTCTGATTCAAAATTAGACCTTTGTGTTACCTACAATAATGTCAAAATACTTGTATCAATGAAAAAATCATAACAGACAACAAATAAATTCATAACATACATGGTCTTAATTAACATAGTTTTTTTTCTTCGGACCATGTATGGTTGGTTTCTTTTCTTTTTTATTATTCTATCTCCATTTTTCATTTTTTAGTAGTGCGCTAGTGTAATATTGTCTTAATTAACATAGTTTTTTTACAAATTATTTTTATCAAATTTTTCCTACTTTTTGGCTATAAAACAAGGCTTCTGCCAAAAAAATCCCGATTTACCGATCCTATTCTTCCGATTCTGGCCGATTCATCCGAGTCCGATTCCACGGTCAAGAACCCGATTCCGATTCCGAGTTTCAGAACCATGTACAAAACAAGTTCCTGCTAAAAAGATCCGAGTTTCCGATCCGATTCGGCCAATTCCAACCGATTCATTTGATTCCGATTTCACGATCAAATGACTGATCCCGATTCTGATTCCGATTTTTCCTTCTATGTTTTTTTCTTTTCAAAGTTACTCTACTGAAATTTTCACTCGCTCCTTTTATTACTCTGTATTTCATACTTCAAATTTGAGCTAAGGAGAAAGAGGTTGCTAATTTACTGGCATAATTGCTGATATCGTGAGTAATCTTATATGTAAATATGCTCTCCAACAGAGCTGAAATGGGGTCTCCGGTTCCGCAATAGGAGGCATGTTGCCCCCAAGGCATTCTATACATCCGCAATATTTAGATGGCACCTTGCGGAATCTCTCAGGCACATGCCATACCAACAGCACAGATCATGGAGGCTGGTGATATGTGGCGCACTAGTCTTTTACTGATGTAGCAAAAGAACTAAGTCCGCTCGTGCTGCATTGATAGCTTAACTAAATCTTTTGGAATTCTCAATTTTGAATCACCATGCTTTTACCATTTATTTGGGGGTATAAGTGATCGCTGAGTTTTGGTATTAGGGAATTATGCTGTTTGTGGAATTTTTGCTTAGAACATCACTTCTGTTTTTGATAATGAATTCATCAATTTTGAGGAATTCAGTTTACTACCCAATTGGTATTAATATTTTTGGACCTTTTTTAGGTCATGTCTGATGAAAAGTTATTTATTTATTCGTGCTTAACTGGGTGATTCTAAAATTTAGGGCTCACCAAATCATGAGATCATGAATTAACGGTTCAGATTATCAGAGATCATCCAAAGTCATTGAAGATAGCCTATAATTCAGTGACCTCACGACTTCGTCAAAAAAAGACTCGTAGTTGCAAGGAATAGTCAGTGCAATTATACTTGCAATAAAAGCGGACATGGACTTGACAATTACCTATAAGATATGATTTTTTTTTTCTCCGTTCATCAAATATTATGAATAAACTAATAACGCAGCCAGCAATAAAATTTAATTATCTGCAAATATATAAATACTAACTTTTCAGTATGGATAAGAACAATTTTGCACTTGTTATTCTTGTAGTAATTTATAAGTACAAAATCGTATTTGATAATTATGAGTCATTTATATAGCCGTATATTAGTTGTACTGGCAACCAAGATGATTTTTCTAACATTTTGAATAGTAGCCGTGTTGCTCTCCGTAGTCCAACGACACCCCGAATGAAGTCTTCCATGAAAAGAATGGCCTAGGCTTGTTATTTCCCACCAAACCCATGCCTTCACCTCCTGGCCCTGAATGTGCAGCGTGGTTAATGCATAGACGACAGGTAGGTAATACCAGTGTACTATTTATTTTATATCCATGTCCCTATTCATAAAATAGGAACTTTGGAAATCTGGGCACAATATTTCAATTAAGCATTTATGTTGGAATTTTGAACGCGAAGATGGGTTCTATTGAGCTGTACGATATCTTCACAAAGGATTAATTATATAAGCACTAAGGATCGATCAGGGGATATCTTCAGAAAGACATTAGATACATCAAATTTTCAAGTTGCATTACTCGAGTTCTAGTGATCTACACGATCCCAACTTGAGAGGGAGTGTTGAAAATAGCTAAGCAAACAACAACCGGAGATGCACAATTTGGGGACACATATCCATCAAAAAGCTATGTGGAAATTTTCAGATTATATCCAAAGATACAAATCTCTTAGTTTGGCTGAAGATTAATTGCTCCATTTACAACAGAAGCTACTTAACTGCTACATAATATTTGCTTTAATATTTTCCTGATTATGTTTATTGCCTTAATTATTGTCAACGGCAATATTGCCTTCTTTCCTATAAATAGCACTCTGTATTATATTGTAAGTAAGATTCATACCAAATTGGTATTAATATTTCTGGACATTTTTAAGTCATACCAAATAAAAATTTATTTATTTATTCTTGCTTAACTGGGTGATCTAAAATTGGGGAGTCATCAGATGCCTGAATTAACGGTTAAGGTTTTATGGTTCACATTACTTTTAGGTGTTTTGTGTAGTTTGATATTTCAGAGCTTGTATTTCGTTATTTTTGTATGAACATTTGAGTTTCATAATGAAACTGGTGGTATCCCCACTTTATTAAAAAAAAAAAAAAGATTATCAGAGATAATCAAATGTCATTGAAGACCCTATAATTCAGTGACCTCAGGACGTTGTCAAAAAAGAGTCGTAGTTGCTCAAGATTAATTAATTACTGCAATTATATTTGCAATAAAATTATAAAAATTGACATGGTCTTGAAAATTACCAACAGGATATGAATATTTTTTTTTCTCCGTTCAGCAATGAAATTTATTATTTGCCAACAGCAACCATAAACAACACATTATACACGGATGCAAAAAATTTCCACATTAACAGTGCGTGTAATGGGAGGATGTGCTCGCCTAAAAAAAAGCTCTAACAAACAAAAATGGTCGGAAAGTTTTAAACCGTGTACGTAAGTCACAAATATTTGTACAAGGGTTAATAATATCGAACCATGTATGGTTGTACGACTTCATACACGGATTTTGCTGAGAAAACCATCTACGATATTTCTCAGTTTCCAAACAGAGTTTTTGGTAGAAGAAGTCTACGGTTCATTTGTGCATCTCAGCCAAAACCCATGTTAGTAATTAATATCTTGTACGTCTAAACCACCTCTTCGCACTTACACCCTCTAATTGAGGTAGATTGAGACTTCGACTCTTCGTCCCTCATCTTCATAACCCCCTCATGTGCAATCTTACTTTCTGTCAAGGTTTAACACAATGTCACTTAGAGGAACTATGGCGAGCTATAAGACTCGGCTACCCCAATCAGATGGAGAAGACATGAAAAGAATATTATTCAATAACTAGCAACTATGTTTTTGATAATCATAACTTGAATATTTAATCATAGTTTTTCTTAGAAGAGGAACCTTTACATGATTGTGAGACAAATTACATCTATGGAGAGATTCCACGATTGGAAAAAGTTGTGAATAACCTTCACAATCTTGATTCTTTACTGGCTAGCAAACATGAATAAAAAAAAATTTAAATAATAATTAGCATGCACGATTATGTAGAAATGACCGTGTATAAAACAATATGAATTAGGGTTTTCATGTTTTTGCGTCTATTTTTGTAAAGTATACACAGTTTTGGTAGGACCCGTGTTTGTTCAAGTTCACTATACATGGATATTTTGTATGAACCGTGTTTGATTATTAGTTAGGGTTTTTACTTTTTGGCGCCTCTTCGAATTTTGCCCGGTCTATAATTCTCAACAACTCCACCACTAAGTAAATAACTCTTTCCTCAATCACTTCTCCCTCTTTATACTCTTAACTTATTGATCGGTCTCTCAAGCTCCCTCTCCATTTCTCTCTCTTAGGATTTCATATATATAGCCGATGTCTCTTTAGGGTTTTGGCACCACCGTGAAAACCACTAATTTTCCAACTAAGTTCCATTTTGCTATCTAAACTCGTTAGCTAGATTTGTCGTGAGTAAGAAGGATTCAAAGTATTAGGCCAAGTCTTATTGTGAAAGACATAAAACAAATGATTTCCTCCTCCATCTGTTTGTGTCTTTGTGGGTTTGGTCATTGTCCTTCCCGTGGAGACACATAACAAAGAATGCGAGGTAGGAGGCAAAGAATTGGAGTCTATTCGCACCACCCTGATTTATAAGAGGATAATCTTTTAATTTGTGTGTTAATCTTTTAAGTTCTGATTTATCTTGAGTTTGGCTTGAAAAAATATATATGAAACTGATTGAGTATAAACTTGCTTTACATGCATAAACATGCTTTAATTTGTTTGCTCCATAATGATGTGTATAATGTAAAGTTGTTGAAGACCGGTATGTAAAGGTGAAGGGAAAAAAACATGTTTGTGTGCAGTTCTTAATGTACTTGCTAGTTATATATGTATGATTGTTGCATGATCTGAATTTATTGTGCAAATTATGATAGAGAATGATAAAACCAATGACAATTCTTGATCAGTCGAGACAAAAGGAGAACCTGAACTGAGAACCGTTTACAAGGATAGGATGTCAAGTTCTGTTTTCTTTATTTTTTTATTTTATTTTCTTCTTATCTGAAATTGTTAGGGTTTTGACATTTCATTTTGATTAGTACCTCTCAGAGGTTCTCTAGATGAAATGTTGAATATGTGAATTGTATGTATAATGTATATTTTCGATGTGAATTGTATTTGTTTGTTGAATGTTAATGTTGAATATTCTAGTTTATTGAATGTTAATGTTGAATATTCTTGTTTGTTGAATGTTTAATGAATATATGATTGATTATTTTCTATATGTTCTAATGTAGAATATTTATTGAGTTATGGATGTGTAATTTTAATTGTATGTTTAATGGCTATCAAATATGAATACGTGTCAATTATAAATCGTATATAGGAAAAAAAATGTTCACGGTTCTAATTAACGAATCTTGTATTGTTTCCAAAATAATACATGGATGCCTTGTACAAACCATTTATATAATTGTTGTTATCGTACACTGTTATTTTGGCTGTGTAGAAATCACTACTTTCAGCGCCCATTTTTGTTTAGACCTGACACGGTTCATTTCTATTAACCATGTTAGTGTTATATAGACATGGTTCGGAAACCGTGTACAACGTACCAACCTATTCATACACGAAGCTCGCTGCCATGATTGTGTAACCGTGCGACATTAGCTTTTCGGACCATGTATGGTCGCGTTTTCTGTACTAGTTCTGAAAGATATAATTACTAACTTTTCAGCATGGATAAGAAATTTTTTGTACTTATTATTCTAGTAGTAATTTATATTTACAAAATCGTATTTGGTAATTATGAATCATTCATTTTCCCGTACATTATTTGTGATGGCAACCAAGATGAATTTTCTAACATTTTGAATAGTCAGCCGTGTTGCTCTCCATAGTCCAATGACACCCCGAATGAAGTCTTCCTTGAAAAGAAAGGTTTGTTATTTCCCACCAAACCCATATGCCTTATCCTCCTGGCCCTGAATGTTACGTTAATGATGATTGAATGTACATGTTAATGATGATTGAATGTACATGGAGCATGGTAACTCATAGAGGACAGGTATGTAACACCACTCTATTATTTATTTTATATCCATGTGCATATTCATAAAATAGGAACTTTGGAAATTTGGGAACAATTTTTCAATTAAGCATTTCTGTTCGAATTTGCAATTGTCAAGCGCCATGCATTGGCTATTTAGTTGGTGTGATACGTGGTGCCAAAATGAAAGTGTGCTAAGAATAAAATTATAAGGTGTTACTAGTGCAAAAAACGCGACCAAACACATATTATACACGGATGCAAAATAATTTAACATTAATTGAGTGTAATGGGAGGAGGTGCTCACACGAGAAAAATCTCTAATATACACATATGGTCCGAAAGTTTTGAATCGTGTTCATAAGTCACGTTTATTTTTTCAAATATAAACTTCACAATTTTGTTTTCAATTGAGAAAAGTTGCGAATAACCTTCATAATTTTGTTGATTAGAAGTCGTAGCATGATCATTTGGTATTTTGCATATTTACACTTTTTATTTTCTAATTAGCCCTCAAATTAATATGTATGAAGTTCATTTTATGATTCTTTACTAGCTTGCAAACATTAATAAAAAAAATTTACCGTATGCTATTCTATAGAAATAACTGTGTATAAACCCCTGTGAATTATTTGTTTTTTCGCGCCTATTTTTGTGAAGTATACAAGGTTTTAACAGGAACCATATATGTTTAATTTATCTATACACTGTTTTCTTTTTGAACCGTGTATGATTAGTAGTTTGGGTTTTTACCTTTCTGGCGTATCTTCGATTTTTGCTATGTTTTTCATTCTCAACACTTCCACGTCTAATCAGATAACTATTATCCTTGGCCTCTTCTCTCTCTTTATACTAAATCTCCTCCCTCTTCAATTCTCTCTCTCTCTTAGAGTTTCACAGCCGCTGTCTCGCTATTTTTCTGGTTTGAATCCACACTCACCCCTTTCTCTCACCCGCTGTACTCTTTTGAATTAGAGTTTTTTACAATTAGAACCAAAATTATTATTTGTCAATAATATTATATGAAGGAATAATTAATTTTTTATATTTGGGAAATTTAAATATTTTCCAATCAAATATAATTTGCAAATATCTTATTTATATTCCAGTCATTTTTGTAAGCAATTTGCAAATATTTAAGAATATCATTCACAAATAATTTACAAAACATTGTTATTTGAAAATAATTATTCCACAATTTTAAAAATAATTATTTATGCAATTAATTTCACTTCTAATTTGAAAAAAATGTTTAATTGGAAAGCAATTATTTATGAATTTATTTAAAGAAAATACTATATATAGTTCAATAATCCTACTTGGTTATCTTAATTTGTTTATATATGAGTTAGATAACATGCAATATATCCGGGGGATATATCGGACTCTACATATACTAATATTTTTTGAATGTATCAAACCCAGCACGTTTTGCAATATATCAATATCATTTTATGTCCGGGCTGACCTGATTAGTCATGGGTCAACTTAATATACCTGTTTTATCTTGATTTTTATTTATATGTGTTGGTTAACAAAATGATGACAGCACCAAACGTGTTGCTCTTATCTTAATTTTTATTTATATGTGTTGGTTAGCATTTGATGACAAAATATCTGATGGACAGCACGAAACGTGTTGCTCTCCACTGTTTTATCTTAAGTTTTATTTATATGTGTTCAGTTGCGAGTCTAGAATTTGAGCTAGGGGTAGGCAAAAAACGGATTCGGGTTCGAATAAATTAAATGGTTCGGATTTCAGATTCAAGACACAATTAAAAAAAATAGCAAGAAATATTAAAGGTTTCAACTAAGTCAAATTATGGTAATATAAGGAATTAAATTGGGAAGGGAGCATATGGACATGTATATATAATATAAGGGATTAGATTTGGCAAATTGAGATTGTGTTGCCATCAAGCAGGTATGTCTCTTTGCAGAACATTCCTCAAGAGGATCTAAGCATTATTATGGTATGTTTCTGAACAATCTTTTTGTACCAGTTGAGAAAAAACTAGTCTATAATTGGGTTTTTATTTTTCAGTTCTATCAATTTAGCTTATATAAGCCTTTGCTATTTGAATTCCCAACTGTTTTCTCGATTTGATATTCTTTGTACATTTTCGGATTTTGAAACTTCAGTTTTGGTAATGCTTCTTTAACATTATATACTCTCAATAGCTTTGTTAGAGAAAAATTTAGAACTAGCAAGGAAAAAGACAAGGCTTTGCAAGAGTTAGGCCGGCTAATTAAAGAAGCACTTACTCGATAAAGTATGGTAACCTTTTTCTTTCCCATTTGTTTTGTAATGATTTGTTACCTTTAAATTTCATGCGTACGTAGAAATACAACAAATCTCTTTGAAGGTATAATTTTTGTTGCATACTTGTACTTTCTAAAAATGTGCTTTCTGAAACGCGGGAGTCTTCATTTAGATATTGATGAATCTATCATATTTTCTTATAAATATAATGTATTTGTCGAAGCGATAAATGTGAGTGACTTCTTATTTTTTTAACAGATGTACTAATAAGTTAAGGGTTTTTTTCAATATTTTTTCGGACAGGAAAATGAAGATTCAATAATAGAACTGGAGGCAGCCGAAGCAGTACCTGCTTCGAATATACAAATCTCTTGTGATATATATATATATATATGATCAGAGGTGAGAGAGCTTGATCATTAAGATTGCTTGTTCGAGTAGATAGGTTGGATACTGGGTTGGGGTTTTGTGCAAGATCAATCTGTTATTGACCTGGTTATTATTTGCTTAATTCTTTTGATATGTTCTTCTGAGTGTTGAATAATAGTGAGATACTTTGATTTTGTAAATTTGATATTTGATAATTGTGTTATTTAGTATATTTTGATATAATATAGTATGATTATTGGAATTGTTGAGTGTTGAATATTATTGGCCAGCAAATTTGTGGTGTCCTTATTACAAAAATAATTCGAAAAAAAATTAGCAACAATTTGGATCGACTGTTTATTAAGTGACTAATTTGATAGCAAGATTTAGGATCATCTATTTATTAAACGACCAATCCTGATAGCAAGAATCAGAATCGGCTATACCTCTAATCCTGATTAGTAGTACTATTAGTAAAGCCTAGGTCAGGATGGCATGCAGATCCGATCTTGATAACTGTTTTGGACCAATCCTGATTGCTGATTCTCCACTAGTAATAAATAATTACAAAATCACATTTGATGATAAGTAATCAATCATAAACCTGATGTTATTTGTAATGGCAAGTCATCTTTTAAAAAACTAATTCATATGGTTTAAATACAAGATCGACAACTATTTACATTTTTGTTATATTTTATGATATTATGCATGTGTTAAATTTTATGTTTGTATATTTTTAAAAGGAATATACTTGGATAAAATTATTTCTTGCTATTTTCAATATAGAAATGGATAATTTGTAACATTTTTGTTATATTTTATGATATTATGTTTATGTTAAATTTCATCTTTGTATATTTTGGAAAGGAATATACTTAGATACATTATTTCTTGCTATTTTTCAATATATAGAATTGGATAATTTCTATTCTAGTTGCACGTACCCATTAAGGAAAGATAAATATGAATAATAATAATAGTTAGACAAGATAAAAATTAGTTAGAGTCTTTTAATAGTACCGAACTAGTGATGGCATAATTATCTATCATTCGCATTAATGTCTGAAACCCAATGAACTCGGTATTTAGGGTGGCAAAAATTTGGATAGCACAGATAATATAATAAGAATTTCTGAATGTAACAAATCCTTCAGGATTTGTATTATGTCAAGATTTTTTTTATCTGAGGTGACCTGACTAGTCATAGGTCTTAACCCTATTGTTTTATCTCAATTATTTTTGTGTTCGTTAATATTTGATATCAAAATATCCGATGGACAGCTCCAAACGTTTTGCTCTCCACAGTCCAATGATACCCCGAATGAAGTCTTCCATGAAATGAAGGTCTCTTATCCATACCTCTCCAGGCTCCAGCTAGCCTTAAGAGTTACGTTACTAATGACATTTACATGGAGCATGGTTAATTCATAGGCGACATGCAGTTAGGTAATTAACATAGACCTTTCATAAAATATGTTGCATTCAATCTCTAATTAAGACAAGTACGTCTGTTGACTCTTTTATCCACATAACTAATAAGTCGCATCACTGAGTTTATAAAAGGACCAACTCTGATGCATTTTAGCAATAACTTGAGTTCTTAGCATTATTAATTTTTAGCAGCAATGAGGAGCATTCTCTTGTTCCTTGCACTACTCTTTCTACTCCCTCTTGCACAATCTTCTCTCATATCTCAAGCACAAGCTCTTCTTCAATGGAAATCAACTCTTCAGACTCAACAACCGCTTTCATCTTGGAATCTGCATGCCCACCCATGCAACTGGACTGGAATCACTTGCCGCAACACTAACAAAAGAAGGCAAGTTATCACTAAAATTCATCTTTCCCATATGGGTCTAGATGGAAAATTAGATGCTTTTAATTTCTCTGCTCTTCCATCCATCAGAATTTTTAATATCAGTCATAATAAACTCAGTGGAGTAATTCCTTCATCCATATGTCTCTTCTCAAAACTGACATATCTTGGTCTCCAAGATAATGTTTTCAGCGGTTTGATTCCGCCTTGCATCGGAAACTTGACGAATATAAACTCTTTGCTTCTTTGGAATAATAATCTCTCTGGACCAATCCCTCGTGAAATAGGTGACCTTAGACAGTTGACAAAATTAGATCTAGATAACAATTGTCTAAGTGAAGAAATACCTACTAATTTAAGGAACTTAACAAATCTTTCCCATCTGATTCTTTGGAGTAATAAGCTCTCTGGATCAATTCCTCCTGAAATTGGTAAACTTAGATATTTGAGAGTTTTAGAACTATCAAATAACTTTCTGAGTGGAGAAATACCTACCAATTTAGAAAACTTAACTAATCTTGTCTTGTTCGCTCTTGTTGAAGATAATCTCTCCGGACCGATCCCTCCTAAAATTAGTAAACTTAGAAATTTACAAATCTTAGATCTAAGAGAAAACTTTATAAGTGGAGAAATACCTACTAATTTAGAAAACTTAACCAATCTTGAACAACTGTATCTTGATGGTAATCATATCTCCGGCTCAATCCCTCCTGAAATTGGCAGACTTAAAAATGTGATGGTGTTACATCTATCAAAAAACATTTTCAGTGGAGAAATTCCAAGCGCAATAGGAAACCTAAGTAATTTGGGCATTGTTGATCTCTCATCAAATAATCTATCGGGGCTAATACCAGCAGAACTTGGTAGATTACAAAGATTGATTGAACTCAATTTAAGTCACAACAATTTCATAGGAGATGTACCAAAAGATTTGGGAATGTTACATACATTGGTAAATCTTGATATATCATCAAATAACCTGACAAGTGTTCCAGAAGAACTAGGTAATTGTGTTGATCTTCAATTATTAAACCTCGGCAGTAACAGTTTGATAGGAAAAATTCCTTCTAATTTTGGAAATTTAGTACACTTACTCGACCTCCTAGATTTGAGCTCAAATTTTTTAACTGGGGAAATACCTCTAACGCTAGTGCACTTAACCATGTTGCAAACCCTTAATCTCTCATACAACAATTTAACAGGTCAAATTCCACCTTCATTGGGTGACATGTTCAGTTTGACAACCATAGATTTGTCATACAATCAATTAGAGGGTCCAGTGCCCAATATAAAGATTTTTCAAAATGCCCCAGAACAATGGTATATACACAACAAAAATCTTTGTGGCACTATTCAAGGTTTGCCCTTGTGTGATGGATATGTTAAAGATAAGAATGGCTCAACTAGACAACGAATGGTTATGTTGATTGCAACTCTAACTTGTTGTGCTGCATTACTAACCTCTTTCTTACTCTGGCTACTTTACCTACTTTACTCAAAAAAGATAAAAGCAAAACCAAAGCACACCGGCAATCCTAGTAGAGGAGAATTTTTTTCCGTATGGAATTTTGATGGGAGAGATGCTTATGAAGAGATTATAAGGGCCACAGAGAATTTTAATGAGAAATACTGCATTGGAAGTGGAAGTCATGCAAGAGTTTACAAAGCCATTTTAGCGCCAGATAACCTCACAGTAGCCGTAAAGAAAATCCAGTTAGCAGACGGTGAAACCTCACTAGATGTTGAAGCATTCAATAGAGAAATTAGCTCTATAACCCAGATTCGACACCGCAACATTGCTAAATTATTTGGTTATTGTTCCTCACCTCAAAATAAATTTCTTGTATACAAGTTTTATGAGAAGGGGGATTTAAATAATATTCTTAATAGCCAGGAAGCAATAGAACTAGATTGGGCAAAGAGAATGGTTATATTGAGAGATGTTGCCAGTGCTCTATCACATTTGCATAATAATTGCAATCCACCAATAGTACATAGGGATGTAACTTCTAGAAACATCTTGGTCGATTCCGAGTTTACAGCAAGTATCTCGGATTTTGGTACTGCTAAATTTCTCAAGCCAGAGTCTTCTAATTGGACCACGCTAATTGGAACCTGTGGTTACATAGCACCAGGTTTGTATACTTAACCACCCCATTATCTTATTTTAGTTTCCATCATTATACTTTTATAAAATAATAACGTGGAGATAATTGCAATCTGAATTTTTGCGAACTAGCCTATACCATGAGGATGACTGAAAAATGTGATGTATATAGCTTCGGAGTAATCATGTTGGAACTGCTTATGGGAAAGCACCCTGGTGATATGATCAATCTATCAGCTTCCGATAAAGTGGAAATCATACTCCAAGATATCCTTGACCAACGCATTGAACAACCAACAGGACAAGTCATCAATGAGATTCTCAAAGTGATTCAAATTGCATATGAGTGCTTGAATAATAACCCATCACTCCGTCCAACAATGCAAGAGGTGGTGAATCGTATCTAGATGTGAATTGTCCGCTGCTTCATAAATTATGGTTTTAATTCTATGTTTGAAGATTAGTTTGGTATTGGCAGTTAGAATTAAGTTTTATAGCATGATGCTTTATTTCATATTTTGTATTTGGATTGGAAGTTTCTATGCTTTATTAAAATTCACTTATTCTATGTACGTGTGGTGAGAAACATTCATTGTGCATATAATAGTACTAAGTGTTGTGGTGGGTATTTATAGTATTACATTGTTGTAATTTTCAATTTATGAAATTTGGATGATATGTTACCAATTATAAGCTCTTCACTTCCTCTTTTTCAGATCTCACTATGTTTTATTCTTTCTGTAATTTCTTAGCTCTAAAATATTTTCATTTGTAAAGACACAAGATGTATCTAAATTACAAAAGTCAACTTAAAGAGAAAATTATAATAAATAAATAAAAAACAATTGATAAACATGGATAATGCATTGTAACTAATAACTGCAATAAAAAATAAAGCAAAACAATAGAATAATCAACATTTTTGTCTCATGATCTTAGCTTGCCAAGAAAAAGATTACACGCTTCCATTTAATTGTATATGTCGATGTATAAATTTATCAAAAACTTAAATGTCCGGATTATATTCAGGATATTTATCGCCACAATTTGGGCCTACTTTTGGATACCGTGGATGACAATGGGTTACATTCTTTAAACAGAGATGCTATATATTACGGAAGTGTCCTGATGTAATAGGCCCATAAACCCAGTTACATCGGAAGTTTCCATATTATTATGCCCATATAATCCTGTCCAATAAAGCCCATTACAGAAGGGGCCCATTGCTCGCAAATATCCAGCAATTATTTCTCTCGCTTTGCACTTTCCCTCTCTGCCCCCTCGCCAGAAACCCTCTCAAGCAATATCGCAAAATCAGAGCAGCAATGGAGTCGCTCCAAAGACTAGTGGCGCACATACAAGCCCTGATGAAGCCCTAAGAGTTGCGTCAAGTCTTGTAAGTAACGAGGCACTCTGCTTGCAAGCCTGATGCCACTCGCTGTTAGCTCGACAACTCCAAGCACTCCCTCGGATTCCTCTATCTCTTGTAAGTAATCTAAGTATCACTTGCTTGTCTGAGGTTTTTCGCTGATATAAAACCATAAATCGATGTTGTCCTTATGTGCTTGTAGTACATCCTGATTATGCAGTAGGAAAAAGTAGTTGTTAAGGTTAGTGGCATATATAATTCCTGATATTGACTGTAATCTTATCTGTATATATGCATTTGGGTTTCCTGTTATGCAAAGGGATCAACAGAACTGAAATGGTACCTCCAGTGCAGATATACCAGACATGATGCTCTCCAAGGCATTTTATACGTATGCAATATTTAACAGGGCTTCACATGACTAAGCAACAGCAGAGATGGTGGAAGTTGGTGATAGGTGGCGCACCTGGTCTATTGCTGATGTAGCAAAAGAATCAAGTTTGCTCATGGTGCGTTGATAGATGGCACCCCATGGAGCATTTATTTTGTGGGATAGGTGGTGATAAAATGAAAGGCAGGTTAGAGCTGCAAAAAGGAAGCAGTGTGTCGTGAAATTTGGTGTCATGGTCTTATACTGTTTTGGGATTTATTTTGTTGTATTTGTTTAGAACAGCAATTTGTCTTTATTTTTATTTTATTTTTAATGGAACGAGTTGAATTGCGACAATTTGTTTTTAAATAAATTCATCTCCATTTGAGGAATTTTATGTAATAATACCATATTGTTTTTATTTTGTTTGGACTATTTTAGGTAATGTCAGAATGAATTTTTTTTTATTCTTGCTTAACTGAGAGATTTAATGATTGTGGTGTCACGGAATCATCAGATCCTGAATGAACGGTTAAGATTGTTAGAGCATCTAATGTCATTAAAAATAAGAGAAATTTAGATATTTGCCAATCTAATATCACTTAATTTATCAATATCCCTTTCTCTTCATTTAATAACTTAAATATAAAATTTGATATTAATAAAACATTAAAAAATGACAATTATATCCCTTCTTCATTATTAACATTTAACCAAAAAATAAAACAAAAATGTCAGAATTGAAGGTCTTCTCCCTTGCCTCTCCGCTTCTAATTCATAATAGGTATATGATCAGACTGATCTAGAATGCTCTCTCCTCTCAACCCCAGATCACAAATTTTTATTTTCTTCTCATATATCTTGTTGTTCTACTAGTTATGAAGCAGTGGGAAAGATTCTCAATTTATGCAGGTACTGTACCTGACTATTATTCTACAATCGACATTAGGACATCTCCCAATGGTACAATATGAGTAGGAGGTGATGGCATCATAAATAAAGCTCTTAACGAGTTGCTTATGAGTTATAAGGAGGGATATTGATAAAGCGATTTTGGTGCCAACAGGAAGAGTGTCTGTAAAATTTATATTGCATGGACTGTTCTTGGAATTAAGGATCCTGTCTTGGCCAAAACAGCTATAGTAAAGGCACTAAAATTTTTGTTGATTGATGATTGTTTATTGTGTGGATTGGTAAAACACTTATCAGGTCACGTATTAATTCAACTTCCGCACACCCCAAAATTCTGTCCTTTCTTTGCCTTTATTTGGTCTGAATTCTTTTTGGTCTGGTCTGCGTTATGTGTATATGCGGTTGAGCTGCTAATTTGGAATGTTAGGATTTACTGTGCACACAAGTATTGTACAGGTGCAAAACAGAAGGATGCTTGAATATAACATGTATATAGCTTTGAGTTGGAAGTATTTCTAAAGATAGAGATATAGAGAGAGAGAGATGTATCTTGATTTTTATTAATTGAATCGTCTATTTACTATTCACATTTGCTTTCAGCCAGTATATAAAGATAAAGATCTGACTCAATTTACATGCTAATAATTTTCTTAACAACTTCTCTAACTAACTAACAATTATATATTGAGTAATTCTTTGTGTTGAAGTATGTTGCGCCAGCTCATGCTTATAAATTTCCTTTGGTTGGAATAAAAAACCAAACAGATTGATGTTTTGATACCAAGCAGGTTGATTTCCAATTTTCTATTAAATCAATAACAATCATGTGTGAGGAGGAAGCCGTAATGGAGGGAGTCATGCATGTAAGTGGGTTATGAAGTTGACAGAGGAGAGAATGGGTTTGAGATCAGTCTGATCAGATCATTGTCAGGAACTGCTAGCAAAGAGTCAAGAGACATCAATTCTGACGTTCTTGTTATATTTTCCCTTGACTTTACCGTCGATTTGTGAAAAATCTCATTCTAATGATCTACGCAGTATTTGACTTTACCGTAGAAGTCTTTTTTTTTTTTTTTTGAAAATAGTTAATTCGAAGCACGAGTAAGTACAAGGTATAAAATATTGGCGTTTCATGGATGATTTTGCAATAAACATCGAATGAACCACTGTTGGGATTAACTCAGAGTATAAATCTGAGTTTTTTATTAATAACTAAAAAATATTAACCAGACACCTAATTTTTTTTTAAAAAACTAACCAAACTGCCACACTGAGAGGCGGTCCACCCATCACCCCAGACCAGACTGCCCCCCTACGGGGGCGGTCCACTATGCTAACAAAACCGTACCGAGGGGGGGCGGTCCTTAATATTTTTTTTAGAGATAGTTGTACTAATTATATGGAGTTTATATTAAGACAATTTTTTTTAAATTATTTGTTGTATATGCATTGACTAATTAAGTAAATATCAAGTTTCGAGAATATTCGATAGCTAATAAATGACTTCATTTAAGATTCAAGAATGTCCGATACTATATAACTTGATTTATTAGAAGGAATGCCAATTTTTATATTTGATTTATTTAAAATAAGGGAAAATTATTTTTATGGCACTCCAAAACTTCAAAATTAGAAAATTACCACCCTAAAACATAAAATTAGTTTTTTGCCATCCTAAAATCATGAAATTAGTGAATTTGCCCTCATTATAGATTTATTATACAAATTTGATTAAAATTAGGCTGAAATCTATTGTATAAAAATTGTATTTTCGTATTTCCTAAAATACCCCTCAATTCAACCTTTCTTCTTCTTCTCCATGGGAGATGAAAGAGGTGCTTTGATTCTGATCATTTGATTTTTCTTTGTGAGTTGCAAATGTGCAGTATGTGCTGGGAGAAAGAATGGAGCATGAGAAGAAGAATGGAGGCCATGGCCGCGTCGATTGGAGTGTACGTACCTGGTGCTTCGCTTTCTTCTCTGTTTCGTCACCACGAGTCTGGTGAGCTTTCTCTGGCGCTTCGTGCCCAGTGCACATGGGAGGCACCTCTATGGTGTGCTCACAGGCACCTCTACGCTGTGCTCTCCTTTGGATTCTCGTCAAATCTCCATTTTATTATCCCCATGATCATTGGATACTTTTTCATGCTTTTCATTCGCAAACACTGTGGCATATTAACTTTCTTCGCCGGATTTGGTTATCTCATTGGCTGGTAATTTCACTTAAATTAAATATTTTGTGTGTGTTCGTGCCTTTAATTTGGTGTGAAACTACTCGCCATTAAATTTAACCAATTCTGGTAATAGCTGGAAAGATATCAGTTGGGGAAATAAAATAAATGATGTTAAATCCTCCATTTTATTTTCTATCATTTTCCAAATTACACTTAGTTGTTTTCTGATAATTTGGTGTGAAACCGCTCAGCATAAAATTTAACCAATTCTGGTAATAGCTGGAAAGATATCAGAATGGCGCTGGAGAAGAAGGGTTGAATTGAGGGGTATTTTAGGAAATACGAAAATACAATTTTTATACAATAGATTTCAGCCTAATTTTAATCAAATTTGTATAATAAATGTATAATGAGGGCAAATTCACTAATTTCATGATTTTAGGGTCGCAAAAAACTAATTTTTTGTTTTGGATTGGCAATTTCTTAATTTTGAAGTTTTGGAGTGGCATAAAAAAAAATTTCCCTTGAAATAAATATTATATTGGAAAGACTCTTCACAAATTTCTTTTATTTTTAAGTCATTTTGTGTCATCTTTAATAAATCATAAAAAAATGTTAACAAATTTTAAAAATACTAAATATTGGTATTCTACAAGTTCATTATGTAACTAATTTACCAAGCTACTTAGATTAGAAAATATAAATAAAAATCTTGATCGGAAAATTCAACTCAAGTTTTGAAGCTCTTCCCTTTGTTTTTTTGGCAATTTCCAAAAAGTGGTCATTTGCTGAAATCAGATACTTGAGTTTGAAGTTTCATCGTCGTTTTATGCCTTCTCGCAAAGATATCGTCTCTCTTGCTTTATTCATTGTTTTAACCTCGGCTGTTTATGAGAGATGTCTTAGATAAATACATGTACAACAAATAATACATCTGCGTTATAACATAAAGACACATATCGAATTTGTTAGAGCACTAATAAATATCCGTCTGAAAGTGATGTAATGTTAATTTTAAATAAATCAAATAGAAAAATCAGCAGGTTTTCTAATAAATAACATTATATAGCATCGGACGTTTTCGAAGTTTAAATGAAGTCATTTATTACCTATCGGATATTTTCAAAGATTGACATTTACTTAATTAGTCAATGCATGTACAACAAATAATATAAAAAAAAATGTTTTAATATAAACTCCACAATTAGTACAACTATCTCAAAAAAAAAAAATTAAGGACCGACCTCCTCGATGGCGGTTTTGTTGTTATAGTGGACCGCCCAACAGGAGGGCGGTCTGGGGTGAAGGGTGGACCACCCCTCAGTGTGGCACTTTAGTTAGTTTTAAAAAAAAATTAGGGGTCTGTTATTTTTTCTGGGGGTTATAATAAAAAATTGGGTATAAAACATCAATGTATTGTTTCGAAAATTCTAACCTTTAAATAGCCATAACTATTGGTAGGAAACTCTGATTTGATGGTATGACCCCAATTTAATTAGAAATACCGTGAAGAGATGGGGAGCCGACAAAGTGTATGACCATAGGAAGCCGACAGAATCAAAATGACGAAAAAAATGTCATTCAGGGCCTCACAATAGTTATAGATTTCATTTTATTTCAACTAGAAATGGCCCGTTAATTATTCATCAGGAAATTTAAGGACTAATATTTTGAGGTTTTTTTTTATCTAATTTATTTTTGTCATTGTATACCATGTTTTAGAATTAATCATTTTCCGAAACCAAAAATAAAAACAAAAACAAAACAAAAAAAGAATTAATGGATTAATGGATTATTTAAATAATTAATTGATATTATTTAAATAACAAGATTAACAACTATCAAAAAATTTGTTATATTTTTATGATAATATGCATATGTAAAATTTTATCCTAGTATATATATTTTTGAAAAGAATATACTAAGACAAAATTATTAATTGCTATGTTTCAATATAAAGAATATGAAAATTTCTCTGTTAGTTGCATGTACCCATTGCGAGGTCACTACTACAAAAAAACAGTTTGTACACGGATTATAACTGGAGAGCTACACGGATTTGGAAACGTGTGCGATTCTGGGGTGTAAGAAAGTTCACATTTATACACGGATAATTTATACGTGTACGATTACACTAATCCTACACGGATTATTAATAAAGAGCCGTTTGAAAAATCAAAAGAGCTACACGGATTTTAACTAAATATCCGTGTAGGAAGAGTATTCCTAAGCGGATATTGAGTTAAAATCCGTGTAGCTCTCCTCAACATAATATTAAATAAATAAACCGGGTTCAGTAACATTCCTACACGAATTTTTAAGTAAAAATTCGTGTATAATTGTTTTCTGCACGGACTTTTATTTAAAAATCCGTGTAGGAAGGTTGCTGAACCGTTTTTTTTTATTATTTTTATTTTTAGCTAGCCTCCAGTTTTGCTAGTCAGTAATTATATATTTCAGATTGAATGTACATAGTCTTTTGCAAAAATAAATATAGAGCATTTTGTATATACATAGCCTTTTGCAAAAATAAAATAAATACATAGCCATATGCAACATATATATATACATAGTCTTTTGTACATGCAATTCCATGTGATCTAACACATAACATACACTCCTCAAGATCCAATACAAGGCGAAGATGATAGTAACCAACTAAGGCGAAGATGACAGTAACCAACGAAAACCATACAAAACTGAAAAGAAAAATAAAATAGAAATAAGCAATAATAATTACACATGACCTAAATAAGCAATAATAAGTAACAGAAAATTAGATAAAGAAAAAATATATATATATATATTCATGGCTAACCTTAGCAAGATAGAGAGGAGAAAATAACAACTTCAAATATCTCGGATCCCGGTTGTGCTATTTGCTTTGAAATCAAAACGGTGTTGGAGGGAAAAGACCTTCTTATATAACCAAAACCCTAAAACTATCTTTTTACACGGATTTTTCACTATAAATCCGTGTAGCTCTCTAGCCTTTCTACACTGTTATCTAAAGAATAATCCGTGTACAATAATCCCTTTCTACACGGATTTTTATTTAAAAATCCGTTTAGGAAGGTTGCTGAACCTTTTTTTTTTTTTTTTTAAGCTATCCTACACGGATTTTTATTTAAAAATCCGTGTAGGAAGGTTGTTGAACCATTTTTTTTTAGCTAGCCTACACGGATTTTTTAATAAAAATCCGTGTAGCTCTCTCACCATTCCTACACGGATATTTAATGAAATATCCGTGTATAAAAGCTTAATTTCCACACGGACACTAATTTTTAAGTTAATATTCATGTAGAATTCCTAGAACACTGAAAAAATCTTATTTCATTCACGTTTTTTTATAAAATTGAGAAAATCCGTATATAAGGTACAGTGTAGGAAAACGTTTTTTTGTAGTAGTGGATAAAGATAAAATATAAACAATACGAAGATAAGATTAAAATTAGTTAAAGTGTCACTGCCGATCGAACTAGTGATGCCATGATTTCGTATCATTTGCATTGATGTGACGATATCTGAAACCCATATAATTTCGTATCATTTGCATTGATGTGACGATGTCTGAAACCCATACATCTAAGAAATTAAAACTCTTTTGTGGACCCGCTAACGACCTAACGCTAAAAGATTCTTTGATCGTTTGTGCCGGTTTCTTTTCTACACATAACTGTAGTTTTCTTTTATCCCGTAATAGTCTAAAATTTTAACTCGTTACACAATTAACATGATACATTTGGTTGCCTAAATATAAGGAAAAAGTAATACTGCTAAGAAGACGTACAATGACGGCGATTCCCATCTCAAACTCAGCTGAGAAAGACGTAACATAGGACATTCCCTCTAATCACCCCCCAAAACCAAAGCTTTTATCAAAAGTAACTTCCCCAACAACCAACCCAGTCTTCGTTATCACACTCCACCTACCAACGACCACTAACCACAAATTTCACCTACCTAGTACCATTAATGAGGTAATGACCAATAGACTCAAATTCATCATTTTTTTTATTAATCGAAATTAAATAAAAAAAATATCCTTAAAGTGGAAAAATTTGCAGTAGATTCGAAAAATGAGTAGAACGGGTTGGTCAGCAAAAAAAAATAAAAAATTCAGGAACGAGTTCAACCATCCTGTTCGGTAAAAAAAATAAGAAGTCCGGAACAGGTTAAACAATTCCGTCCGGCACCAAAATAAAAAAAAAAATCGGTAACAGCGCTTGGTTTTTGTTTTTTTCTGCATAAATTAACCACAAGAAAAATGAGCTCTTTCACATGTATTCTAAGTATAGCCACTGTTTATATCTAATTTCTTTGTCATTACATTCTTTTACAACGACCCAAAATTGTGATCTTATGTAAATTTAGCTACTGTTTATAACTAAATTCTTTGTTAAAATTACACAACCTGCTATCTACCTAGAATATATATGCTCTTGGTTCCTACCAAATTATCTTACCAAAGCATTTATCAGATAAACTTAAGTTTCTATAACCCAAATTTCCACGTCTATAATAACTGCTAATTAAGGTATTGAAAACAACAACAGTGGGACTCAAAACCTCCATTTTGTAATTTCATGGAACACGGGCATGCTTATATAGAAAAACCAAACTGTTTCAGATGTCCGAGAATGGATTAAATTAGTGAAGTTCAACTTTTGATAATATATTAAGAGAGAAGTTCACTTAGAGTAACTAAGTCAGGATTATTTTTTTCTGAAGTGCCTTGCTTGTAGTATTAATTGGGTGATGTAAGTAACGTTTATTTTATTTTTTTTTACCGGACGGGATGGCTGAACCCGTCTAAGGTGTTCTTTTTTTGCTACCTAGTTTCTTTAGATGTTTAGATGGGCAGATTAAGTGGGATGTGTTAAAATGACCCGTCTCATAGGATGGGATAAACCGACTTGTTCTACTAATTTTTTAAATTTTTTGCAAACCTTTCCTCTTTAACGATATTTTCTTATTTAATTTTGATTAATAAAAAATCGGGTCAAATTCACCCTTCGACATGCAAAATTTCTTACTGAAATTTTATTTTATTCCTCAACCGCCCCCCCCACCCACACACACACACACACAAATATACCCCAATTGAAAACAATACTTACTGAAACAGTATTACCTCAAGCACTATTAGTGTTATTGTCTAGAATCCAATCATATAATAATTAATAAATAATTGTATGTATGCTATGTGATTAAGAGTTAATCATAAACAATTTACTTTAAATTAAGAAAAAAAAATTGTAAAGGATAACACATTCCTATCTTCAATTTATTTGTGATATCATGAGAATTAAATAAGAATCATCCTTAATATGTATATTTTATATTTTGGATCATGATATTCTATTGTAAATGTAATATGTGTCTATTGGGTAATCATAATTTAATTCTATTGGACCAATATGAAAAAGATCCTTTTGGGTCACATCAAAATAGGCTCTTTATTAGATAGATTAGTTTAGTATGTCATATGTGATATGAATATGATGATAAGAATAACTAATTATAATAGTTATAATTTAATTTATTCTATTCATCACATGATTCTAAAATAAATGTCATCGATATGACTACTTTAATAGATATCTAAAATATATTTATAACATGTGGTGCTATATCATATAAATTTATAATCTACAAAACATGAGAAATACAATTATTATTGAAATAATTATATGATACATATGTTGCAACAATAATTATATTAATTGTAGTGAATAATTTCGAATAAGTGGGAAAGTATTTGGGATACCAAATGGGCCCACTAATTCTTTTAAAATACGAAATTAATGAGAAATGGAGAAAATTGAGAAAATTGAGAGGAATACAATTAATTAAGAAACAAGAGGAACATAATTAATTGAGAAAAATTATACCCTTTATTTATTAATCGAAAACCCTATGAATGGTCGTACACATTCCTTCCCCTCCAAGTGTGTTGCTTTTCATTTTCTTCCTGTCGAGTAAATTTCAATTAATAAAAGAGTCTTATTGAAAGGTAGAAACCTTGATTAAGAAGCAATAACAAATAGTATTCTCTAGCAAGAAAAAAATTATTTTTTAATTAAACTGTTATTGAATACTAAGAGAGACATCATCTATTTGTTACTTGGAGGTAGACCAAGGAACTAGGAAGCTGACTAATTCATTGGAGGTTCTTCACCTTTGATTACAATATCAAATTAGGTAGGATTATCTAATTAATGCTTATGAGTAGGTTTAGATACATAAACAAGATTCGTTCTTTGGTTGATTTAGATTTTTCTTTGAAATTCTTCTTTTAAACCAAGCTAAAATCCTATTGGTTGGTATCAGAGCTTAGGGCCTTGTTTAGATGTTTTCTAGCATTAATTAGTGCATGGTTGATTCATGGTTAAGTTAATTAATTGACTCCCTAGCTTGTTGTGTAATATTTTTACATTAAAATGTGGTTGTAGTGCATAATAAGGATTATAATGCAAATATATGGTGAAAATAGTTTTTATGGGTTTTATTAAACATATTAGATGTTAATTAGCCACTGAAATATAATTTATATGATAGATTAATTATTTAAAGTATTGGATGCATGTTTAGTAAAAAGAATAAATTGTTATTTCTATTTATTAATTAGCTCGGCCATCATGGCTTGAGAATAAAGAAATATATTGGAGGGGTCTTGGTGCAAACAAAAATTACAATGTTATTGCACGCATTATAAGGATTCAATAAATGTGATTTTTTTTTGGGTTGTAGGTGTAAATCAATGACAAAACTGAATGGAATTTCTGATGTTTCAAGCTTGATTGATGTAGAAATTTTATTTTATAAACTTTTGGGGTGATATTCACTCATAACTGTTTTAATGGATTAACATACATGCTAATAGGAATCCAACAAAATTGTTGCTGAATTTTTATGACCAAAAAATAAATATTGCATTTTTGGGAGCCAATTAATGGTTTAATTGAGGCTTTAATTATTCTAATACCTTCGAAATTATATTTATGTGATAAATGACAGTGGGATGGTATCAGAAACCCTCAAGGCTCTGTTTATAGTGTCCAAATAACTTTTAGAAGGCTATTTTTATTAAGATTATACAAGGCTTGTTTGGGAATTACGGTTTTTCAAATTTCTTGTGTCAATTTGTAAATGTTGCAAATGGTTTGTTGAACATTCCTATCTCTTACTTGTTGTGTGTAATTGGTTTAAAACCTATTTTAAAATTAAAGTTAAAGACAAGCTAGGTGAATTTAGAATTAATTAGCGGGTTAAATGCATGAAATGTTCATATAGGAAATATATATTGTATATATGCTAACTTTGTTTTGAAGGAATAACTAATGTGAGTATGTATGATCTCTACTCAATGTTTTGTGTGATGTATTGAATGATACGAGTAATGTGTGTAACACGGCTTTTGGTTGCCTTCATATTTTTATTTGTGGCTTGCATGTTATTTTAATTTGAGATTGTGAATTCTAAATATAAATTCATTTTCAATATTATTTTAGAATAGTTCTAAGTATAGAATGAGAATTGACTTTAGTTGCTTAGTAACATTAATAAATATTATGGATGAAGCAATTAGATGAAAGTAATTGGCCATATAAACTGACGACGTACGCATGTTATGTGTTTTGTTAATGTTATGAGTTTATCATTGCTATGATATGTCATAGGCTAGATATGGGTGTATATATGCTTACACAAACACCAACCACATAAAGTGAAAGTCCCTCTCATATTAAGACAATCACACTCCTTACTCTTGCCTCATTCCATCTATCGTCAGTGGTGTGACCTGCTCATTAGGCCACATTATCCATCTTTGAAAGTCGAGGGATATGTCAAACATATCAAACAAAATAGAACGAGTTCTCTTAATGAGGCTATCGAAGCGGTTTTCGGCTTTGCGGCGAAGTTTGTTGACTTACATGAGATGTTTGTGAACAAACTTAGGGTCATATGGTGATTTGATTGGCAAGTATTATCTACCAAATATAAAAAAGTTCATGTTTCATGCTGATGTTGGCTTGACTTGGTGAAAAACTGGATCTTGGACCTACTACATACATATTTGAAACAATGATAAATTGTAGTAGAAGTTTTATTAAAGTTGTTTAATGAATCAACTTTTAATGTACGTTGTAGATAATGACAAATCAATTCTCTTTCTAGTGGCATTCTCTCCTTAACATTGACAAGATCTCTTCTGACGATGCTAATTTCATGGATTGGCATTGGACCCTGAAAATTGTTCTCAGGCCTGAGAAGAAAGAGTATGTCTTGTCCACCCCGATTTCTGACTCATCAGGAGATGTTACAAGCCAAGAGGAAAATGACAAATATGACAAGCATTTTGAGAATGAACATAGTGTTCAATGCATTATGATTGCTTGCATGAGTCCTAAGCTTCAAAAGCGATTCATGGACTCAGGTACTGACGTCTTCTCTGTCATGAACCAACTCAAGAAAATATTTCAAGAACAGACTCGTATCGATTGGTACAAGGTGATAAAGTCTCCTTTGAGTTGACGATGGCTGAGGGTAGTCCCATAGGGGCTGTTCGGCAACACAGGTAGGATTAAATCTTAATCCGCGCTAAGGAGCTCATGTTTTGTTGTCTTAATCCGTGGATAAAATCTAAGGAGGGTTAATCCAGAGGTAGAGGTATCTTAAGACACGGTTAGGGAATTAAGATTTGGAAAAAGAGACTGAATGAGGGGGGTTCTTAATCCTTACTAAGAAATCGATGTTCGAAAAGATTAAGCGACCAAGAAATTTTAAGGAGGCTTAATCCACTTTTGCCGAACAGCCCAATAATTACCAACATGCTAAAAATGATGAAGCTACGTGGATCAAATTGAAAAGTTGGACTCTTCAGTGGGCGAAGGGTTGGCCATGAACATCCTTCTCAACTCTCTCCCGCCGAGCTTTTCTAGGATCATTAATTATGAACTATCATATGCATGGTATGGGGAAGTACTCTTTGGACGAATTGCATGGAATTCTTAAGACAACTGAGATGGACATTAAGAAGAATAGTTCCTCTAATTTTCTCTTGGTAAATGAGGGTGGCAAAATGATCAAGAAAAACAAGCCTAAGGCTAAAAAAGGCAAGGGTAAAGAGATGGCTCAAGTGGTCATGACTTGAAGCCCTTCGAAGGGATCTAAAGACAAAAAATCTCTGCCTGAATTTTCAATACAGAGTGATTCTTTTGTAACAAGTAAAACACATAAATAAATAATCATTATTACATCCATCGTCAATCTGCTATTTAAACTGCTAGACTAACAAACTAATTTATTCTAGGATTATTTCAAATTATATATTTTTTTGGTACTCAAATCCTTTTGCAGTCATAATAATGCGCTAATCTGCTATTCTGAAAATCGTTGAATTGAGTGATTTCATGAATAATCCAAGAACCAATCAAAACATTATTTTGAGAAAACAAATAGGGATCTTGTCCCTATTTGTTTTATTGATTATAGGTTTAAATAAGAAACCTATTAATGATTTTCAAAAGATTCAACATAGTTGAATATGGTTATAATATAAAATACAAAAGTGATAAATTACTTCATTCTTAATGTAAATATTCCCATTGATCCTGAACTTCTGTGAGTAGATCTTCCACTATAACAAGCTTTTGAATAAGCTTTTGAACAACCGTTTTCAGTCACAATTTCTTAGCACCGAACTATATATGAAGCCAATCAAAACATTAACAGATATTTCTTTCTTATGATTATGCATTGAAAGCATCGGTATTGGAATTGAATGGTCCAAGGACAAAAGCCATCTACAACAAAATAATTAGTCCAAGTCCAATTTTGCTTCCTTTAGGTATCACGTTTTCTATTTGGAACGAGTAGACCATAAAAGCAGTTATGCATTTAGTTGTATCTGTTAATGTCTGCAGTTAACTAAAGATAAAATTAAAATATCAAACACTTAAAAAATGCGGATATATATTATGGTAATTTATTAAGCCTAGGAAAATAAAATTGAGGACACAGCTTAGAAATATTATGTTAACTTAGCTGACATGAATTCGTCCAAAAATCCTCTCAAGCAAAATTTTAAATTCATGGCAGCAATGGCATCCCTAGAAATCCTAGTGACACACATACTGCACCGTACCCATGACAAAGTCGGCCACACAACGTGACTTGTTTTCCTTTCCTTACCAAACCGTCGTGCCTCCAGCTGGCCGTGACTTTCTCCACTGGTTGGCACAAAGCAGCAGTTATTAGTGGTAATAACTGGATTAAGGAAGCATTGTGTGTCGCTGAGATATATTATATATAGTTGGGGTCTGGGGATTATGCTTTTTTTGTTTTTGTTGTTTGTGCTGTCTTTATTTCAAACATCAATTTGTATAATGAAACAGGTGAATTGCCACCCATTTTTTCGAAAATAAACTACAAATTTTGATGAATTTCAAGTAATACTTGATTGACGTTATTATGTTTGGACTATTTTAGATCATGTCAGTTTGAATATTACTTATTTATTCTTGCCTAAATTAAAATGAACGTTTAATATTATCAGATATCATCCAGAAAAACTAGGCAATTGTGTCAATCTTGAATTATTAAATCTTAGCAGCAATAAGTTGACTGGAAAAATTCCTTCCCATTTCGGAAACTTAGTACATTTAGTGGACCTCCTTAATTTAAGCTCAAATTTTTGAAGCGGGGAAATACCAATATCGCTAGCGAAATTAATCATGTTACAAAATCTTAATCTTTCTCACAACAATTTAACCGGTCAGATTCCGTCTTCATTTGAGACATGTTAAGTTTGTCAACCATGGATTTTTCATATAATCAATTGGAGGGTCCAGTGCCAGATATTAAGGTTTTTTATAGGGCCCCAAAACAATGGTTTATACACAACACAAATTTATGTGGCACAATTCAAGGTTTGCCCTCGTGTGATGGATTTGTTAAAGATGAACATGGCTCAAATAGACAACTCAAGGTTAAGTTGATTGTAACTCTAACTTGTGTTGCGGTACTATCCTCTGTCTTACTCAGCCTATACCTTATTTACTCTAAAAGGAGAAAAACAAAACCAGAGAACATTGGCAATTCTAGTAAAAGAGAAATTTTTTCCATATGGAACTTTGATGGAAGAGATGCATATGATGAGATTATAAGGATTACAGAAAATTTTGATGAGAAATATTGCATTGGAAATGGAGGCCATGCAAGAGTTTATAAAGCAATTTTAGGCCTAGATAACCTCACTGTAGCTGTAAAGAAAATCCAGTTAGCAAGTGGTGAAAACCTCACTAGATGTTGAAGCATTCCACAAAGAAATTATCACTATAACCCAAATTCGACACCGCAACATTGCAAAATTATTTGGTTATTGTTTCTCATCACAATATAAATTTCTTGTATACAAGTATTATGAAAAGAGAGATTTGCATAATATTCTCAATAGTGAGGAAGCATTGGAACTGGATTGGGCCAAGAGATAGGTTATATTGAGAGATGTTGCATGTGCTCTCTCATATTTGCATCACGATTGCTATCCACCAATAGTACATCGGGATATAACTTCCAGGAATATCTTGCTTGATTCTGAGTTTACAGCTAGTATATCGGATTTTGGTACTGCTAAATTTCTCAAGCCGGAGTCATCTAATTGGAGCATGGTTGTTGGAACCTGTGGTTACATAGCACCAGGTTCTATATACTTCAACACCCTATTATTGAATTTTAGTTTCCATCACTTGAATAAAAAATTAATGTAGAAATAATTGCAATCTGATTTATTTTTATGCAGAACTAGCCTATACCATGAGGATGACTGAAAAATGTGATCTATATAGCTTTGGAGTAATCATGTTGGAAGTGCTTATGGGAAAGCACCCTGCTGATATGATAAATCTATCAGCTTCCGATGAAAAGGAAATCATACTCCAAATCACCAATAGGTTAATTAGTTCGTTCCAAATCACAATCTTTCATACACTTAAAAACATTGCTGGTACATATATTCTTCTAGTGACAATTTGTAAACTCACTATTGTTGGTTCTCCAGCAGTCGTGCACTGTGCAATTTACATGCGCTTAACAATATTTGTTGGCTCATCCGTGATGACATAATTAATTGTATAATTTGACTTAAGAGCTTATTAAAAAAAAATTATAATACTCAAAGAGTTCTATTACATCAGCATCTTCATAAGCTTGCAGATTGAATTTAATTGAAAATCCTACTTAACACTTTCTAAATGCTTGTTGGCACTTTCAATTTCACTTTCATGGATATAGTGCAATAGCAAATTTTGAAATATTGCACTAAATGAAAGCTTTCATCTTGACATTTACTCTCTTGCAGCCAAATTCGTTGTCGTGGTATTAAAATCAAATTTATTTTACTCTTTGACAGCTGTTTGAAATTGCTAATCAATTTCATGGAAGTAGTCATTATGCGTACAAGTTAGAAGACAGTGATTGTCAAGGGCGTACAAGTTTGTTGTTTTGCGTACAAGTGCCCTTGATAAATTTAAAATTTGTAACTTTTGTATGCATCAATATTTTTCATCCTCCTGTTATAAAATTAAATTACACTATATTAGATATTTCGGCCCTCCAATCTATCTTTTTTAGTTAAACTATATTTTCTGTTCTACACATAAATAAATATTATGGCACTAGACGCACACTCATGCAATTAATTGTATATGTTGATGTATGTTTATTAAGAAATATATAAAATTATCAAAAACTTAAAAATACGGATATTATTGTTATTTATTCAGGATAGTAAAAAAAAGAAAATATCAGGATATTTCCCGCAAGAATTTGGGCCTACATTTGTACACTGCGTTCCATTCTTTCAATAGAGATGCTATTATATACGGAAGAAGCCCAATAAAGCCTATTCCATGTCCTGATGTTACTGGACTAATAAACCCAGATTACATCGGAATACTGCAGAGCGACCGGGTTCCATTATTTCGGAAAGTGCCATATTATTAGAGTACAACTAGGGTGTTCATAAGTTGACCAAGTTTCTTTGTAAACTCAACTTTAAAATCTATCGGATAGATTTTAAACAATGAATCAACTAGGGTTTAGGGTTTAGGGTTTAGGAACAATGGTTTATGCACAACTTAAATCTTTGTGGCACTGTTGAAGGTTTACCCTTGTGTGATGGATTTGTCAAAGATAATAATGGCTCAACTAGACTACAAATGGTTAAGTTGATTGCAATTCTAATTTGCGTTGGTGCATTAGTAACCTCTTTTATACTCATCCTACTTTACCTCCTATACTCAAAAAAGAGAAAACCAAAATCTGGACACATTGAAAATCCTAGTAGGGGAGAAATTTTTTTAGTGTGGAATTTTGATGGAAGAGATGCATATGAAGAGATTATAAGGGCCACAGAGAATTTTGATGAAAAATACTGCATTGGAAGTGGAGGCCATGCAAGAGTTTACAAAGCAATTTTAGCGTCTGAGAACCTCACGGTAGCTGTAAAGAAAATCCAATTAGAAGGCAATGAAACCTCATTAGACGTTGAAGTCTTTCATAGAGAAATTCATACTATAACCCAAATTCGACACCGCAACATTGCAAAAATATTTGGATATTGTTCGTCACCACAAAATAAATTTCTTGTATGCAAGTATTATGAGAAGGGGGATTTACATACTATTGTCAATAGTGAGTCAGCAATAGAATTGGATTGGGCTAAGAGGAAGGCTATATTGAGGGATGTTGCATGTACTCTCTCACATTTGCATCATGATTGCTATCCTCCAATAGTACATCGGGATGTAACTTGCAAAAACATCTTGCTTGATTATGAGTTTTCAGCATGTATCTCAGATTTTGGTATTGCTAAATTTCTCAAGCCAGAGTCTTCCAATTGGAGCATGCTTGCTGGAACCTGCGGTTACATAGCACCAGGTACTTGACCACCCTATTATTGTTTTTAAATTTCCATCGTGCTTGTATCGAAATGTGGAAATAAATGCAATCTGAATTTTATTTTTTTCTTTATGTAGAACTAGCCTATACCATGAGGATTACTGAGAAATGTGACGTATATAGCTTTGGAGTAATCGTGTTGGAATTGCTTGTGGGGAAGCATCCTGGAGATGTAATCAATCTATCGGCTTCTGATAAAGATGAAATCATTCTCCAAGATATTCTTGACCAACACATTGAACAACCAACTGGACAAGTCTTTAATGAAATTCTCAAAATGATTTGGATTGCATATCAGTGCTTGAATAATAACTCGTCTCTCCGTCCAACAATGCAAGAGGTGATGTATAGTATCTAGTAGTAAATAGCCAACTACTCCATGTCTTTATTGGGTTGTTTACTCATTTCGAGGAGTTTCATTTAATATCTGATTTTTTTAATTATGTTTGGACAATTTTATGTTCATGTCAAAGTTAAGAATATATATTTAATCTTGTGTAGACTGTGATTTTAAAATTGAGGATTCACTGAATCATCATATATTGATGAACAGTTAATACTATCAGGGATAATCCAATGTCATTAAAAAAAGCCTATAACTTAATTAGTAACCTCACTTTGTCCTAAAAAAAGACTAGTTCCATTTCAGCCACATTAATGCTAAGGATTATTTAGTGGAATTATTTTTGCAAATAAAGTGTGCATGCATGGACTTGAAATTTCCTGTAGGAGTACGGATTAATAAACTTTTTTCTTAGCTTATTAAATATGAAAAGATTAAAATAAAGCAGGCAGCTATAGTAATGGGAGATTTTTCTGAATAAGGGTATCGCCCCGCAATGCAAGTTAACAATTAATATCCATAAGAGATCACATCGATCCAAGTTTTAAAATTGTAATCTCTTTCATGAAAAGTATTGTCTTTAAAAATTGGACTAAAGGCTGTTTGGGAGGATCTCATTGCTTAGATTTAGAGGAAACTCTTTAGTTGCAAGGGAAGGTTTTTTTTTTTTTTAATGGTTAGCGGCAAAGCTAGGTTGCCGCTAACAAATATATTGATAAAAAGGAGTAATATTTACACAAATTAAAATTGAAAAGCACTATAAATGAAAACTAAAGAGAAGAAAAGAAGAAATCTACACACTAGAACTACTCTAACTAACTTGCAATCAATGCTGTCAGCATTCTGCAGTATGCGCTCGCAACTAGTGCACCTCTCCTAAATGAAGTGTGCCCATGACATAATATCAAAAGCTGTATCATTTAATAAAAGATTCATTGGTCTCATTTTGTTGAAAAATAGCCTTCGATTCCTTTCCTTCCAAAACGTCCAGACGTCCGCCGACCAAGCCACCCCCATAATGTTCTTTCGAGCCGCATCAACTGACCAGCCAGCATGGACCAAACTTCTTTCGAGCCGCATCAACCGAGCCATTAGGGAGGAATTTTAGCTTAGGGACTATTCAGCTTTTTAATATGTATAACTTTATTAGTTTGAATACAATCCGGTGGTACCAGCTTTTTAATATCTATAACTTTTTTTAATATGCATTGGCTACCCATATAGATGGTGCCAATTGAATGGGTAGGTCATGCAAATGAAGTCTATGTAGTTGACTGCGTAGCTAATGACCCTTATTTTCATGGGGTCCATGCAGTTGATCAACTGCATTGGTGTGCAAACCTCTTATCCATGGGTTAAAATAGTCGGCTCATGTAAATAACCTCTCCGTGCTATAAATTTATTACCCATGCAAGTCTGCCCCGGTTGCCCATGTAAACAAGTTCTCAAGTAGTAGATTTAGTACCAATATAAATAAACAAATTGAATGGGCCGAAATTTTTAGCCTATGCTGTTTTGTATGCTGTTTTGTATGCCCCGGCATCTATTTAAGGATGTAATAATTGACCTTTGTTACTTGTACTTATAATGCAAATTCTAGTAGGGTGGGCTTGGACTTGAAATTTCATGTACGATACGAATAAACCTTTTTCTTAGTCCATCAAATATGAAAATGATACAACTAAAGCAGGCAGCTAATGGGAATTTTCTGAAAAAGGGTATGGGGACAAGCAATTCAATCACTAATATGCATGGGGATTCCATCCGAGTTTTGAAACTAGTATCGTCCCCATAAGAACAAAACCATATTTGATAATTATTCATTTAAACATATATCCTTTGTAATGGGCATCCTAGTTGTGTTGAATTTGAAGTTTGTACATGACAGTTTGTGTACCATCTTTGGTGTTGTACCTTGCTTTCTTATTTATTTACATTTTTAAGCAGTTGAAGACCAACACATAGTACTAATTCTTCAATTCAGTCCTAATTGTTTAACCCAAGACACCGAGAGTTTGTGTACCAAAGACCGGCGAATCCATGAAGAAATTGAGATAAGCAAGTGTCTACTCCTAGATTTGATTTTTTTTTTTTCAATTCAGTACTAATTGTTAAATGTGTCTATCCCTGATCAGATTTAGTACCTACTCCTAGCCTGTGTTAGTCCAATTTTTGAACCGATTTTTTCCAAACGAAATGCTATTTGGCTAAGAACACTCCCATTTTGAATTGTGCCAAACTAATTTTTAATTAGCTTAAGAAAAATGTTTCAACGCTGTGTATATCAATTTTATGATTATGACAGATTTTTTTAACAAATATAGTTATAGAAACTGAGTTGAAATTGTGTACCCGATAAGTTAATGGGTTTGAACCCGATTAGTGCCCTACCCTAACAGAAATTCTAAATCAGCCCCTGGTTGTGTGTGTGGGAGAGAGACTCTTTTCTTCAGCAAGAAGGTCTTTTAAAGCTAGCAAAGGAGAGGAGGCCGTACATGGATCAATGACTTGGCATGCCTTAATTTCATTTGAGCCCTTGGTTTCATCTTGATTGAAAGGTTTGGAATGATGCTCAATTGCTCACTCAGATTGGTAACATGGCGCTTATTTGTGCTTTATCTAAGTCAAAAGAGGTTCCTTTTGTGTTTTATATGAGTGATGGGAGCCTTTTGAGAGCCATCAAGTTGCTGTGAAATTTGTTTAATATTTCATTATTTTGTCTCATTTGGAGAAGGAGGCTATTCAGCAGCCGTAGACTTGATGCCCATGAGCCTGGTCGAATAGAAGGTAGCAGTTCAAGGGAACCCCACTGGTCAGATTAAACGAAACAGGGAGAGAATTGGTGCCTTTGTTCAAATTTCTGTTTTTGTTTTTCTTCTAGCATACCTGATGACTATGAACCAAAACAGTGACTATGGGCTGGAGTGGACCTATAGCACCAACGTTCAAATGAAAGAGGGACCCATTGATCAGTTTATCAGTTTAAGTGAGAGACGAGCAGCGCCTCACCTTACATTTTGCCGATTCTTTGGTTAGGCTAGGCGCACGTAGGCCTTGAAGGCGGTTGAATAGTGGTTCATATGGTCCGTCAGTTGAGTAGGCATGGGAAATGCAGATGGGGCCCAGTATGAGATCTAGTTAATGAGTCGCTACAACTCTCCAGCACTTCTGGACCTTCATCATTTTTATTTCTTTCTTCAGCCTAATTTATTTCTTCGGACCACGTAGCAGTCAAGCCCAATACTCCTCTTTAATTTAATTTGGACTCTTAAATTATTGTTTGGGTCCGAATTGTTCGCTGCTCGACATAGGCCTACATTACAAGAATATTACAAGCACGACATAGGCCTATGCCATTTGAAAATCAGATCATGTAAGAAATTCATTGCATACATATCTTACTTTCAGCCCACTTCTTCTCCAATTAGACCTCAACTGGACCCTCCATTTTATTATATATTTTCAATTGCTTCACTACTTCTTCATTTGTAGGCTAATGGTCATCTCCATTTTTTTTTTCTTATGTACTTTTAACCCCTTGCTACTTAATTTTATTTCCATTATTTTTCCTTTCTTTTCATTTCATTCTTTATTTCATTTTCAAAATTTTTAGGTCCAACACACTTATATTTTACCATACAAACCGATATCAGAAGATCATTAAATTATTCTATCGGTTAATTAGGATAATAATACCGCTATAATTAGGTAAATCTCTTATATTGGTACATTTCCAACTACCGATAGAAAAGAGTGGGGTACGTATCCTATCGTAAGCTTACCGAAGTAAAATAAAATGTGAACAAGACTAATGCTAAACTGATATAGATAAAATAAAACTAATGTTCAATGTATATACATATAAAAACATTTCTCCTTATTGACACACTCATTGGTAGGCAATATTTCTCCAATTCAATGTATTTTCATAGTTCCGAACTAGTGATGACATAATTCTGTATCATTCTCATTGTAGTACGTCTGAAATCAACACAATTATTGTTCTTGCAATTATCTTTTTTAAATAGCAATTTTGGATCAAAATCAAAATAATAATATGTTATGTATTTTTTATATTGAATAATGTATTATGTTTATTTTAGTGTATCAGACCCAAGCCGACTGCTTGTAGTATGTCAACATCGATCTTTTATTATCTAAACTGACCTGATGTGACATTGATCAACTTAACCCAACTTGTTTTGTCTAAATAATTATATTATACCAACGACTGCGTTATTTTTACCAGAGCCTAAACCGCCAGTAGTCACTATTAGGTTATTGATGATTGAATATTTGAATGTACTAGGCGCATGGTTAAATCGAAATATTCATTTGTCGTTGCATAAAATTTAAAACCCGGTTCGGTAATTTGGGTTTATAATTGGCGGCTAAGCACGCCCGTTGACTGTGTTTGAACCACGGAACGGCAAGTGCACTGCCCTTAATTACTGTCTCTATTAAATTCAATTCCTTTGTCTCACGGCAGAGTTTATTTGTGGGGGAGTGCTATTCTACACGCAATAATTGTAATAATCAGCACTGAGAGAAACTTTTTTCTTTTATACCTGTTTTACCCTTTCAACAGTATCATTCTTTGATTGACTCAATTAATGCATATTCTCTTCAAAGAAAAAAAAGGAAGTTACACCGACTTCTCTTTCGTTTATTTTTGTATGGTCCCATATCTCGAATATTTACAGGATCTCTCTCTTTTTTTTTCTTAATATAACAGTAAAATTTCACACAAATCCTGTTGTCCTCAATACCAATCTCGGTACTGATCTTTAAAACAACACCTTATTCTGCCTCTACCTCAGTACCAATACCAGTCTCTAGTAGAGACTGTTCATTCAACAAAATTGTTATCATGTGTTATCGGTGTCCCTTCCAATGTATTGTTTGTTGTTTAGGTAGTTCTGGAATTTCAAACAAAAATACATCTCTTATGATTTTTTCTGGAAAAGAAGGGAAGCCGAGAGAGGCTTCGATTTGGAAAACACATCACTTTGTTTTTTCTTTTATTAATTTGATTGTTCCAAAAATGGATGCATGAAGGAATATTATTGATTTTTTTTTTGTTTGTTTTCCTCTTGTTTGTTATAATTTCAGAAGTTGATTATTGGTTATCATGTCTGATTCAAAATTAGACCTTTGTGTTACCTACAATAATGTCAAAATACATGGTCGTAACAGACAACAAATAAATTCATAACATACATGGTCTTAATTAACATAGTTTTTTTTCTTCGGACCATGTATGGTTGGTTTCTTTTCTTTTTTATTATTCTATCTCCATTTTTCATTTTTTAGTAGTGCGCTAGTGTAATATTGTCTTAATTAACATAGTTTTTTTACAAATTATTTTTATCAAATTTTTCCTACTTTTTGGCTATTAAACAAGGCTTCTGCCAAAAAACCCCCGAGTTACCGATCCTATTCTTCCGATTCTGGCCGATTCATCCGAGTCCGATTCCACGGTCAAGAACCCGATTCCGATTCCGAGTTTCAGAACCATGTACAAAACAAGTTCCTGCTAAAAAGATCCGAGTTTCCGATCCGATTCGGCCAATTCCAACCGATTCATTTGATTCCGATTTCACGATCAAATGACTGATCCCAATTCTGATTCCGATTTTTCCTTCTATGTTTTTTTCTTTTCAAAGTTACTCTACTGAAATTTTCACTCGCTCCTTTTATTACTCTGTATTTCATACTTCAAATTTGAGCTAAGGAGAAAGAGGTTGCTAAAGTTACTGGCATAATTGCTGATATCGTGAGTAATCTTATATGTAAATATGCTCTCCAACAGAGCTGAAATGGGGTCTCCGGTTCCGCAATAGGAGGCATTCTATACATCCGCAATATTTAGATGGCACCTTGCGGAATCTCTCAGGCACATGCTATACCAACAGCACAGATCATGGAGGCTGGTGATATGTGGCGCACTAGTCTTTTACTGATGTAGCAAAAGAACTAAGTCCGCTCGTGCTGCATTGATAGCTTAACTAAATCTTTTGGAATTCTCAATTTTGAATCACCATGCTTTTACCATTTATTTGGGGGTATAAGTGATCGCTGAGTTTTGGTATTAGGGAATTATGCTGTTTGTGGAATTTTTGCTTAGAACATCACTTCTGTTTTTGATAATGAATTCATCAATTTTGAGGAATTCAGTTTACTACCCAATTGGTATTAATATTTTTGGACGTTTTTTAGGTCATGTCTGATGAAAAGTTATTTATTTATTCGTGCTTAACTGGGTGATTCTAAAATTTAGGGCTCACCAAATCATCAGATCATGAATTAACGGTTCAGATTATCGAGAGATCATCCAAAGTCATTGAAGATAGCCTATAATTCAGTGACCTCACGACTTCGTCAAAAAAAGACTCGTAGTTGCAAGGAATAGTCAGTGCAATTATACTTGCAATAAAAGCGGACATGGACTTGACAATTACCTATAGGATATGATTTTTTTTTTCTCCGTTCATCAAATATTATGAATAAACTAATAACGCAGCCAGCAATAAAATTTAATTATCTGCAAATATATAAATACTAACTTTTCAGTATGGATAAGAACAATTTTGCACTTGTTATTCTTGTAGTAATTTATAAGTACAAAATCGTATTTGATAATTATGAGTCATTTATATAGCCGTATATTAGTTGTACTGGCAACCAAGATGATTTTTCTAACATTTTGAATAGTAGCCGTGTTGCTCTCCGTAGTCCAACGACACCCCGAATGAAGTCTTCCATGAAAAGAATGGCCTAGGCTTGTTATTTCCCACCAAACCCATGCCTTCACCTCCTGGCCCTGAATGTGCAGCGTGGTTAATGCATAGACGACAGGTAGGTACTACCAGTGTACTATTTATTTTATATCCATGTCCCTATTCATAAAATAGGAAATTTGGAAATCTGGGCACAATATTTCAATTAAGCATTTATGTTGGAATTTTGAAACGCGAAGATGGGTTCTATTGATCTGTACGATATCTTCACAAAGGATTAATTATATAAGCACTAAGGATCGATCAGTGGATATCTTCAGAAAGACATTAGATACATCAAATTTTCAAGTTGCATTACTCGAGTTCTAGTGATCTATACGATCCCAACTTGAGAGGGAGTGTTGAAAATAGCTAAGCAAACAACAACCGGAGATGCACAATTTGGGGACACATATCCATCAAAAGCTATGTGGAAATTTTCAGATTATATCCAAAGATACAAATCTCTTAGTTTGGCTGAAGATTAATTGCTCCATTTACAACAGAAGCTACTTAACTGCTACATAATATTTGCTTTAATATTTTCCTGATTATGTTTATTGCCTTAATTATTGTCAACGGCTATATTGCCTTCTTTCCTATAAATAGCACTCTGTATTATATTGTAAGTAAGATTCATACCAAATTGGTATTAATATTTCTGGACATTTTTAAGTCATACCAAATAAAAATTTATTTATTTATTCTTGCTTAACTGGGTGATCTAAAATTGGGGAGTCATCAGATGCCTGAATTAACGGTTAAGGTTTTATGGTTCACATTACTTTTAGGTGTTTTGTGTAGTTTGATATTTCAGAGCTTGTATTTCGTTATTTTTGTATGAACATTTGAGTTTCATAATGAAACTGGTGGTATCCCCACTTAATACAAAAAAAAAAAAAGATTATCAGAGATAATCAAATGTCATTGAAGACCCTATAATTCAGTGACCTCGGGACGATGTCAAAAAGAGTCGTAGTTGCTCAAGATTAATTAATTACTGCAATTATATTTGCAATAAAATTATAAAAATTGACATGGTCTTGAAAATTACCAACAGGATATGAATATTTTTTTTTCTACGTTCAGCAATGAAATTTATTATCTGCTAACAGCAACCATAAACAACATATCATACACGGATGCAAAAAATTTCCACATTAACAGTGCGTGTAATGGGAGGATGTGCTCGCCTAAAAAAAAGCTCCAACAAACAAAAATGGTCGGAAAGTTTTAAACCGTGTACGTAAGTCACAAATATTTGTACAAGGGTTAATAATATCCAACCATGTATGGTTGTACGACTTCATACACGGATTTTGCTGAGAAAACCATCTACGATATTTCTCAGTTTCCAAACAGAGTTTTTGGTAGAAGAAGTCTACGGTTCATTTGTGCATCTCAGCCAAAACCCATGTTAGTAATTAATATCTTGTACGTCTAAACCACCTCTTCGCACTTACACCCTCTAATTGAGGTAGATTGAGACTTGGACTCTTCGTCCCTCATCTTCATAACCCCCTCATGTGCAATCTTACTTTCTGTCAAGGTTTAACACAATGTCACTTAGAGGAACTATGGCGAGCTATAAGACTCGGCTACCCCAATCAGATGGAGAAGACATGAAAATAATATTATTCAATAACTAGCAACTATGTTTTTGATAATCATAACTTGAATATTTAATCATAGTTTATCTTAGAAGAGGAACCTTTACATGATTGTGAGACAAATTACATCTATGGAGAGATTCCACGATTGGGAAAAGTTGTGAATAACCTTCACAATCTTGATTCTTTACTGGCTAGCAAACATGAATAAAAAAAATTTAAATAATAATCAGCATGCACGATTATGTAGAAATGACCGTGTATAAAACAATATGAATTAGGGTTTTCATGTTTTCGCGTCTATTTTTGTAAAGTATACACAGTTTTGGTAGGACCCGTGTTTGTTCAAGTTCACTATACATGGATATTTTGTATGAACCGTGTTTGATTATTAGTTAGGGTTTTTACTTTTTGGCACCTCTTCGAATTTTGCCCGGTCTATAATTCTCAACAACTCCACCACTAAGTAAATAACTCTTTCCTCAATCACTTCTCCCTCTTTATACTCTTAACTTATTGATCGGTCTCTCAAGCTCCCTCTCCATTTCTCTCTCTTAGGATTTCATATATATAGCCGATGTCTCTTTAGGGTTTTGGCACCACCGTGAAAACCACTAATTTTCCAACTAAGTTCCATTTTGCTATCTAAACTCGTTAGCTAGATTTGTCGTGAGTAAGAAGGATTCAAAGTATTAGGCCAAGTCTTATTGTGAAAGACATAAAACAAATGATTTCCTCCTCCATCTGTTTGTGTCTTTGTGGGTTTGGTCATTGTCCTTCCCGTGGAGACACATAACAAAGAATGCGAGGTAGGAGGCAAAGAATTGGAGTCTATTCGCACCACCCTGATTTATAAGAGGATAATCTTTTAATTTGTGTGTTAATCTTTTAAGTTCCAATTTATCTTGAGTTTGGCTTGAAAAAATATATATGAAACTGATTGAGTATAAACTTGCTTTACATGCATAAACATGCTTTAATTTGTTTGCTCCATAATGACGTGTATAATGTAAAGTTGTTGAAGACCGGTATGTAAAGGTGAAGGGAAAAAAACATGTTTGTGTGCAGTTCTTAATGTACTTGCTAGTTATATATGTATGATTGTTGCATGATCTGAATTTATTGTGCAAATTATGATAGAGAATGATAAAACCAATGACAATTCTTGATCAGTCGAGACAAAAGGAGAACCTGAACTGAGAACCGTTTACAAGGATAGGATGTCAAGTTCTGTTTTCTTTATTTTTTTTATTTTATTTTCTTCTTATCTGAAATTGTTAGGGTTTTGACATTTCATTTTGATTAGTACCTCTCAGAGGTTCTCTAGATGAAATGTTGAATATGTGGATTGTATGTATAATGTATATTTTTGATGTGAATTGTATCTGTTTGTTGAATGTTAATGTTGAATATTCTTGTTTGTTGAATGTTTAATGAATATATGATTGATTATTTTCTATATGTTCTAATGTAGAATATTTATTGAGTTATGGATGTGTAATTTTAATTGTATGTTTAATGGCTATCAAATATGAATACGTGTCAATTATAAATCGTATATAGGAAAAAAAATGTTCACGGTTCTAATTAACGAATCTTGTATTGTTTCCAAAATAATACATGGATGCCTTGTACAAACCATTTATATAATTGTTGTTATCGTACACTGTTATTTTGGCTGTGTAGAAATCACTACTTTCAGCGCCCATTTTTGTTTAGACCTGACACGGTTCATTTCTATTAACCATGTTAGTGTTATATAGACATGGTTCGGAAACCGTGTACAACGTACCAACCTATTCATACACGAAGCTCGCTGCCATGATTGTGTAACCGTGCGACATTAGCTTTTCGGACCATGTATGGTCGCGTTTTCTGTACTAGTTCTGAAAGATATAATTACTAACTTTTCAGTGTGGATAAGAAATTTTTTGTACTTATTATTCTAGTAGTAATTTATATTTACAAAATCGTATTTGGTAATTATGAATCATTCATTTTCCCGTACATTATTTGTGATGGCAACCAAGATGAATTTTCTAACATTTTGAATAGTCAGTCGTGTTGCTCTCCATAGTCCAATGCCACCCCGAATGAAGTCTTCCTTGAAAAGAAAGGTTTGTTATTTCCCACCAAACCCATATGCCTTATCCTCCTGGCCCTGAATGTTACGTTAATGATGATTGAATGTACATGGAGCATGGTAACTCATAGAGGACAGGTATGTAACACCACTCTATTATTTATTTTATATCCATGTGCATATTCATAAAATAGGAACTTTGGAAATTTGGGAACAATTTTTCAATTAAGCATTTCTGTTCGAATTTGCAATTTTCAAGCGCCATGCATTGGTTATTTAGTTGGTGTGATACGTGGTGCCAAAATGAAAGTGTGCTAAGAATAAAATTATAAGGTGTTACTAGTGCAAAAAACACGACCAAACACATATTATACACGGATGCAAAATAATTTAACATTAATTGAGTGTAATGGGAGGAGGTGCTCACACGAGAAAAATCTCTAATATACACATATGGTCCGAAAGTTTTGAATCGTGTTCATAAGTCACGTTTATTTTTTCAAATATAAACTTCACAATTTTGTTTTCAATTGAGAAAAGTTGCGAATAACCTTCACAATTTTGTTGATTAGAAGTCGTAGCATGATCATTTGGTATTTTGCATATTTACACTTTTTATTTTCTAATAAGCCCTCAAATTAATATGTATGAAGTTCATTTTATGATTCTTTACTAGCTTGCAAACATTAATAAAAAAAATTTACCGTATGCTATTCTATAGAAATAACTGTGTATAAACCCCTGTGAATTATTTGTTTTTTTGCGCCTATTTTTGTGAAGTATACAAGGTTTTAACAGGAACCATATATGTTTAATTTATCTATACACTGTTTTCTTTTTGAACCGTGTATGATTAGTAGTTTGGGTTTTTACCTTTCTGGCGTATCTTCGATTTTTGCTATGTTTTTCATTCTCAACACTTCCACGTCTAATCAGATAACTATTATCCTTGGCCTCTTCTCTCTCTTTATACTAAATCTCCTCCCTCTTCAATTCTCTCTCTCTCTTAGGGTTTTTACCTTGTAAGCAATTTGCAAATATTTAAGAATATCATTCACAAATAATTTACAAAACATTGTTATTTGAAAATAATTATTCCACAATTTTAAAAATAATTATTTATGGAATTAATTTCACTTCTAATTTGAAAAAAAATGTTTAATTGGAAAGCAATTATTTATGAATTTATTTAAAGAAAATACTATATATAGTTCAATAATCCTACTTGGTTATCTTAATTTGTTTATATATGAGTTAGATAACATGCAATATATCCGGTGGATATATCGGACTATACATATACTAATATTTTTTGAATGTATCAAACCCAGCACGTTTTGCAATATATCAATATCATTTTATGTCCGGGCTGACCTGACTAGTCATGGGTCAACTTAATATACCTGTTTTACCTTGATTTTTATTTATATGTGTTGGTTAACAAAATGATGACAGCACCAAACGTGTTGCTCTTATCTTAATTTTTATTTATATGTGTTGGTTAGCATTTGATGACAAAATATCTGATGGACAGCACGAAACGTGTTGCTCTCCACTGTTTTATCTTAAGTTTTATTTATATGTGTTCAGTGGCGAGTCTAGAATTTGAGCTAGGGGTAGGCAAAAATCGGATTCGGGTTCGAATAAATTAAATGGTTCGGATTTCAGATTCAAGACACAATTAAAAAAAATAGCAAGAAATATATTAAAGGTTTCAACTAAGTCAAATTATGGTAATATAAGGGATTAAATTGGGAAGGGAGCATATGGACACGTATATATAATATAAGGGATTAGATTTGGCAAATTGAGATTGTGTTGCCATCAAGCAGGTATGTCTCTTTGCAGAACATTCCTCAAGAGGATCTAAGCATTATTAAGGTATGTTTCTGAACAATCTTTTTGTACCAGTTGAGAAAAAACTAGTCTATAATTGGGTTTTTATTTTTCAGTTCTATCAATTTAGCTTATCTAAGCCTTTGCTATTTGGATTCCCAACTGTTTTCTCGATTTGATATTCTTTGTACATTTTCGGATTTTGAAACTTCAGTTTTGGTAATGCTTCTTTAACATTATATACTCTCAATAGCTTTGTTAGAGAAAAATTTAGAACTAGCAAGGAAAAAGACAAGGCTTTGCAAGAGTTAGGCCGGCTAATTAAAGAAGCACTTACTCGATAAAGTATGGTAACCTTTTTCTTTCCCATTTGTTTTGTAATGATTTGTTACCTTTAAATTTCATGCGTACGTAGAAATACAACAAATCTCTTTGAAGGTATAATTTTTGTTGCATACTTGTACTTTCTAAAAATGTGCTTTCTGAAACGCGGGAGTCTTCATTTAGATATTGATGAATCTATCATATTTTCTTATAAATATATTGTATTTGTCGAAGCGATAAATGTGAGTGACTTCTTATTTTTTTTACAGATGTACAAATAAGTTAAGGGTTTTTTTCAATATTTTTTCGGACAGGAAAATGAAGATTCAATAATAGAACTGGAGGCAGCCGAAGCAGTACCTGCTTCGAAGATACAAATCTCTTGTGATATATATATATATATATATGATCAGAGGTGAGAGAGCTTGATCATTAAGATTGCTTGTTCGAGTAGATTGGTTGGATACTGGGTTGGGGTTTTGTGCAAGATCAATCTGTTATTGGCCTGGTTATTATTTGCTTAATTCTTTTGATATGTTCTTCTGAGTGTTGAATAATAATGAGATACTTTGATTTTGTAAATTTGATATTTGATAATTGTGTTATTTAGTATATTTTGATATAATATAGTATGATTATTGGAATTGTTGAGTGTTGAATATTATTGGCCAGCAAATTTGTGGTGTCCTTATTACAAAAATAATTCGAAAAAAAATTAGCAACAATTTGGATCGACTGTTTATTAAGTGACTAATTTGATAGCAAGATTTAGGATCATCTATTTATTAAATGACCAATCCTGATAGCAAGAATCAGAATCGGCTATACCTCTAATCCTGATTAGTAGTACTATTAGTAAAGCCTAGGTCAGGATCGCATGCAGATCCGATCTTGATAACTGTTTTGGACCAATCCTGATTGCTGATTCTCCACTAGTAATAAATAATTACAAAATCACATTTGATGATAAGTAATCAATCATAAACCTGATGTTATTTGTAATGGCAAGTCATCTTTTAAAAAACTAATTCATATGGTTTAAATACAAGATCGACAACTATTTACATTTTTGTTATATTTTATGATATTATTCATGTGTTAAATTTTATGTTTGTATATTTTTAAAAGGAATATACTTGGATAAAATTATTTCTTGCTATTTTCAATATAGAAATGGATAATTTGTAACATTTTTGTTATATTTTATGATATTATGTTTATGTTAAATTTTATCTTTGTATATTTTGGAAAGGAATATACTTAGATACATTATTTCTTGCTATTTTTCAATATATAGAATTGGATAATTTCTATTCTAGTTGCACGTACCCATTAAGGAAAGATAAATATGAATAATAATAATAGTTAGACAAGATAAAAATTAGTTAGAGTCTTTTAATAGTACCGAACTAGTGATGGCATAATTATCTATCATTCGCATTAATGTCTGAAACCCAATGAACTCGGTATTTAGGGTGGCAAAAATTTGGATAGCACAGATAATATAATAAGAATTTCTGAATGTAACAAATCCTTCAGGATTTGTATCATGTCAAGATTTTTTTTATCTGAGGTGACCTGACTAGTCATAGGTCTTAACCCTATTTGTTTTATCTCAATTATTTTTGTGTTCGTTAATATTTGATATCAAAATATCCGATGGACAGCTCCAAACGTGTTGCTCTCCACAGTCCAATAATGATACCCCGAATGAAGTCTTCCATGAAATGAAGGTCTCTTATTTCCCTCGGAAACCCAAACCTTATCCATACCTCTCCAGGCTCCAGCTAGCCTTAAGAGTTACGTTACTAATGACATGTACATGGAGCATGGTTAATTCATAGACGACATGCAGTTAGGTAATTAACATAGACCTTTCATAAAATATGTTGCATTCAATCTCTAATTAAGACAAGTACGTCTGTTGACTCTTTTATCCACATAACTAATAAGTCGCACCACTGAGTTTATAAAAGGACCAGCTCTGATGAATTTTAGCTGTAACTTGAGTTCTTAGCATTATTAATTTTTAGCAGCAATGAGGGGCATTCTATTGTTCCTTGCACTACTCTTTCTACTCCCTCTTGTACAATCTTCTCTCATATCTCAAGCACAAGCTCTTCTTCATTGGAAATCAACTCTCCAGACTCAACAACCGCTTTCATCTTGGAATCCGCATGCCCACCCATGCAACTGGACTGGAATCACTTGCCGCAACACTAACAAAAGAAGGCAAGTTATCACTAAAATTCAACTTTCCTATAAGGGTTTAGTTGGAAAATTAGATGCTCTTAATTTCTCTGCTCTTCCATCCATGAGAATTTTTAATATCAGTCATAATAAACTCAGTGGAGTAATTCCTCCATCCATATGTCTTTTCTCAAAACTGACATATCTTGGTCTCCATGATAATGTTTTCAGCGGTTTGATTCCGCCTAGCATCGGAAACTTGACGAATTTAAATTTTTTGTATCTTTTTGGTAATGATCTCTACGGACCAATCCCTCCTGAAATAGGTGACCTTTCACATTTGACACATATAGCTCTAGAAGAAAATTATCTAACTGGAGAAATACCTACTAATTTAGGGAACTTAACAAATCTTGTCCATCTGGTTCTTTGGAGTAATAAGCTCTCTGGATCAATCCCTCCTGAAATTGGTAAACTTAGATATTTGAGTGTTTTCGATCTACCAGATAACTTTCTGAGTGGAGAAATACCTACTAATTTAGAAAACTTAACTAATCTTGCCTTGTTGAATATTGAAGATAATAATCTCTCCGGACCGATCCCTCCTGAAATTGGTAAACTTATAAATTTGAATATCCTAGATCTAGAAGAAAACTTTATAATTGGAGAAATACCTACTAGTTTAGAAAACTTAACCAATCTTCAAGTACTGTCTCTTCATGGTAATCATATCTCCGGGTCAATCCCTCCTGAAATTGGCAGACTTACAAATGTGATGATGTTAGATCTATCAAAAAACATTTTCAGTGGAGAGATTCCAAGCACTATAGGAAACCTAAGTAATCTGGGCATTATTGATATCTCATCAAATAATCTATCGGGGGTAATACCGGCAGAACTTGGTAGATTAACAAGATTGATTGGACTCAATTTAAGTCACAACAATTTCATAGGAGATGTACCAAAAGATTTGGGAATGTTACATACATTGGTAAATCTTGATATATCGTCAAATAACCTGACAAGTGTGCCAGAAGAACTAGGTAATTGTGTTGATCTTCAATTATTAAACCTCGGCAGTAACAGTTTGATAGGAAAAATTCCTTCTCATTTGGGAAATTTAGTATACTTACTTGACCTCCTAGATTTGAGCTTAAATTTTTTAACCGGGGAAATACCTCTAACGCTAATGCACTTAACCATGTTGCAAACCCTTAATCTCTCACACAACAATCTAACAGGTCAAATTCCACCTTCATTGGGTGACATGTTAAGTTTGACAACCATAGATTTATCTTACAATCAATTGGAGGGTCCAGTGCCTAATACAAAGATTTTTCATAATGCCTCAGAACAATGGTTTATACACAACAAAAATCTTTGTGGCACTATTCAAGGTTTGCCCATGTGTGATGGATATGTTAAAGATAAGAATGGCTCAACCAGACAACGAATGGTTATGTTGATTGCAACTCTAACTTGTTGTGCCGCATTACTAACATCTTTCTTACTCTGGCTACTTTACCTACTTTACTCAAAAAAGAGAAAAACAAAACCAGAGTACATTGGAAATCCTAATAGAGGAGAATTTTTTTCCATGTGGAATTTTGATGGAAGAAATGATTATGAGGAGATTATAAGGGCCACAGAAAATTTTGATGAGAAATACTGCATTGGTAGTGGAGGTCATGCAAGAGTTTACAAAGCCATTTTAGGGCCAGATAACCTCATAGTAGCTGTAAAGAAATTCCAGTTAGCAGACTGTGAAATCTCACTAGATGTTGAAGCATTCCACAGAGAAATTAGCACTATAATCCAAATTCGACACCGCAACATTGCTAAATTATTTGGTTATTGTTCCTCACCTCAAAATAAATTTCTTGTATACAAGTATTATGAGAAGAGGGATTTAAATTATATTCTTAGTAGCCAGGAAGCAATAGAATTGGATTGGGCAAAGAGAATGGTTATGTTGAGAGATGTTGCCTGTGCTCTATCATATTTGCATAATAATTGCTATCCACCAATAGTACATCGGGATGTAACTTCTAAAAACATCTTGGTTGATTCCGAGTTTACAGCAAGTATCTCGGATTTTGGTACTGCTAAATTTCTTAAACCGGAGTCTTCTAATTGGACCATGCTTGCTGGAACCTGTGGTTACATAGCACCAGGTTTGTATACTTAACCACCCTATTATCTTATTTTATTTTGCATCACTATACTTTTATAAAAAAAATTAAACTGGAGATATTGCAATCTGAATTTTTGCAGAACTAGCCTATACCATGAGGATGACTGAAAAATGTGACGTATATAGCTTCGGAGTAATCATGTTGGAATTGCTTATGGGAAAGCACCCCGGTGATATGATCAATCTATCACCTTCCGATAAAGAGGAAATCATACTCCAAGATATCCTTGACCAACGTATTGAACAACCAACAGGACAGGTTTTCAATGAGATTCTGAAAGTGATTCAAATTGCATATGAGTGCTTGAATAATAACCCGTCACTCCGTCCAACAATGCAAGAGGTGGTGAATCGTATCTAGGAGTGAATAGTCAGTTGCTTCATAAATTATTGTTGTAATTCTATGTTTGAAGATTAATTTGCTGTTTGCAGTTAGAATTAAGTTTTAGAGCTGGATGCTTTATCTTATATTTTGTATTTGGAAGTTTCTATGATTATAAAAATTCACTTATTGTGGTGAGAAAAATTCATCGTGCATATAATAGTACTAGTTACGGACCCACGCGTTGTGGTGGGAATTTATAGTATTACATTGTTGTAATTTTTCGATTTATGAAAATTTAGATGATATGTTACTAGTTATAAGCTCTTCACTTCCTCTTTTTCAGATCTCACTATGTTTTATTCTTTCTTTAATTTCTTAGTTCTAAAAAAAATTCATTTGTAAAGACACAAGATTTATCTAAATTACAAAAGTCAACTTAAACATAAAA
>JAJHPF010000023.1:3633006-3726838 GCA_024447775.1 Carex cristatella | reverse complement strand
ACTGAGGATCTCTTCTAAATATTTAAACTTTATCCAAGAAAAAAAAAAAAAAATCAAATGTGCCTTCAATGAAAGTAATAGCGTCAGGTTTGGTTCCGGATCGGATCCAAGTGATCGGGTAAAAGTAGCACCTTTATATCCGTATTTTAAAAGTTGAAAATTAGAGTTAATTTAAAATTGTATAATTTAATAAACCATGTTTATTTATACTTACAATAATTTCTCTTCAAATTCTAAATTCCAGATACATGCTCGCTTTAAAGGTGGATTTAAAGAAACTCAAGAGTAACTAAACTATCTCCATAAATACAAATTAGTAATTTTATTCTTTACATTTTAACAAACCATACTGTGCAGCTAAACCATTTTAACAAACCAGACTACCCATTCATCCGCCTTTGATCTCCCCACCCTCTCTCTTGATGTCAGCCAGCTGCTCTGAACTGTTGTAGCCGGTACCATCAGCTGAATGCCGAGAGCAGAGGATAGTAATTAAGAACCAAACATGTGTTGTGTAGGGACATAAGAACAATAGGTGTACTGTTGACTCGACGGGACAATTTGTACGCATCACGCATTTCAGATTACATCTGAAGCTGGAATCAGCTCTCTGTCTCTCTCTCTCTCTACTTGAATCATCTTCCTTATCTCTCTACAGTTAGTTATTATCTTAAATTAATTAATTTACTGTTATTAAATAGTCAATTATGATGTTTATATGTATAATTTGTAACAAATTATATAAATCACGACAACAGCTCTAAATATGTGGAATTTTGTATTCTACCAAACATGTTAGTCTTACCTTATTTAAATTTATTTATATGCATATACGTTTTTTCTTCAAGTAATAAATTAAGGCATATGATTCCATGGACCATAAGGACCTATTTGTAAAATGAACATATTTTTATTTTCAAAGTTCAAACAGTCGATCCGAACCGTTCATCTTGTTTTCCATATTAATATGTGCTTGGAGACCAAATTTTACATTTTTCTGAATTTTTTACTATTTATTAAGATGTGTACAAAAAATATCAAATTCAGACCATTGAATTTTGTACCATCTTAATAAATAGTAAAAAAATTCAGAAATGTAAAATTTGGTCTCCAAGCACATATTAATATAGAGAACAAGATGAACGGTTTGGATTTAATTTGATGTTGTAATTTTTTTTGGTATTAATGAGGAATATATTTCCTTTTGTACATTAATTAAAAAAAGAAAAAAAATAGCTTTTTAATAATATTGCAATTAACATGTTCAATTGCAGTACAACTCATGAAATATACAACTTCATTATCAAATAGATTTGCACTACAATGCAAATACAAGACCAACAACTTAATTATAAACACAGAGCATCAACTACATGATACTAAATTCGTTAAATGTTAATGTTCCCACAACATACTGTTGGGGTTAGATGCGTGCTTTCAAGGTGTAATTTTATCAAGCACCTTAAGGGCCAATCAAATGGAAAAATATGTAAATCAAACAAGAAGCCAACACAAACAAGCCATCAAACACAAAAAAAATTAAAGAGAGACACCAGATTTTACGTGGAAACCCTTGCGGGAAAAACCACGGAAGCACACGGCACAAATTCACTAGATCAATGGAGTACTTACAATTACAATGAGATAATCAAGCCATTAACACTCACTCTAACACTATCTAACAATTTCATATACTAATTTGATATTTCCTAGTGTATTAAGGTGGATTGAGTTAAGAGAACAAAAAAACCTAGAATTAGTTTGAAGAAGAATAGAATGGACGGCTTGGAGTTCAAATCACATCTCTCTGTCTCCATTTCATTTCCCATACGGGAGTCATTTCTGTCAAAATGACTTAATGGCTTAATGGGCCGAAGCCCATTTGAGTTTTGGCTTCAACATCAACACATACAACCTATCAAACATAGTATCGACCATTTGAAAATAAGTATATCTCCAGTTTTCTTTGAATAGTAGGATGTAAAACACTAGCAAATATCCTGCCACAAAACCAAACTCTATGAACAAATACAACCATTCGTCCCCATCACCAGTATTTTTTAAATTGGAATCATTGTGACCATCACTTGGAGGAAGTATCTCACTGCTACCACAACTCGTGTTTAGTGCAGGGGGTCCACATAGGTATGGATTACAAATGTAGATTGACGGGTCATCAAGCTGATGCCCAGTTGGAATGCTCCCAGATAGATTATTGTAAGAAAAATTGAGCACTTCCAAAGAGTATAAAGCAAGAATACTTTGTGGGATAGTCCCTGACAGGTTATTCATGTGAAAGTCAAGGGACTCTAAAGATGTCATGTTTCCAATTTTAAGCGGAATGTTTCCTATCAAATTATTGTGGGACAAGTTTAGATTCACTAAAGCAATAAGAAAAACTATCTCTTGAGGTATCTCGCCCATTAGAATATTGTTTGACAAATCCATGCTCTTCCACCAAGATGGAAGATCAAAAGAATTATACTCAAGAATCAACCCTTTGGTGAATGCATTTAAGTCCTCATAAGAATAATATTCTCTTGTCCACAAGACCTGACTCATCGAAGTAAAATTATCCAAACCTCTTGGTAACGGTCCAGAAAGGTTGTTATTTGCAAGATCTAAGACTTTTAGATTATTGAGTTGTGTCAACTTGGATGGGATATTACCATGAAATAAATTGGAATGCAACCTGAGGAATTGCAACTGGCGAAAATTTTATCCTACCCAATCAGGTATTATCCCATGAAAATTATTTTCACCAAGATCAAGCATTTGTAATCCTGTGCAAAATTCCAAATCAAATGGAAACTCTCCGGTTAAACTGTTGTTTGCAAGCTTAAGCACTGTTAGTGTGACTGAACAACTCAAAGAGCTGGGCACAACTCCAGATAGCCTATTATTTGCAAGATTTACTGTTTCACTGACATTTGACCAGCAAGGAGAAGATGCCCTGATAAATTATTACTCGAGAGGTCAAGAATATTCAAACTAGTTAATCCACAAGGAAACAATTCTACAACTGCAACAGTGTGATTGTTCGAAACAATTAATTTATTCTTATATGGTGACTTAAAGTTCTTACACAGTTGTCCTGACAAGGAGTTATTGGAAAGATCCAGATACTCCAAACTTGTAGGAAGAAATGGTATTTTACCCACAAGCCGATTATTACTCAAATTCATACTCTTTAGTTTGGTCATGTGCACCAAGCTGGCTGGTAACTTCCCTCTAATTTTGTTAGTAGACAACGAAAGGTATCTAATTGAAGATAAGCTCCAAACCCAATCAGGTATAATGTCATCAATTTTAGTGTCTATCAGATCTAGATCCTCAATTTGTACTTGTTTCCGAACCCAAGAGGGAAATTTTGGCTCTAGAATATTCCCACTCAACAAGATTGTATTCAATTGAAAAGGTGGGGTCCAATCACTACCAAACAAAATAGTTATGTTGGAATATGAGAGATCTAAATACTTGAGTTTTGACAAACCAGTTAGATGAGTTTCTGTTAGTAATCCTGTGAAGGAGTTATATGCAAGATCAAGATGAACAAGATTTTTTAAATTTCCAATATCAATTGGTATTGTACCATTTTGGTTATTAGAGCTCAGGTCAAGATAAGTTACACTTGTCATGTCCCCAATCCATCCCGTCAAAGTTCCGGTCAAGTTAGTATCTGAAATATCTAAATACTCCAGATTCCCTCGTGTGTGGTTTGGCAACTTGCTCAATAATAACTCTCTAATATCTCCTCCTATATTGTTCGATGCTAAAGATAGGTATGTTAATTTTATCAGACTATGTAGTGGTGGTACCTTTCCATCAATTAAATTATTATAACTGAAGGAAAGTTTGTTTAGAGAAGTTAGATTTCCCAGTGTAGCGGGATATGGTCCCACCAGATTACAGTCTTCAAGAATTAGAACATTTAAACTATGTAAATTGCCCACCCAATTGGGTATGGTGGTATTGAAGTTTTGTTCAGAAAGATGAAGCACTCTGAGAGAGGTGAAGTTCACAAAAGTGAGTGTATTGGAAATTTGGGTTAGATAGTTATTGGACAAAACTAACACTTCCAGTGATGATAGTTTGTTCAAACTTTTCACCCAGTATTTTGAATCTTTGAAATCAACTCTCGACATGTCCAAATACTTTAGAGACCTCATATTTGATAACCACCATGTATCGGCACTCAATGTAAAATCAGAAAAATAATAGTCTTGCCTAAGATCAAAGTATAACAACTTAGAAAGGTTCCCAAGCTGAGGATGTATCATTCCTGATAAACCCGTATTAGACAAATTTAGATACTTTAAGTTTCTAAATGCGCTAATAAATTCTGGAAATTTATTCCCACTAAAATTATTGAAACTGAGATCTAAGTGCTTCAGATCACTAAGAAATAACAAAGATGGGCTGATCTTCCCTGTCAAGCCAGAGTGGTAGTTCCAATCATTGACAATACCATTGTAGTAAATGATCGGTTCAACGTTGGTATTTCGAAGGTTAAGTTTGTCAACATGACCTGTTTGATTGCTGCATCTGATCCCTGCCCAGTTGCAGCAATTTTTGCCTCTCCATGAGGCCAGACGACTGCTCTCATCATTGACACCAGCTTTGAATTGAAGCAGGGCATCTCTCTCATGTAAAATACAGCAATTTGCCAAGAAGGCTTGAATGAGTAAGAGGACGAGGATGAAATTAGGTGACAAACAACTCATCTTGAATTAATGTGAGAAGTTCTTAATGGTTCACCAAAATATTCCAGTTGCACCTATTTATACAAGTAGATATTGTTGATGATACATCAGCTCATGAAGGTAGTCATCCAACTTTGACTGGACGTTAACCTTCTACTAACAAAAAATCCAGGCAATTTTCTGTAAGATTTATTTCGACCATACAAATAATAACGTAAAAAACACTAGCCTGTATCCAATATAATTTTTTTAATTTTTTATGAGATTTTTTTTAAGATTGTTTTTGTAAGAAGACTTGTATGGTACTTCAATTCTATGGTACTAGTCTTTTACTCAAAAAGTAAAATAAAAATCCTACGGTAATAGCTAATTAATCATGAGAAATTGCACATGTATTTCAAATGATATACGGGCATAATTAATTTGCAACTTTATAGTTTTGATGTGTTGATTATGCCTTGCATTAACGAATTAAATTAGAAATGTGGTAGGTGTTTTCACGACAATTTAATAAATCCAGCTATACATACAAACAACTTAATTATGCTCAAATTTTGTCGATACCATGTGGAATCAAATTAAATTAGAAAAACCGCAACTCCCACGGCAATTTATTGAATCTGACAAATCAAATTTCTTCCACAAATTTGGAATAATGATGTTGATAAGAGACCACTGTCATTTTAACCAAAGACTTCAATTGCTGAATTTTCCACAGTGATTAAACCTACTGTTCAAATGCACCGTCTTTCTTGTGCTCCAATATGCTACACATCTTTTATCTTTGTTTTCAAAATCCGAACAGTCCATCCGAACCGCTCAACATGATCTTCATAATAAAATATGCTTGGAGACCAAATTTTATTTTTTTAGAATTTTTATACTATTTTTTTAGATAGGTACAAAATCAATATTTTAGGGAGATTCTGGACCATCCGACAAAGTAATATTGTACCTATGAAAAAAAATAGTAAAAAAATTCTAAAAAATATAAATTTGGTCTCCAAGAATATTTTATTATGAATATCATGTTGAGCGGTTCGGATCGACTGTTCGGACATTGAAAATGAAGATAAAAGATGTGATACTTAATTTTCTTATAATTGTTGTAAGGTTCATCAGCCACTCACTACAGCAAAAATATAGCATCAGCGACCGGTGTTGTCGCCAGCCGCTGAAGCTGTTTTTCCGAAAGAAAAAAAAAATTGACGAAGTTCTAGCGACCAATATCAGCAACCGGTTTTGAAAAACCTAAGTTAAAATTTACTGTTAAAATTAATGTCTTTCTAATTAATTCTGAAGTATTTTTATTTTTATTTGGGAAGAATTCTTGGAACAATCAACCTGGTTTAGCATCTATGTGCTATCTACATATATTATTATAGTGAAATCCAAAGAGGGTGGAGACCTCGTGATCTCCTCATCTGGTGGCGATGAGATGTCGATCTGAAATCACTGTTCTCTCCTGCTAACTCTCTTGTCAGAATAAATTAATTGTTCAGAAAAAATACAATCTATCTCTGAATGTAAAAGTTCTTTGAATTAAGAGTATAGTATATGTAGATTCACTACTACAAAAAACGTCTTCCTACACTGCACCTTATACACGGATTTTCTCAATTTTATAAAAAAACGTGTATGAAATAAGATTTTTCCAGTGTTCTAGAAATCCTACACGAATATTAACTTAAAAATTAGTGTCCGTGTGGAAATTAATTTTTTATACACGGATATTTCATTAAATATCCATGTAGGAATGTTGAGAGAGCTACACGGATTTTTATTACAAAATCCGTGTAGGAAGGGGTTATTGTACACGGATTATTGTTTAAATAACAGTGTAGAAAGGCTAGAGAGCTACACGGATTTTTACTAAAAAATCCGTGTAGGCTAGCTAAAAAAAAAAAAAAAACGGTTCAACAACCTTCATACACGGATTTTTAAATAAAAATCCGTGTAGGATAGCTAAAAAAAAAAAAGATTCAGCAACCTTCCTACACGGATTTTTAAAATCCGTGTAGAAAGGGTAGAGAGCTACACGGATTTATAGTGAAAAATCCGTGTAAAAATGTAGTTTTAGAATTTTGGTTATATAAGAACGCATTTTCCCTCCAACGCCGTTTTGATTTCAACTCATAGCACAACTGGAATCTAAGATATCTTACTAAGGTTAGCCATGAATATATATATATATATATATATATATATATATATATATATATATATATATATATATATATTTTCTTTATCTAATTTTCTGTTACTTATTATTGCTTATTTAGGTCATGTGTAATTATTATTGTTTATTTCTCTTTTATTTTTCTTTTCAGTTTTGTATGGTTTTCTTTTCAGTCATGCGCATGCCTCACGAAAAGGGGCGTAACTTTTGATCCGTCCGTCGGATCGGGCTGAAATTTTGACAGGAACTCCACAGCCCAAAGATTTCCCATTTTAATGGGCTGAAAAGGGGCGTAACTTTTGATGGGAATCCATTTTTGCCCATTTTACGGGCTCAGATTCGCGATCTGAGTCTTCCTTCATGGACTTTTGGGCATTTCTTTACAATTTTAGAGTTTTTATAGTCTTCCTCCAATTTCTCTATCGTTTTCGTGCATCAAGGAGTGTATGTTATGTGTTAGATCACATGGAATTGCATGTACAAAAGGCTATGTATATATATATATATGTTGCAAATGGTTATGTATTTATTTTATTTTTGCAAAAGGCTATGTATATACAAAATGCTCTATATTTTTTTTTTGCAAAAGACTATGTATATTCAATCTGAAATATATAATTACTGACTAGCAAAACTGGAGGCTAGCTAACCAAAAAAAAAAAAAAAAAAAACGGTTCAGCAACCTTCCTACACGGATTTTAAATAAAAATCCGTGTAGGAAACAATTCTACACGGATTTTTACTTAAAAATCCGTGTAGGAATGTTACTGAACTCGGTTTATTTATTTAATATTCTATTGAGGAGCTACACGGATTTTAACTAAATATCCGTGTAGGAAGAGTATTCCTACACGGATATTTAGTTAAAATCCGTGTAGCTCTCTTGTTTTTCCAAACGGCTCTTTATTAATAATCCGTGTAGGATTAGTGTAATCGTACACGTATAAATTATCCGTGTGTAAATGTGGACTTTCCTACACCCCAGAATCGCACACGTTTCCAAATCCGTGTAGCTCTCCAGTTATAATCCGTGTACAAACTGTTTTTTTGTAGTAGTGATTTTTTCTCATTTTTTGAAGAAACAAATATACACTAATATTTTTATTAATTGAAGTTTACAAACTAATTAATAAGAAAACAAGAAAAAATAATTTATACCTCTTGAACCAATCAAATGTTTCCAGAATAAACAAGAAAATTATTTCAACAGAGAGGGAGGGAGCCCAAACTAAGAATTCTCACCAAAGGAAAACATTACTTCATAGCCCAAGGACAGCTCAATTAGATTACTAAAACATTTATTATTATTATAATTAAATTAAATTAAATAAAATTCATATAATAAAAGGGAACATAATATTCTCTTTACATCTAATTAAACTGTCTCGTCAAAATTTGCACGAATATTAAAGATATATATCCGGTACGTACATTTCACCTCAAACATGATTAGGATTCTGTCTGGACGGTCTTAATCTAAACATTAATATTATATTGCCTGATATTGACTCACTAAATTCAAATAAATTAATTAGACATATCAGGCTTTAATAAATAATTGATCATTTTATTCAATTTTTTTATATTTGATCAACAAATTGGAAGAAAAGAGAGACCTTTTTTGAATGGAAAACAAAATTAGAAATTCAATTTTGACGGAAAAAAATTAGAAATTTTGAATGTTTCAATAGAATAACAAAGACCACCCCTACCTCAATAGATCAATTTGCACAACCAAATCTATGGTACTAGCTAGTCTTTTACTCAAAATGTAAAATAAAATAAAAAACCTGCGGTACTAATCATGTCTATGTTATTTCATGAGAAATTGTACTTGTATTTCAAATGATATACGGGCATAATTAATTTGAAACTTTATAGTTTTGATGTGTTGATTATGCCTTACATTGACGAATTAAATTAGAAATTTGGTAGGTGTTTTTACGAAAATTTAATAAATCCAGCTATACATACAAACAAATTGTACTCAAATTAATTTCTCGATACCATGTGGAATCAAATTAGAAAAGCCGTGACTCCCACGGCCATTTATTAAATCTGGCAAATCAAATTTCTTCTAAAAATTTGGAATAATGATGTTGATATATAAGAGACGACTGTCATTTTAACCAAAGACTTCAATTGCTGAATTTTCCACAGTGAAACCTACTGTTAATTATTGGACCGCCTCATAACTTAAATGAGGAGGATTCAAATGCATCATCTTTTTTTTGTGCTCCAATATACTACACATTTTTTATTTTCGTTTTCAAAATCCGAATAGCCGATCCAAACCGCTCAACATGATCGTTATAATAAAATATATTTGGAGACCAAATTTTATATTTTAGAATTTTTTTATTATGTTTTTAGATAGGTACAAAATCACTGTTTTAAGGAGATTCTAAACCATCAGAGAAAATGATATTGTACCTATGAAAAAAAAAATAGTAAAATATTCGAAAGAATATAAAATTTGGTCTCCAAGCATATTGTATTATGAATATAATATTAAGCGGTTCAAATCGACTGTTCAGACATTGAAAACAAAGATAAAAGATGTGATACTTAATTTTCTTATAATTGTTCTAAGGTTCATCAATCACACACTATAGCAAAACATAGTATCAGTGACCGATGCTATCACTGGCCGCTGAAGTTGTTATTTCAAAAGAAAAAAAAAATTGATGGACTTCTAGCGACCAAGAGTATCAGCGACCAGTACTGAAAAACCTAAGTTAAAATTTACTGCTGAAATGTCTTTCTAATTTCTAAAGTATTTTTATTTTTATTTTGAAAGAATTCATGGAACAATCAACCTGGTTTAGCATCTATACGCTATCAACATAGATAGTTTAAAGCCAAAGAGGGTGGAGACCTCGAGATCTCCTCATCCGGTGGCGATGAGAAGTCGATCTGAACTCTCTTGTTAGAATAAATTGTTCAGCAAAAATACAATCTTTCTCTGAATGTAAAAGTTCTTTAAATTAAAAGTATGGTAGTTAATTTATATGTAGATTTTTTTCTCATTTTTTGAAGAAACAAATATACACTAATATTTTTATTAATTGAATTTTACAAACTAATTAACAAGAAAAAATAATTTATACCTCTTGAACCAATCAAATGTTTCAAGAAAATAATTTGGTTAGAATAAACAAGAAAATTAATTGAACAGAGAGGAAAGGAGCCATACTAAAAATTCTCACCGAAGAAAAAACATTACTTGATAGCCCAAGGACAGCCCAATTAAATGACTAAAACATTTTTTATTATTATTATTATTATTCAATTCAATTCATATAATCAAAGGGAACGCAATATTTCTCTTTACATCTGATGATCTGAACTGTCTCGTCAAAATTTGCACGAATATTAAAGACATCTGGTCTGTACATTTCACCTCAAACTTGGTTTGGATTCTGATTGGACGGTCTTAATCTAAACATTAATATTATATTGCCTGATATTGACTCCCTAAATTCAAATAAATAATTAGACATATCAGGCTTTAATAAAGAATTGACGATTTAATTCAATTTTTCATATTTGATCAACAAATTGGAAGAAAAGAAATACCTTTTTTGAGTGGAAAACAAAATTAGAAATTCAATTTTGACGGAAAAAAAATTAGAAATTTTGAATGTTTCAATGGAAGTACAAAAAATCACCCCTATCTCAATAGATCAATTTGCACAACCAATTAATTCTTATTCATGTTCAATAAAAAAAAAAAAAGTTACTGTTTAAATACTAAAAAAAAAATTTACATGAAATTTGCAAGGGAGATCTTTTTAAAAATAACACCTTTTCATTTGTTTGTGATAAAACATTAATTACTTCCTATTATTAATCTGTAAATTATGGAAAAGTGGAGTTCCAATGGACATTTCCACAATCCCTCTCACCTGTTCTTCTCTAGAACACGGTCTAAATAGTACCACTTAAAATAATCAAGGAGATACACTGAATAGGAATAACCATTTAGAATATCTAATTTCATTTAGGAGGATATTTTAGGAGACCAATTTCAGAGGTCAATTTACCAAGCTATTTATAACATTCAAGATCTCCATTAATTTAGAATATTAAATTTACTTGAGCATTGTATTTTCCAACTAAATCAAAGATTGATTCTTAAAAAAACCAACAATGTTGAACTTTATTACCAATCATTTTAGATTTTACCACTACTACAAAAAAACAGTTTGTACACGGCCTTTAACTGGAGAGCTACACGGATTTGGAAACGTGTGCGATACTGGAGTGTAGGAAAGTCCACCATTTACACACGGATAATTTATACGTGTACGATTACACTAATCCTACACGGATTTTCTACTCAAGATCCGTGTAGCTAGGGTATGGAGCTACACGGTTTTTTAACAAAAAACCGTGTATGAAATATATTCCTACACGGTTTTTTTAGTACAAATCCGTGTAGGAAGATTGTAAATCAATTTTTATTTTTAACACATCCTACACGGATTTTTTCAAATATCCGTGTACAATTTTCTTTTTTTTTTTTTGTATTTTTTTTTCTATTTTTGGCTAGCCTCCACTTTTGCTAGCCATTATATATAATATCATAATGTTTTTTTAACCCAAAACAGATAGAAATTGCCAAAACAACATAACAATTCAAATTTAATAATTACACAAATTAATTTATACGAATCCATATTGTGGAGTACAAAACTGGGAAATAAATCACCTTGCCCACATCCCTCTCACTTCGTCGACTTGCTCGGGTGAGTAAGCAGCTTGTCTCCGGTTATACTACAATTATAATTTGAGTTAGTAACAAGAGAGGTACCTTAGAGGCAGTTGGATTCTATGTAAATTACCAAAAGTCTTCAAACAAAATTAGAGAAAGAAGTGAACTGACAAAAGAAAGAGAGAGAGGCAGCAATGGAGGCGCACACACCACCTAAACCCTGACAAAAGAAAGAGAGAGAGAGACAAAGAGAAGAGAGAAGAGAAAGTGCAGCGGACCAGAGGTGAGGGTTTTGAACTCAGAGGAAGAAGAAGTGAACTGGGGACTTACAAAATTTCGGAAGATATAATCTAGTGGGCAAGGATTCGTGTGCAAGGTTTCCTACACGGATTTTTATTACAAATCCGTGTGCAATAGGTATCCTACACGGATATTTAAGTACATATCCGTGTAGCTCTCCTCTTTTCCTACACGGTTTTTATTAAATATCCGTGTAGGAATAGTCTTTCAACACGGATATTTACGTAACTCTCCGTGTAAGAAAATATCGGTACAACTTCTTGCCAGGGACATGCATATTTATTTCAAAACATGCGCGCCCTATGTAATTAATTACAAATTTAATATTGAATATACCGAAAATAAACACAGAAAAACGAAAAGTCACCTTAATCCCTATATATCTTCCGAATTGGTTCCTCTTAAACCTATCTTAATTTCTCTAAGTGAAAAAATGTCAAATGTCGATGAAGAACATCCTGTAGAGGCACTACCACCAATTCCAGAGGACTTCAAGCCAGTGCCTTGGATCCCACCCAGTTACGAACGACCACCACCAGGTTATCCCAGAAGTTGGCCATGGCCACCATGGCCAACTCGCCCACGTCGCAGCCCCAGGGGCCATCCGCCACCAAAGCCCTACATTCGTCGCACAAAGAAAAAATATGTTGTTTAGAGTTTCTTTTTTTTTGTTATTGTAGGAGTTTCTTTTTTTTTGTTTTACTATATCAATTTTTGGGTAACTTTTGTAATATTTATATCAGTAGTAATATATGAAAGTTTACTTGTTTCCATTTTTGTTCTTCTGCATTTATTTTCTGTATTAATTGTACAATTTTAAATTTGTTAATATTTAATATTTCTAACACAGTGATGAATATTTTTATTTGTAAAATAGTGTACAAGAATGAATACATAAATTATAAAGAAATTAATATTTACAAAGTTCATATCTAAATGAATAAATTTCTTAATTTATAAGAATGAATATTTAAAGAGCTTCACAGCAATGAAAACATGTTCATTTTTATATTTAAATAATAACAAAATATGAAATTGAAAGTATATTATATTTAAAAAAATAAAAAAAAAAAGAAATCCTACACGGATATTTAACTACATATCCGTGTAGGAATATGACATAATATAATAAAATATTTGGGTAACAATTTAATAAAATTTCACATCCGTGGGCTATCCTACACGGATATTTAGTTGAATATCCGTGTAGGAAGATGAAGAATCACCCTTCCTACACGGATTTTTAACTGAAAATCCGTGTAGCTCTCTCACTATTTCTACACGTATATTTAATGAAATATCCGTGTATAAAAGATTAATTTCCACACGGACACTGGTTTTTAAGTTAATATTCGTGTAGGATTCCTAGAACACTGGAAAAATCTTATTTCATACACGTTTTTTTATAAAATTGAGAAAATCCATGTATAAGGTGCAGTGTAGGAAGACGTTTTTTGTAGTAGTGTACTCTACTCCGGTGAAGTAATTCCACATGATGCATTGTCATCTCCACTCCGCTCACTTTGATTTTTATGTGGTTGTAGATAAAAGGTGAATAAGGGTTCAGATGATCAATATAAGCAGCTGTAATTTACTTGAGGTCTGACTGGAATTTATTATTTTTGAAAGTAAGACACTGAGTATATATTACTTGGGATCTCAAAATTCACCAGCTTCAGCTTAAGCCATTGCAAGGGGAGCAACTTGGGTCCGATGGGTTCCATAACTGTCCGATCCGTTTTAAGATATCTACGCATCTCTTTAATATCCATGCGCATTAGCTTTAACGGTGCACACGGATCTTAATGAGAATCAGACGGTTATGGAACCCATCAGACCCAAACTGCTCACCATTGCAAGAGCAATAAGTCAATAACAGATCTGTCCCTTGTATGCATATACGGCTCATGGAATTTTGTATTCTACCAATCATGTTAGTATTACCTTATTTATTTATATGGACTGCAAAACTATATGCATATAATAAACGGGGTTTTAGTTATTACCATTGGACTTGAAATGGTACTAGTATTACGTGAGGGCTTACTTCTCTTTATTTTAGTTTGGATAAACACTTTTAAATTTTTTGTAAAACTTTTGTTATGGTGTATCTGAAAATATTTTTGAATTGATATTTTCAGGAAGTCGGCTTTTTTAAGTTGTAAGGCAAAATAAACTATAGAGCCTACATTGAGCCCATACTAGAATTTGGAAGAAAGGGAGAGAGCCCATGCATACTAGAATTCGCACCAAAGGAAAACGTTACTTGATAGCCCAAGGCCCAGCCTAATTTAATGACTAAATCATTTTTATTATTAGAATTCAATTCAATTTCAATTCAAGTCATATAAATTATAATATAAGGGAACACCATATTTCTCTTTACATCTGAACTGTCTCGTCAAAATTTGCACGAATATTAAAGATATCTGGTACGTACATTTCATGTTAAACTAGGTTTGGGTTATGATTGAACAGTGCATATATGGTTTTTATTAAAGTAATAAATGGGGTTTTAGATCTTACTTCGTACATGACGTACTTAACAGTGCATCTGGACTAGAAATGGTACTAGTATTACGTACCATAATTAATTTGTAAGATATGATTGTTTTCCAGAAGTGCAGGCTTACTCAAGAGTGAAGTGAGACTTCTAGACTATGAGGGTCAAACGTGAATGTGGTGACGTGTATAAAATTTTCCTACTATAAATGAGGATCAATTTCACACTATCCATAGTATTTTCCTTTAAAATATGTTAAAAATAAGACATAAATATAAAAAAATTGAAATTGATTGGGGATCAATTGATCCCCATTCAAGCAATGTAGATTCGCCTCTGGGCTTACTTCTCTTTATTTTAGTTTGGTAAACACTTTTTAAAATTTTGTAGAACTTTTGTTATGGTGTCTCTGGAAATATTTTTGAATTGATGTTTCTAGGAAGTTGGATTCTTATGTTGTAAAACTTTATTTTTTTTCGTATTAATGAGGAATATATTTCCTTTTGTACATTAATTAAAAAAAAGAAAAAAAAAAGCTTTTAATATTGCAATTAACATGTTCAATTGCAGTACAACTCATGAAATATACAACTTAATTATAAACTAAATAGATTTGCACTGCAATGCAATACAAGACATACAAATTAATTATAAACTACAGAGCGTCAACTACATAATACTAAATTGGTCAAATGTTAATGTTCCCATAACATACTGTTGGGGTTAGATGTGGAAGCATTCAAGGTGTAATTTTATCGAGCACTTTCCGAGCCAATCAAATGGAAAAACATTAAAATCAAACAAGAAGCCAACACAAACAAGCAATCAAACACAAAAAAATTAAAGAGAGACACAAGATTTTACGTGGAAACCCTTGCGGGAAAAATCACTGGAGCACACGGCACAAATTCAATATATATGAATGGAGTACTTACAAATACAAGGAGATGATCAAGACATTAACACTCACTCTAACACTATCTAACAATTTCATACACTAATCTGATATTTCCTAGTGTATTAAGGTGGATTGAGTCAAGAGAACAAGAAACCCTAGAATGAGCTTGAAGAAGAATAAAATGGACTGCTTGGAGTTCAAATCACGTCTCTCTCTCTTTGTCTCCATTTCATTTCCCATACGGGAGTCATTTCCGTCAAAATTACTTAATGGCTTAATGGGCCGAAACCCATTTGAGTTTTGGCTTCAACATCAACACATACAACCTATCAAATAGAGTATCGACCATTTGGAAATAAGTATATCCCCACTTTTTTTTTAATAGTAGGACGAGAAACACCAGCAAAAATCCTGCCACAAAACCAGACTCTATGAACAAATACAACCACTTGTCCCTATCACCATCATTTTTTAAATTGGAATCATTATGACCATCACTTGGAGGAAGTATCCCACTGCTACCACACCTCGTCTTTAGTGGGGGTTCACATAGGTATGGATTACCACTGTAGATTGACGGGTCATCAAGTGCCTGCAACTGATGACCAGTTGGAATGCTCCCAGATAGATTATTGTAAGAAAAATTGAGCACTTCCAAAGAGTATAAAACGGACATGCTTTGTGGGATTGTCCCTGACAGGTTATTTATGTGAAGGTCGAGGGACTCCAGAGATGTCATGTTTCCAATTTTAAGTGGAATGTTTCCTATCAAATGATTGTGGGACAAGTTTAGATTCACTAAAGAAATAAGAAAAACTATTTCGTGAGATATCTCGCCCGTAAGATTATTGTTTGACAAATCTATACTCTTCCAAGATGAAAGATCTCTAGAATTATACTCAAGAATCAACCCCTTTGTTATTGCATTTAGTTTCTCACCAAAATATTCTCCTTTTGGCAAGAATTGACTCATCGAAGTAAAATTATCCAGACCTCTTGGCAACTGTCTAGAAAGGTTGTTATTTGCAAGATCTAAGACTTGTAGATTATTGAGTTGTGTCAACTTGGATGGGATATTACCACGAAATAAATTAGAATGCAACCTTAGGAATTGCAACTTGCGAAAGATTTCTCCTACCCAATCAGGTATTATCCCATGAAAATTATTTTCCCCAAGATCAAGCATTTGTAATCCTGTGCAAAATTGTAAATCAAAAGGAAACTCTCCAGTTAAATTATTGTTTCCAAGTTGAAGCACTCTTAGTCTAACTGAACAACTCAAAGAGCTGGGCACAACTCCAGAGAGCCTATTATTTGCAAGATTTACTGTTTCACTGACATTTGACTAGCAAGGAGGAAGATTTCCGAATAAACTATTACTCGAGAGATCAAGAAAGAACAAACTAGTTAATCCACACGAAAACAATTCTACAACTTCAACAGTGTGATTTTTCGAAACAATCAATTTATTCTTATATGGTGACTTAATGTTCTTACGCAGTTCTCCTGACAAGGAGTTATTAGAAAGATCCAGATAATCCAAACTTGGAAGAAATGATATTTTACCCACAAGCCGATTATTACTAAAATCCATAATTTCTAGTTTGGTCATGTGCACCAAGCTGACAGGTAACTTTCCTCTAAGTATGTTAGTAGACAAACTAAGGTATCTAAGGGAAGACATGCTCCAAACCCAATCGGGTATACGGTCATCAATTCCCGTGTCGTCCAGTTCTAGATCCTCAATTTGTACTTGTCTTCGGATCCAAGAGGGAAATTTTGGCCCGAGATTATTCCAACCGAACCAAATTGATCTCAATTGAAAAGAGGGGATCCAATCAGTACCAAACAAAATAGTTATGTTGGCATCTGAGAGATCTAAATACTTGAGTTTTGACAAACCAGTTAGATGAGTTTCTGTTAGTAATCCTGTGAAGGAGTTACCACTAGGATCAAGGCTAACAAGATTTGTTAAATTCCCAATATCAGTTGGTATTGTACCATTTAGGTTATTACCACCAAGGTCAAGATAAGTTGCACTTGTCATGCCCCTTATCCATTCCATCAAAGTTCCGGTCAAGTTAGTATATGAAATATCTAAATACTCCAGATTTCCCCGTGTGTAGTTTGACAATTTGCTCAATAATAACTCTCTAATATCTCCTTCTATATTGTTCGATGCTAAAGATAGGTATGTTAATTTTGTCAGACTATGTAGTGGTGGTACCTTTTCATCAATTAGATTATTATAACCGAAGGAAAGTTTGTATAGAGAAGTTAGATTTTCCAGTGTAGCAGGATATGGCCCCACCAGGTTACAGTATTCAAGAATTAGAACATTTAAACTATGTAAACTGCCCACCCAATTGGGTATGGTGGTATTGAAGTTTTGTTCAGAAAGATGAAGCACTTTCAGAGAAGTGAAGTTCACAAAAGTGAGTGTATTGGGAATTTGATTTAGATTGTTATTGGACAAAACTAACATTTCAAGTGATGATAGTTTGTTCAAACTTTCCACCCAGTATTTTGAATCTTTGAAATCAACTCTCGATATGTCCAAATACTTTAGAGACCTCATATTAGATAACCACTATGTATCGGCACTCAATGTAAAATCAGAAAAATAATAGTCTTGCCTAAGATCAAAGTACAACAACTTAGAAAGGTTCCCAAGAAAAAATGGTCGCAATTTAACTCGTTTCATTAAAAAAATAATAATAAAAAAGACAAACTGCTGTTCTAAACAAATACAACAAAAAAAAATCCCAAAACAGCACAAAACCCTGACACCAAATTTCACGACATACTGCTTCCTTTATCCAGCTCTAACCTGCCTTTCATTTTATCACCACCTATCCCACAAAATAAATGCTCAATGGGATGCCATCTATCAACCCACAATGAGCAAACTTAATTCTTTAGCTACATCAGCAATAGACCAGGTGCGCCACCTATCACCAGCTTCCACCATCTCTGTTGTTGCTTAGTCATGTGGAGCCCCGGTCAATATTGCATATGTATATAGAATGCCTTGGAGAGCATCATGTCTGGTATATTTGAACTGGAGGTCCCATTTCAGCTCTGTTGATCCCTTTGTATAACAGGAAACCCAAAGGCATATTTACAGATATAAGATTACACTCAATATCAGGAATTATATATGCAACTAACCTGAACAACTACTTTTTCCTACTGCATAATAAGGATGTACTACAAGCACATAAGGACAACATCGATCTATGGTTTTATATCAGCGAAAAACCTCAGACAAGCAAGTGATACTTAAATTACTTATAAGAGAGGAATCTGAGGGAGTGCTTGGAGTTGTCGAGGTAACAGCGAGTGGCATCAGGCTTGCGAGCAGAGTGCCTCGTTACTTACAAGACTTGACGCAACTCTTAGGGCTTTGTCAGGGATTGTATGTGCGCCACTAGTGTTTGGGCGACTCCATTGCTGCCATGATTTTGCGATATTGAGAGGGTTTCTGGCGAGGGGGCAGAGAGGGAAAGCGCAATGCGAGAGACATAATTGCTGGATATTTACGAGCAATCGGCTCCTTCTGTAATGGGCTTTATTGGACAGGATTATATGGGCATAATAATATAGCAACTTCCGATGTAAGTTTATGGGCCTATTACATCAGGACACTTCCGTAATATATAGCATCTCTATTTAAAGAATGTAACCCATTCTCATCCACAGTATCCAAATGTAGGCCCAAATTGTGGCGATAAATATCCTGAATATTATCCGTACATTTAAGTTTTTGATAAATTTATACATCCACATATACAATTAAATGGATGCGTGTAATCTTTTTCTTGGCAAGCTAAGATCATGAGACAAAAATGTTGATTATTCTACTGTACGTTTTGCTTTATTTTTTATTGCAGTTATTTTTTTGTTCGTGTAGTAAACAACATCTTTTACGCTTTATATTGTGCTTATGAACCTCATTTGCACTTGTTCTTGTGCTTAGAAACCTCATTTACCCCTGATTGTGTGCTTAACAACCTCAATTGGCGTTGTTCGTGTGGTTAACAACCTCTTTTGCGCTTGATCTTGTGCTTATGAACCTCATTTGCACTTGTTCTTGTGCTTAGGAACCTCATTTGCCCTAGTTTGTGTGCTTAACAACCTCAATTGGCGTTGTTCGTGTGGTTAACAACCTCTTTTGCGCTTGATCTTGTGCTTACGAACCTCATTTGCACTTGTTCTTGTGCTTAGGAACCTCATTTGCCCTTGTTTGTCCACTGAACAACCTCACTAGGTGTTGTTCGTGTGCTTAACAACCTCATTTGCGCTTGATCTTGTGCTTATGAACCTCATTTGCGCTTGTTCTTGTGCTTAAGAACCACATTTTCCCATGATTGTGTGCTTAACAACCTCAATTGGCGTTGTTCATGTGGTTAACAACCTCTTTTGCGCTTGATCTTGGGCGTATGAACCTCATTTGCACTTGTTCTTGTGCTTAGGAACCTCATTTGCCCTTGTTTGTGAGCCTAACAACCTCAATTAGCGTTGTTCGTGTGCTTAACCACCTCTTTTGCGCTTGATCTTGTGCGTATGAACCTCATTTGCACTTGTTCTTGTGCTTAGGAACTTCATTTGCCCTTGTTTGTGAGACTAACAACCTCAATTAGGGTTGTTCGTGTAGTAAACAACCTCTTTTACGCTTTATCTTGTGCTTATGAACCTCATTTGCACTTGTTCTTGGGCTTAGGAACCTCAATTTCCCTTGATTGTGTGCTTAACAACCTCAATTGGCGTTGTTCGTGTGGTTAACAACCTCTTTTGCGCTTGATCTTGTGCTTATGAACCTCATTTTCACTTGTTCTTGTGCTTAGGAACCTCATTTGTCCTTGTTTGTTTGCTTAGCAACCTCAATTGGCGTTGTTCGTGTGATAAACAACATCTTTTGCGCTTTATCATGTGCTCATGAACCTCATTTGCACTTGTTCTTGTGCTTAGGAACCTCATTTGCCCTTATTTGTGCGCTGAACAACCTCAATAGGCATTGTTCGTGTTCTTAACAACCTCATTTGTGCTTGATCTTGTGCTTACGAACCTCATTTGCACTTGTTCTTGTGCTTAAGAACCACATTTTCCCATGATTGTGTGCTTAACAACCTCAATTGGCGTTGTTCGTGTGGTTAACAACCTCTTTTGCGCTTGATCTTGTGCTCATACACCTCATTTGCACTTGTTCTTGTGCTTAGGAACCTCGTTTGCCCTTGTTTGTGCGTTGAACAACCTCAATTGGCATTGTTTTTGTGCTTAACAACCTCATTTGTGCTTGATCTTGTGCTTATGAACCTCATTTGCACTTGTTCTTGTGCTTAGGAACCTCATTTGCCCTTATTTGTGCGCTGAACAACCTCAATAGGCGTTGTTCGTGTGCTTAACAACCTCATTTGCGCATGATCTTGTGCTTATGAACCTCATTTGCACATGTTCTTGTGCTTAAGAACCACATTTTCCCATGATTGTGTGCTTAACAACCTCAATTGGCGTTGTTCGTGTGGTTAACAACCTCTTTTGCGCTTGATCTTGTGCTCATACACCTCATTTGCACTTGTTCTTGTGCTTAGGAACCTCGTTTGCCCTTGTTTGTGCGTTGAACAACCTCAATTGGCATTGTTTGTGTGCTTAACAACCTCATTTGTGCTTGATCTTATGCTTATGAACCTCATTTGCACTTGTTCTTGTGCTTAGGAACCTCATTTGCCCTTATTTGTGCGCTGAACAACCTCAATAGGCGTTGTTCGTGTGCTTAACAACCTCATTTGCGCATGATCTTGTGCTTATGAACCTCATTTGCACTTGTTCTTGTGCTTAAGAACCACATTTTCCCATGATTGTGTGCTTAACAACCTCAATTGGCGTTGTTCGTGTGGTTAACCTCTTTTGCGCTTGATCTTGTGCTGATACACCTCATTTGCACTTGTTCTTGTGCTTAGGAACCTCGTTTGCCCTTGTTTGTGCGTTGAACAACCTCAATTGGCATTGTTTGTGAGCTTAACAATCTCATTTGTGCTTGATCTTGTGCTTATGAACCTCATTTGCACTTGTTCTTGTGGTTAAGACCCACATTTTTCCTTGATTGCGTGCTTAACAACCTCAATTGGCGTCGTTCGTGTTCTTAACAACCTCTTTTGCGTTTGATCTTGTGCTTATGAACCTCTTTTGCGCTTGATCTTGGGCTTATGAACCTCATTTGCGCTTGATCTTGTGCTGATGAACCTCATTTGCCCTTGTTCTTGTGCTTAGGAACCTCATTTGACCATGTTTGTGTGCTTACCCACCTCAATTGGCGTTGTTCGTGTAGTTAACAACCTCTTTTGCGCTGGATCTTATGCTTATCAACCTCATTTGCACTTGTTCTTGTGCTTATGAACCACATTTTCCCTTGATTGTGTGCTTAACAACCTCAATTGGCATTGTTCGTGTTCTTAACAAGCTCTTTTGTGTTTTCTCATTTGTGCTTGATCTTGTGCTTATGAACCTCATTTGCACTTGTTCTTGTGGTTAAGACCCACATTTTTCCATGATTGCGTGCTTAACAACCTCAATTGGCGTCGTTCGTGTTCTTAACAACCTCTTTTGCGTTTGATCTTGTGCTTATGAACCTCTTTTGCGCTTGATCTTGGGCTTATGAACCTCATTTGCGCTTGATCTTGTGCTGATGAACCTCATTTGCCCTTGTTCTTGTGCTTAGGAACCTCATTTGACCATGTTTGTGTGCTTACCCACCTCAATTGGCGTTGTTCGTGTAGTTAACAACCTCTTTTGCGCTGGATCTTATGCTTATCAACCTCATTTGCACTTGTTCTTGTGCTTATGAACCACATTTTCCCTAGATTGTGTGCTTAACAACCTCAATTGGCATTGTTCGTGTTCTTAACAAGCTCTTTTGTGTTTGATCTTGTGCTTATCAACCTCTTTTGCGCTTGATCTTGTGCTTAGGAACCTCGTTTGCCCTTGTTTGTGCGTTGAACAACCTCAATTGGCATTGTTTGTGAGCTTAACAATCTCATTTGTGCTTGATCTTGTGCTTATGAACCTCATTTGCACTTGTTCTTGTGGTTAAGACCCACATTTTTCCTTGATTGCGTGCTTAACAACCTCAATTGGCGTCGTTCGTGTTCTTAACAACCTCTTTTGCGTTTGATCTTGTGCTTATGAACCTCTTTTGCGCTTGATCTTGGGCTTATGAACCTCATTTGCGCTTGATCTTGTGCTGATGAACCTCATTTGCCCTTGTTCTTGTGCTTAGGAACCTCATTTGACCATGTTTGTGTGCTTACCCACCTCAATTGGCGTTGTTCGTGTAGTTAACAACCTCTTTTGCGCTGGATCTTATGCTTATCAACCTCATTTGCACTTGTTCTTGTGCTTATGAACCACATTTTCCCTTGATTGTGTGCTTAACAACCTCAATTGGCATTGTTCGTGTTCTTAACAAGCTCTTTTGTGTTTGATCTTGTGCTTATCAACCTCTTTTGCGCTTGATTTTGTGCTGATGAATCTCATTTGCACTTGTTCTTGTGCTTAGGAACCTCATTTGCCCTTGTTTGTGAGCCTAACAACCTTAATTGGCGTTGTTCGTGTGGTCAACAACATCTTTTACGCTTTATCACGTGCTTATGAACCTCATTTGCACTTCTTCTTGTGCATAGGAACCTCATTTGCCCTTGTTTGTGTGCTTAACAACCTCAATTGATGTTGTTCGTGCGGTTCACAACCTATTTTGCTCTTGATCTAGTGCTTATGAACCTCATTTGCACTTGTTCTTGTGCTTTGGAACCTCATTTGCCCTTGTTTGTGAGCATAACAACCTCAATTGGCGTTGTTCGTGTCCTTAACCACCCCTTTTGCTCTTGATCTTGTGCGTAGGAACCTCATTTGCACTTGTTCTTGTGCTTAGGAACTTCATTTGCCCTTGTTTGTGAGTCTAACAACCTCCATTAGCATTGTTTGTGTTGTAAACAACCTCTTTTGCGCTTGATCTTGTCCTTATGAACCTCATTTGCACTTGTTCTTGTCCTTAGGAACCTCATTTGCCCTTGTTTGTTTGCTTAACAACCTCAATTGGCGTTGCCCGTGTGGTTAACAACCTCTTTTGCGCTTGATCTTGTGCTTATGAACCTCATTTGCACTTGTTCTTGTGCTTAGGAACCTCATTTGCCCTTGTTTGTGAGCTTAACAACCTCAATTGGCGTTGTTCGTGTGCTTAACCACCCTCTTTTACGCTTGATGTTATGCGTATGAACCTCATTTGCACTTGTTCTTGTGCTTAGGAACTTCATTTGCCCTTGTTTGCGAGACTAACAACCTCAATTTGCGTTGTTCGTGTAGTAAACAACCTCTTTTACGCTTTATCTTGTGCTTATAAACCTCATTTGCACTTGTTCTTGTGCTTAGGAACCTCAATTTCCCTTGATTGTGTGCTTAACAACCTCAATTGGCGTTGTTCGTGTGGTTAAGAACCTCTTTTGCGCTTGATCTTGTGCTTATGAACCTCATTTGCACTTGTTCTTGTGCTTAGGAACCTCATTTGCCCTTGTTTGTCTACTTAACAACGTCAATTGGCGTTGTTCGTGTGATAAACAACATCTTTTCCGCTTTATCATACGCTTATGAACCTCATTTGCACTTGTTCTTGTGCTTAGGAACCTCATTTTCCCTTATTTGTGCGCTGAACAACCTCAATAGGCGTTGTTCGTGCTCTTAACAACCTCATTTGTGCTTGATCTTGTGCTTATGAACCTCATTTGCACTTGTTCTTGTGCTTAAGAACCACATTTTCCCATGATTGTATGCTTAACAACCTCAATTAGCGTTGTTCGTGTGGTTAAAACCTCTTTTGCGCTTGATCTTGTGCTCATACACCTCATTTGCACTTGTTCTTGTGCTGAGGAACCTCATTTGCCCTTGTTTGTGCGTTGAACAACCTCAATTGGCATTGTTTGTGTGCTTAACAACCTCATTTGTGCTTGATCTTGTGCTTATGAACCTCATTTGCACTTGTTCTTGTGGTTAAGACCCACATTTTTCCATGATTGCGTGCTTAACAACCTCAATTGGCGTTGTTCGTGTTCTTAACAACCTCTTTTGCGTTTGATCTTGTGCTTATGAACCTCTTTTGCGCTTGATCTTGTGCTTATGAACCTCATTTGCGCTTGATCTTGTGCTTATGAACCTCATTTGCGCTTGATCTTGTGCTTATGAACCTCATTTGCGCTTGATCTTGTGCTTATGAACCTCATTTGCACTTGTTCTTGTGCTTAGGAACCTCATTTGACCATGTTTGCGTGCTTAACCACCTCAATTGGCGTTGTTCGTGTAGTTAACAACCTCTTTTGCGCTGGATCTTCTGCTTATCAACCTCATTTGCACTTGTTCTTGTGCTTATGAACCACATTTTCCCTTGATTGTGTGCCTAACAACCTGAATTGGCATTGTTCGTGTTCTTACAATACTCTTTTGTGTTTGATCTTGTGCTTATCAACCTCCTTTGCGCTTGATTTTGTGCTGATGAATCTCATTTACACTTGTTCTTGTGCTTAGGAACCTCATTTGCCCTTGTTTGTGAGCCTAACAACCTTAATTGGCGTTGTTCGTGTGGTCAACAACATCTTTTACGCTTTTTCATGTGCTTATGAACCTCATTTGCACTTCTTCTTGTGCTTAGGAACCTCATTTGCCCTTGTTTGTGTGCTTAACAACCTCAATTGGCGTTGTTCGTGTGGTTAACAACCTCTTTTGCTCTTGATCTTGTGCTTATGAACCTCATTTGCACTTGTTCTTGTGCTTTGGAACCACATTTGCCCTTGTTTGTAAGCCTAACAACCTCAATTGGCGTTGTTCCTGTCCTTAACCACCCCTTTTGCGCTTGATCTTGTGCGTAGGAACCTCATTTGCACTTGTTCTTGTGCTGAGGAACTTCATTTGCCCTTCTTTGTGAGCCTAACAACCTCAATTAGCGTTGTTCGTGTAGTAAACAACCTCTTTTCCGCTTTTGCGCTTGATCTTGTGCGTAGGAACCTCATCTGCACTTGTTCTTGTGCTGAGGAACTTCATTTGCCCTTCTTTGTGAGCCTAACAACCTCAATTGGCGTTGTTCCTGTCCTTAACCACCCCTTTTGCGCTTGATCTTGTGCGTAGGAACCTCATTTACACTTGTTCTTGTGCTTAGGAACCTCATTTGCCCTTGTTTGTGAGCCTAACAACCTTAATTGGCGTTGTTCGTGTGGTCAACAACATCTTTTACGCTTTTTCATGTGCTTATGAACCTCATTTGCACTTCTTCTTGTGCTTAGGAACCTCATTTGCCCTTGTTTGTGTGCTTAACAACCTCAATTGGCGTTGTTCGTGTGGTTCACAACCTCTTTTGCTCTTGATCTTGTGCTTATGAACCTCATTTGCACTTGTTCTTGTGCTTTGGAACCACATTTGCCCTTGTTTGTGATCCTAACAACCTCAATTGGCGTTGTTCCTGTCCTTAACCACCCCTTTTGCGCTTGATCTTGTGCGTAGGAACCTCATTTGCACTTGTTCTTGTGCTGAGGAACTTCATTTGCCCTTCTTTGTGAGACTAACAACCTCAATTAGCGTTGTTCGTGTTGTAAACAACCTCTTTTGCGCTTGATCTTGTCCTTATGAACCTCATTTGCACTTGTTCTTGTGCTTAGGAACCTCATTTGCCCTTGTTTGTTTGCTTAACACCCTCAATTGGCGTTGCTCGTGTGGTTAACAACCTCTTTTGCGCTAGATCTTGTGCTTAAGAACCTCATTTGCACTTGTTCTTGTGCTTAGGAACCTCATTTGCCCTTGTTTGTGAGCCTAACAACCTCAATTGGCGTTGTTCGTGTGCTTAACCACCCTCTTTTACGCTTGATCTTATGCGTATGAACCTCATTTGCACTTGTTCTTGTGCTGAGGAACTTCATTTGCCCTTCTTTGTGAGCCTAACAACCTCAATTAGCGTTGTTCGTGTAGTAAACAACCTCTTTTCCGCTTTATCTTGTGCTTATGAACCTCATTTGCACTTGTTCTTGTGCTTAGGAACCTCAATTTCCCTTGATTGTGTGCTTAACAACCTCAATTGGCGTTGTTCGTGTGGTTAAGAACCTCTTTTGCGCTTGATCTTGTGTTTATGAACCTCATTTGCACTTGTTCTTGTGCTTAGGAACCTCATTTGCCCTTGTTTGTTTGCTTAACAACGTCAATTGGCGTTGTTCGTGTGATAAACAACATCTTTTCGGCTTTATCATGTGCTTATGAACCTCATTTGCACTTGTTCTTGTGCTTAGGAACCTCATTTGCCCTTATTTGTGCGCTGAAAAACCTCAATAGGCGTTGTTCGTGTGCTTAACAACCTCATTTGCGCTTGAGCTTGTGCGTATGAACCTCATTTGCACTTGTTCATGTGCTTACGAACTTCATTTGCCCTTGTCTGTGAGACTAACAACCTCAATTAGCGTTGTTTGTGTTGTAAACAACCTCTTTTGCGCTTGATCTTGTGCTTATGAACCTCATTTGCACTTGTTCTTGTGCGTAGGAACCTCATTTGCCCTTGTTTGTGAGCCTAACAACCTCAATTGGCGTTGTTCGTGTGCTTAACCACCTCTTTTGCGCTTGATCTTTTGCGTATGAACCTCATTTGCACTTGTTCTTGTGTTTAGGAACCTCATTTGCCCTTGTTTGTGAGCCTAACAATCTCAATTGGAGTTGTTCGTGTAGTAAACAACCTCTTTTGCAAATTATCTTGTTCTTAGGAACCTCATTTGCACTTGTTCTTGTGCTTAGGAACTTCATTTGCCCTAGTTTGTGTGCTTAACAACATGAATTGGTGTTGTTTGTGTGGTTCACAACCTCTTTTGCGCTTTATCTTGTGCTTAGGTACCTCATTTGCTCTAGTTCTTATGCTAAGGAACCTCATTTGCCCCTGATTGTGTGCTTAACAACCTCAATTGATGTTGTTCGTGAGCTAAACAACATCTTCTGCGGTTTATCATATGCTTATGAACGTCATTTGCACTTGTTCTTTTGCTTAGGAACCTCATTTGCCCTTGTTTGTGTGCCTAACAACCTCAATTGGCGTTGTTCGTGTGGTTAACAACCTCTTTTGCCCTTGATCTTGTGCTTATGAACCTCATTTGGACTTGTTCTTGTGCTTAGGAACGTCATATGCCCTTGTTTGTGAGCCTAACAACCTCAATTGGCGTTGTTCGTGTGCTTAACCACCTCTTTTGAGCTTGATATTGTGCGTATGAACCTCATTTGCACTTGTTCTTGTGCTTAGGAACTTCATTTGCCCTTGTTTGTGAGACTAACAACCTCAATTAGCATTGTTGATGTAGTAAAGCACCTCTTTTGCGCTTTATCTTGTGCTTATGAACCTCATTTGCACTTGTTCTTGTGCTTAGGAACCTCATTTGCCCTTTTTGTGTGCCTAACAACCTCAATTGGCGTTGTTCGTGTAGTAAACAACATCTTTTGCGCTTTATCTTGTGCTTAGGAACCTCATTTGCCCTTGATTGTGTGCTTAACAACATCAATTGGTGTTGTTCGTGTGGCTCACAACCTCTTTTGCGCTTGATCTTGTGCTTATGAACCTCATTTGCACTTGTTCCTGTGCTTAGGAACATCATTTGCCCTTGTTTGTGAGCCTAACAACCTCATTTGGCGTTGTTCGTGTGCTTAACCACCTCTTTTGCGCTTGATCTTGTGCGTATGAACCTCATTTGCACTTGTTCTTGTGCTTACGAACTTCATTTGCCCTTGTTTGCGAGACTAACAACCTCAATTTGCGTTGTTCGTGTAGTAAACAACCTCTTTTACGCTTTATCTTGTGCTTATGAACCTTGTTTGTACTTGTTCTTGTGCTTAGGAACCTGAATTTCCCTTGATTGTGTGCTTAACAACCTCAATTGGCGTTGTTCGTGTGGTTAACAACCTCTTTTGCGCTTGATCTTGTGCTTATGAACCTCATTTGCACTTGTTCTTGTGCTTAGGAACCTCATTTACCCTTGTTTGTTTTCTTAACAACCTCAATTGGCATTGTTCGTGTGATAAACAACATCTTTTGCGCTTTTATCATGTGCTTATGAACGTCATTTGCACTTGTTCTTGTGCTTAGGAACCTCATTTGCCCTTATTTGTGTGCTGAACAACTTCAATAGGCGTTGTTCCTGTGCTTAACCACCTCTTTTGCGCTTGATCTTGTGCGTATGAACCTCATTTGCACTTGTTCTTGTGCTTATGAACCACATTTTCCCTTGATTGTGTGCTTAACAACCTCAATTGGCGTTGTTCGTGTTCTTAACAACCTCTTTTGTGTTTGATCTTGTGCTTATCAACCTCTTTTGCGCTTGATTTTGTGCTTATGAACCTCATTTGCACTTGTTCTTGTACTTAGGAACCTCATTTGCCCTTGTTTGTGAGCCTAACAACCTTAATTGGCGTTGTTCGTGTGGTCAACAACATCTTTTACGCTTTATCATGTGCTTATGAACCTCATTTGTACTTCTTCTTGTGCTTAGGAACCTCATTTACCCTTGTTTGTGTGCTTAACAACCTCAATTGGCGTTGTTCGTGTAGTAAACAACCTCTTTTGCGCTTTATCTTGTGCTTAGGATCATCATTTGCACTTGTTCTCGTGCTTAGGAACATCATTTTCCCTTGTTTGTGCGCAGAACAACCTCAATAGGCGTTGTTCGTGTGCTTAACCACCTCTTTTGCGCTTGATCTTGTGCGTATGAACCTCATTTGCACTTGTTCTTGTGCTTATGAACCACATTTTCCCTAGATTGTGTGCTTAACAACCTCAATTGGCGTTGTTCGTGTTCTTAACAACCTCTTTTGTGTTTGATCTTGTGCTTATCAACCTCTTTTGCGCTTGATTTTGTGCTTATGAACCTCATTTGCCCTTGTTCTTGTACTTAGGAACCTCATTTGCCCTTGTTTGTGAGCCTAACAACCTTAATTGGCGTTGTTCGTGTGGTCAACAACATCTTTTACGCTTTATCATGTGCTTATGAACCTCATTTGTACTTCTTCTTGTGCTTAGGAACCTCATTTGCCCTTGTTTGTGTGCTTAACAACCTCAATTGGCGTTGTTCGTGTAGTAAACAACCTCTTTTGCGCTTTATCTTGTGCTTAGGATCATCATTTGCACTTGTTCTTGTGCTTAGGAACATCATTTTCCCTTGTTTGTGCGCAGAACAACCTCAATTGGCATTGTTCGTGTGCTTAACAACCTCATTTGCGCTTGATCTTGTGCTTATGAACATCATTTGCACTTGTTCTTCAGCTTAAGAACCACATTTTCCCATGATTGTGTGCTTAACAACCTCAATTGGCATTGTTCGTGTTCTTAACAAACTCTTTTGCATTTGATGTTGGCTTATGAACCTCTTTTGCGCTTGATGTTGTGCTTATGAACCTCATTTGCATTTGTTCTTGTGCTTAAGAACCTCATTTGCTCTTGTTTGTGAGCCTAACAACCTCAATTGGCATTGTTCGTGTGGTGAATAACCTCTTTTGCGCTTTCTCTTGTGCTTAGGAACCTCAATTGCACTTGTTCTTGTGCTTAGGAACCTCATTTGCCCTTGATTGTGTGCTTAACAACCTCAATTGGCGTTGTTCGTCTGGTAAACAACATCTTTTGCGCTTTATCATGTGCTTATGAACCTCATTTGCACTTGTTCTTGTCCTTAGGAGCCTCATTTGCCCTCGTTTGTGTGCTTAACAACCTCAATTAGCGTTGTTCGTGTGGTTAACAACCTCTTTTGCCCTTGATCTTGTGCTTATGAACCTCATTTGGACTTGTTCTTGTGCTTAGGAACGTCATATGCCCTTGTTTGTCAGACTAACAACCTCAATTGGCGTTGTTCGTGTGCTTAACCACCTCTTTTGCGCTTGATCTTGTGCGTATTAACCTCATTTGCACTTGTTCTTGTGCTTAGGAACCTCATTCGCCCTTGTTTGTGAGACTAACAACCTCAATTAGCGTTGTTCGTGTAGTAAAGAACCTCTTTGGCGCTTTATCTTGTGCTTATGAACTTCATTTTCACTTGTTCTTGTGCTCAGGAACCTCATTTGCCCTTGTTTGTGAGCCTAACAACCTCAATTGGCGTTGTTCGTGTAGTAAACAACATCTTTTGCGCTCTATCTTGTGCTTAGGAACCTCATTTGCACTTGTTCTTGTGCGTTGGAACCACATTTCCCCTTGATTGTGTGATTAAGAACCTCAATTGGCGTTCTGCGTGTGGTTAACAACCTCTTTTGCGCTTGATCTTTTGCTTATGAACCTCATTTGCACATGTTCTTGTGCTGAGAAACCTCATTTGCCCTTGTTTGTGAGCCTGACAACCTCAATTGGCGTTGTTCGTGTGGGAAACAACATCTTTTGCGCTTTATCCTGTGCTTATGAACCTCATTTGCACTTGTTCTTGTGCTTAAGAACCTCATTTGCCCTTATTTGTATGCTGAACAACCTCAATAGGCGTTGTTCGTGTGCTTAACAACCTCATTTGCGATTGATCTTGTGGTTATGAACCTCATTTGCACTTGTTCTTGTGGTTAAGAACCACATTTTTCCATTATTGCGCGCTTAACAACCTCAATTGGCGTTGTTCGTGTTCTTAACAACCTCTTTTGCGGTTGATCTTGTGCTTATGAACCTCTTTTGCGCTTGATCTTGTGCTTATGAACCTCATTTGCGCTTGATCTTGTGCTTATCAACCTCATTTGCGCTTGTTCTTGTGCTTAGGAACCCCATTTGACCATGTTTGTGTGCTTAACCACCTCAATTGGCGTTGTTCGTGTGGTTAACAACCTCTTTTGCGCTGGATCTTATGCTTATCAACCTCATTTGCACTTGTTCTTGTGCTTATGAACCACATTTTCCCTTGTTTGTGAGCCTAACAACCTTAATTGGCGTTGTTCGTGTGGTCAACAACATCTTTTACGCTTTATCATGTGCTTATGAACCTCATTTGTACTTCTTCTTGTGCTTAGGAACCTCATTTGCCCTTGTTTGTGTGCTTAACAACCTCAATTGGCGTTGTTCGTGTAGTAAACAACCTCTTTTGCGCTTTATCTTGTGCTTAGGATCATCATTTGCACTTGTTCTCGTGCTTAGGAACATCATTTTCCCTTGTTTGTGCGCAGAACAACCTCAATAGGCGTTGTTCGTGTGCTTAACCACCTCTTTTGCGCTTGATCTTGTGCGTATGAACCTCATTTGCACTTGTTCTTGTGCTTATGAACCACATTTTCCCTAGATTGTGTGCTTAACAACCTCAATTGGCGTTGTTCGTGTTCTTAACAACCTCTTTTGTGTTTGATCTTGTGCTTATCAACCTCTTTTGCGCTTGATTTTGTGCTTATGAACCTCATTTGCACTTGTTCTTGTACTTAGGAACCTCATTTGCCCTTGTTTGTGAGCCTAACAACCTTAATTGGCGTTGTTCGTGTGGTCAACAACATCTTTTACGCTTTATCATGTGCTTATGAACCTCATTTGTACTTCTTCTTGTGCTTAGGAACCTCATTTGCCCTTGTTTGTGTGCTTAACAACCTCAATTGGCGTTGTTCGTGTAGTAAACAACCTCTTTTGCGCTTTATCTTGTGCTTAGGATCATCATTTGCACTTGTTCTTGTGCTTAGGAACATAATTTTCCCTTGTTTGTGCGCAGAACAACCTCAATTGGCATTGTTCGTGTGCTTAACAACCTCATTTGCGCTTGATCTTGTGCTTATGAACATCATTTGCACTTGTTCTTCAGCTTAAGAACCACATTTTCCCATGATTGTGTGCTTAACAACCTCAATTGGCATTGTTCGTGTTCTTAACAAACTCTTTTGCATTTGATGTTGGCTTATGAACCTCTTTTGCGCTTGATGTTGTGCTTATGAACCTCATTTGCATTTGTTCTTGTGCTTAAGAACCTCATTTGCTCTTGTTTGTGAGCCTAACAACCTCAATTGGCATTGTTCGTGTGGTGAATAACCTCTTTTGCGCTTTCTCTTGTGCTTAGGAACCTCAATTGCACTTGTTCTTGTGCTTAGGAATCTCATTTGCCCTTGATTGTGTGCTTAACAACCTCAATTGGCGTTGTTCGTCTGGTAAACAACATCTTTTGCGCTTTATCATGTGCTTATGAACCTCATTTGCACTTGTTCTTGTCCTTAGGAGCCTCATTTGCCCTCGTTTGTGTGCTTAACAACCTCAATTAGCGTTGTTCGTGTGGTTAACAACCTCTTTTGCCCTTGATCTTGTGCTTATGAACCTCATTTGGACTTGTTCTTGTGCTTAGGAACGTCATATGCCCTTGTTTGTCAGACTAACAACCTCAATTGGCGTTGTTCGTGTGCTTAACCACCTCTTTTGCGCTTGATCTTGTGCGTATTAACCTCATTTGCACTTGTTCTTGTGCTTAGGAACCTCATTCGCCCTTGTTTGTGAGACTAACAACCTCAATTAGCGTTGTTCGTGTAGTAAAGAACCTCTTTGGCGCTTTATCTTGTGCTTATGAACTTCATTTTCACTTGTTCTTGTGCTCAGGAACCTCATTTGCCCTTGTTTGTGAGCCTAACAACCTCAATTGGCGTTGTTCGTGTAGTAAACAACATCTTTTGCGCTCTATCTTGTGCTTAGGAACCTCATTTGCACTTGTTCTTGTGCGTTGGAACCACATTTCCCCTTGATTGTGTGATTAAGAACCTCAATTGGCGTTCTGCGTGTGGTTAACAACCTCTTTTGCGCTTGATCTTTTGCTTATGAACCTCATTTGCACATGTTCTTGTGCTGAGAAACCTCATTTGCCCTTGTTTGTGAGCCCGACAACCTCAATTGGCGTTGTTCGTGTGGGAAACAACATCTTTTGCGCTTTATCCTGTGCTTATGAACCTCATTTGCACTTGTTCTTGTGCTTAAGAACCTCATTTGCCCTTATTTGTATGCTGAACAACCTCAATAGGCGTTGTTCGTGTGCTTAACAACCTCATTTGCGATTGATCTTGTGGTTATGAACCTCATTTGCACTTGTTCTTGTGGTTAAGAACCACATTTTTCCATTATTGCGCGCTTAACAACCTCAATTGGCGTTGTTCGTGTTCTTAACAACCTCTTTTGCGGTTGATCTTGTGCTTATGAACCTCTTTTGCGCTTGATCTTGTGCTTATGAACCTCATTTGCGCTTGATCTTGTGCTTATCAACCTCATTTGCGCTTGTTCTTGTGCTTAGGAACCCCATTTGACCATGTTTGTGTGCTTAACCACCTCAATTGGCGTTGTTCGTGTGGTTAACAACCTCTTTTGCGCTGGATCTTATGCTTATCAACCTCATTTGCACTTGTTCTTGTGCTTATGAACCACATTTTCCCTTGTTTGTGAGCCTAACAACCTTAATTGGCGTTGTTCGTGTGGTCAACAACATCTTTTACGCTTTATCATGTGCTTATGAACCTCATTTGTACTTCTTCTTGTGCTTAGGAACCTCATTTGCCCTTGTTTGTGTGCTTAACAACCTCAATTGGCGTTGTTCGTGTAGTAAACAACCTCTTTTGCGCTTTATCTTGTGCTTAGGATCATCATTTGCACTTGTTCTCGTGCTTAGGAACATCATTTTCCCTTGTTTGTGCGCAGAACAACCTCAATAGGCGTTGTTCGTGTGCTTAACCACCTCTTTTGCGCTTGATCTTGTGCGTATGAACCTCATTTGCACTTGTTCTTGTGCTTATGAACCACATTTTCCCTAGATTGTGTGCTTAACAACCTCAATTGGCGTTGTTCGTGTTCTTAACAACCTCTTTTGTGTTTGATCTTGTGCTTATCAACCTCTTTTGCGCTTGATTTTGTGCTTATGAACCTCATTTGCACTTGTTCTTGTACTTAGGAACCTCATTTGCCCTTGTTTGTGAGCCTAACAACCTTAATTGGCGTTGTTCGTGTGGTCAACAACATCTTTTACGCTTTATCATGTGCTTATGAACCTCATTTGTACTTCTTCTTGTGCTTAGGAACCTCATTTGCCCTTGTTTGTGTGCTTAACAACCTCAATTGGCGTTGTTCGTGTAGTAAACAACCTCTTTTGCGCTTTATCTTGTGCTTAGGATCATCATTTGCACTTGTTCTTGTGCTTAGGAACATAATTTTCCCTTGTTTGTGCGCAGAACAACCTCAATTGGCATTGTTCGTGTGCTTAACAACCTCATTTGCGCTTGATCTTGTGCTTATGAACATCATTTGCACTTGTTCTTCAACTTAAGAACCACATTTTCCCATGATTGTGTGCTTAACAACCTCAATTGGCATTGTTCGTGTTCTTAACAAACTCTTTTGCATTTGATGTTGGCTTATGAACCTCTTTTGCGCTTGATGTTGTGCTTATGAACCTCATTTGCATTTGTTCTTGTGCTTAAGAACCTCATTTGCTCTTGTTTGTGAGCCTAACAACCTCAATTGGCATTGTTCGTGTGGTGAATAACCTCTTTTGCGCTTTCTCTTGTGCTTAGGAACCTCAATTGCACTTGTTCTTGTGCTTAGGAATCTCATTTGCCCTTGATTGTGTGCTTAACAACCTCAATTGGCGTTGTTCGTCCGGGTAAACAACATCTTTTGCGCTTTATCATGTGCTTATGAACCTCATTTGCACTTGTTCTTGTCCTTAGGAGCCTCATTTGCCCTCGTTTGTGTGCTTAACAACCTCAATTAGCGTTGTTCGTGTGGTTAACAACCTCTTTTGCCCTTGATCTTGTGCTTATGAACCTCATTTGGACTTGTTCTTGTGCTTAGGAACGTCATATGCCCTTGTTTGTCGACTAACAACCTCAATTGGCGTTGTTCGTGTGCTTAACCACCTCTTTTGCGCTTGATCTTGTGCGTATTAACCTCATTTGCACTTGTTCTTGTGCTTAGGAACCTCATTCGCCCTTGTTTGTGAGACTAACAACCTCAATTAGCGTTGTTCGTGTAGTAAAGAACCTCTTTGGCGCTTTATCTTGTGCTTATGAACTTCATTTTCACTTGTTCTTGTGCTCAGGAACCTCATTTGCCCTTGTTTGTGAGCCTAACAACCTCAATTGGCGTTGTTCGTGTAGTAAACAACATCTTTTGCGCTCTATCTTGTGCTTAGGAACCTCATTTGCACTTGTTCTTGTGCGTTGGAACCACATTTCCCCTTGATTGTGTGATTAAGAACCTCAATTGGCGTTCTGCGTGTGGTTAACAACCTCTTTTCGCGTTGATCTTTTGCTTATGAACCTCATTTGCACATGTTCTTGTGCTGAGAAACCTCATTTGCCCTTGTTTGTGAGCCTGACAACCTCAATTGGCGTTGTTCGTGTGGGAAACAACATCTTTTGCGCTTTATCCTGTGCTTATGAACCTCATTTGCACTTGTTCTTGTGCTTAAGAACCTCATTTGCCCTTATTTGTATGCTGAACAACCTCAATAGGCGTTGTTCGTGTGCTTAACAACCTCATTTGCGATTGATCTTGTGGTTATGAACCTCATTTGCACTTGTTCTTGTGGTTAAGAACCACATTTTTCCATTATTGCGCGCTTAACAACCTCAATTGGCGTTGTTCGTGTTCTTAACAACCTCTTTTGCGGTTGATCTTGTGCTTATGAACCTCTTTTGCGCTTGATCTTGTGCTTATGAACCTCATTTGCGCTTGATCTTGTGCTTATCAACCTCATTTGCGCTTGTTCTTGTGCTTAGGAACCCCATTTGACCATGTTTGTGTGCTTAACCACCTCAATTGGCGTTGTTCGTGTGGTTAACAACCTCTTTTGCGCTGGATCTTATGCTTATCAACCTCATTTGCACTTGTTCTTGTGCTTATGAACCACATTTTCCCTTGTTTGTGAGCCTAACAACCTTAATTGGCGTTGTTCGTGTGGTCAACAACATCTTTTACGCTTTATCATGTGCTTATGAACCTCATTTGTACTTCTTCTTGTGCTTAGGAACCTCATTTGCCCTTGTTTGTGTGCTTAACAACCTCAATTGGCGTTGTTCGTGTAGTAAACAACCTCTTTTGCGCTTTATCTTGTGCTTAGGATCATCATTTGCACTTGTTCTCGTGCTTAGGAACATCATTTTCCCTTGTTTGTGCGCAGAACAACCTCAATAGGCGTTGTTCGTGTGCTTAACCACCTCTTTTGCGCTTGATCTTGTGCGTATGAACCTCATTTGCACTTGTTCTTGTGCTTATGAACCACATTTTCCCTAGATTGTGTGCTTAACAACCTCAATTGGCGTTGTTCGTGTTCTTAACAACCTCTTTTGTGTTTGATCTTGTGCTTATCAACCTCTTTTGCGCTTGATTTTGTGCTTATGAACCTCATTTGCACTTGTTCTTGTACTTAGGAACCTCATTTGCCCTTGTTTGTGAGCCTAACAACCTTAATTGGCGTTGTTCGTGTGGTCAACAACATCTTTTACGCTTTATCATGTGCTTATGAACCTCATTTGTACTTCTTCTTGTGCTTAGGAACCTCATTTGCCCTTGTTTGTGTGCTTAACAACCTCAATTGGCGTTGTTCGTGTAGTAAACAACCTCTTTTGCGCTTTATCTTGTGCTTAGGATCATCATTTGCACTTGTTCTTGTGCTTAGGAACATCATTTTCCCTTGTTTGTGCGCAGAACAACCTCAATTGGCATTGTTCGTGTGCTTAACAACCTCATTTGCGCTTGATCTTGTGCTTATGAACATCATTTGCACTTGTTCTTCAGCTTAAGAACCACATTTTCCCATGATTGTGTGCTTAACAACCTCAATTGGCATTGTTCGTGTTCTTAACAAACTCTTTTGCATTTGATGTTGGCTTATGAACCTCTTTTGCGCTTGATGTTGTGCTTATGAACCTCATTTGCATTTGTTCTTGTGCTTAAGAACCTCATTTGCTCTTGTTTGTGAGCCTAACAACCTCAATTGGCATTGTTCGTGTGGTGAATAACCTCTTTTGCGCTTTCTCTTGTGCTTAGGAACCTCAATTGCACTTGTTCTTGTGCTTAGGAACCTCATTTGCCCTTGATTGTGTGCTTAACAACCTCAATTGGCGTTGTTCGTCTGGTAAACAACATCTTTTGCGCTTTATCATGTGCTTATGAACCTCATTTGCACTTGTTCTTGTCCTTAGGAGCCTCATTTGCCCTCGTTTGTGTGCTTAACAACCTCAATTAGCGTTGTTCGTGTGGTTAACAACCTCTTTTGCCCTTGATCTTGTGCTTATGAACCTCATTTGGACTTGTTCTTGTGCTTAGGAACGTCATATGCCCTTGTTTGTCGACTAACAACCTCAATTGGCGTTGTTCGTGTGCTTAACCACCTCTTTTGCGCTTGATCTTGTGCGTATTAACCTCATTTGCACTTGTTCTTGTGCTTAGGAACCTCATTCGCCCTTGTTTGTGAGACTAACAACCTCAATTAGCGTTGTTCGTGTAGTAAAGAACCTCTTTGGCGCTTTATCTTGTGCTTATGAACTTCATTTTCACTTGTTCTTGTGCTCAGGAACCTCATTTGCCCTTGTTTGTGAGCCTAACAACCTCAATTGGCGTTGTTCGTGTAGTAAACAACATCTTTTGCGCTCTATCTTGTGCTTAGGAACCTCATTTGCACTTGTTCTTGTGCGTTGGAACCACATTTCCCCTTGATTGTGTGATTAAGAACCTCAATTGGCGTTCGCGTGTGGTTAACAACCTCTTTTGCGCTTGATCTTTTGCTTATGAACCTCATTTGCACATGTTCTTGTGCTGAGAAACCTCATTTGCCCTTGTTTGTGAGCCCGACAACCTCAATTGGCGTTGTTCGTGTGGGAAACAACATCTTTTGCGCTTTATCCCGTGCTTATGAACCTCATTTGCACTTGTTCTTGTGCTTAAGAACCTCATTTGCCCTTATTTGTATGCTGAACAACCTCAATAGGCGTTGTTCGTGTGCTTAACAACCTCATTTGCGATTGATCTTGTGGTTATGAACCTCATTTGCACTTGTTCTTGTGGTTAAGAACCACATTTTTCCATTATTGCGCGCTTAACAACCTCAATTGGCGTTGTTCGTGTTCTTAACAACCTCTTTTGCGGTTGATCTTGTGCTTATGAACCTCTTTTGCGCTTGATCTTGTGCTTATGAACCTCATTTGCGCTTGATCTTGTGCTTATCAACCTCATTTGCGCTTGTTCTTGTGCTTAGGAACCCCATTTGACCATGTTTGTGTGCTTAACCACCTCAATTGGCGTTGTTCGTGTGGTTAACAACCTCTTTTGCGCTGGATCTTATGCTTATCAACCTCATTTGCACTTGTTCTTGTGCTTATGAACCACATTTTCCCTTGTTTGTGAGCCTAACAACCTTAATTGGCGTTGTTCGTGTGGTCAACAACATCTTTTACGCTTTATCATGTGCTTATGAACCTCATTTGTACTTCTTCTTGTGCTTAGGAACCTCATTTGCCCTTGTTTGTGTGCTTAACAACCTCAATTGGCGTTGTTCGTGTAGTAAACAACCTCTTTTGCGCTTTATCTTGTGCTTAGGATCATCATTTGCACTTGTTCTTGTGCTTAGGAACATCATTTTCCCTTGTTTGTGCGCAGAACAACCTCAATTGGCATTGTTCGTGTGCTTAACAACCTCATTTGCGCTTGATCTTGTTCTTATGAACGTCATTTGCACTTGTTCTTGTGCTTAAGAACCACATTTTCCCATGATTGTGTGCTTAGCAACCTCAATTGGCATTGTTCGTGTTCTTAACAAACTCTTTTGCATTTGATGTTGGCTTATGAATCTCTTTTGCGCTTGATGTTGTGCTTATGAACCTCATTTGCATTTGTTCTTGTGCTTAAGAACCTCATTTGCCCTTGTTTGTGAGCCTAACAACCTCAATTGGCGTTGTTCGTGTGGTGAACAACCTCTTTTGCGCTTTCTCTTGTGCTTAGGAACCTCAATTGCACTTGTTCTTCTGCTTAGGAACCTCATTTGCCCTTGATTGTGTGCTTAACAACCTCAATTGGCGTTGTTCGTCTGGTCAACAACATCTTTTGCGCTTTATCATGTGCTTATGCACCTCATTTGCACTTGTTCTTGTCCTTAGGAGCCTCATTTGCCCTTGTTTGTGTGCTTAACAACCTCAATTAGCGTTGTTCGTGTGGTTAACAACCTCTTTTGCCCTTGATCTTGTGCTTATGAACCTCATTTGGACTTGTTCTTGTGCTTAGGAACGTCATATGCCCTTGTTTGTCAGACTAACAACCTCAATTGGCGTTGTTCGTGTGCTTAACAACCTCTTTTGCGCTTGATCTTGTGCGTATTAACCTCATTTGCACTTGTTTTTGTGCTTAGGAACCTCAATCGCCCTTGTTTGTGAGACTAACAGCCTCAATTAGCGTTGTTCGTGTAGTAAAGAACCTCTTTGGCGTTTTATCTTGTGCTTATGAACCTCATTTTCACTTGTTCTTGTGCTCAGGAACGTCATTTGCCCTTGTTTGTGAGCCTAACAACCTCAATTGGCGTTGTTCGTGTAGTAAACAACATCTTTTGCGCTCTATCTTGTGCTTAGGAACCTCATTTGCACTTGTTCTTGTGCGTAGGAACCTCCTTTCCCCTTGATTGTGTAATTAAGAACCTCAATTGGCGTTGTTCGTGTGGTTAACAACCTCTTTTGCGCTTGATCTTGTGCTTATGAAGCTCATTTGCACTTGATCTTGTGCTTAGGAACCTCATTTGCCCTTGTTTGTGAGCCTAACAACCTGAATTGGCGTTGTTCGTGTGGTTAACAACATCTTTTGCATTTGATCTTGTTCTTATGAACCTCATTTGCACTTGTTCTTGTGCTTGGGAACCTCATTTGCCCTTATTTGTGAGTCTAACAACCTCAATTGGCGTTGTTCGTGTGGTTAACAACTTCTTTTGCACTTGATCTTGTGCTTATGAACTTCAGTTGCACTAGTTCTTGTGCTTAGAAACCTCATTTGTCCTTGTTTGTGCGCTGAACAACCTCAATTGGCATTGTTCGTGTTCTTAACAACCTCTTTCGCATTTGATCTTGTGCTTATGAACCTCTTTTGCGCTTGATCTGGTGCTTATGATCCTCATGTGCACTTATTCTTTTTCTTAGGAACCTCATTTGACCATGTTTGTGTGCTTAACCACCACAATTGTTGTTGTTCGTGTGGTTAACAACCTCTTTTGCGCTTGATCTTGTGCTTGGGAACCTCATTTGCACTTGCTGTTGTGCTTAACAACTTTATTTGCCCTTCTTTGTGAGCCTAACATCCTCAATTGGCGTTGTTCGTGTGGTTAACAAATTCTTTTGCGCTTGATCTGGTGCTTATGAACCTTATTTGCACTTGTTCTTGTGCTTAGGAACCTCATTTGCCCTTGTTTGTGAGCCTAACAACCTCAATTGGCGTTGTTCGTGTGGTTAACAACTTCTTTTGCGCTTGATCTTGTTCTTGTGGACCTCATTTGCACTTGTTGTTGTGCTTAACAACCTTATTTGCCCTTGTTTGTGAGCCTAACAACCTCAATTGGCGTTGATTGTGTGGTTAACAACCTCTTTTGCGCTTGATCTTGTGCTTATGAACCTCATTTGCACTTGTTCTTGTGCTTAGGAACCTCATTTGCCCTTGTTTGTGCGCTGAACAACCTCAATTGGCATTGTTCGTGTGCTTACCAACCTCATTTGCGCTTGATCTTGTGATTACGAACCACATTTGCACTTGTTCTTGTGCTTAAGAACAACTTTTTCCCTTGATTGTGTGCTTAGCAACCTCAATTGGCGTTGTTCGTGTTCCTAACAACCTCTTTTGCGTTTGATCTTGTGCTTATGAACCTCTTTTGCGCTTGATCTTGTGCTTATGAACTTCATTTGCACTTGTTCTTGTCCTTAGGAACCATATTTGCCCTTGTTTGTGAGCCTAACAACCTCAATTGGCGTTGTTCATGTGCTTAACCACTTCTTTTATGCTGGATCTTGTGCTTATGAACCTCATTTGCACTTGTTCTTTTGCTTAGGAACCTCATTTGCCCTTGTTTGTGCGCTGAACAACCTTAATTGGCATTGTTCGTGCGCGTAACAACCTCATTTGCGCTTGATCTTGTGCGTACGAACCATATTTGCACTTGTTCTTGTGCTTAAGAACAACATTTTCCCTTGATTGTGTGCTTAGCAACCCCAATTGGCGTTGTTCGTGTTCCTAACAACCTCTTTTGCGTTTGATCTTGTGCTTATGAACCTCTTTTGCGCTTGATCTTGTGCTTATGAACCTCTTTTGCGCTTGATATTGTGCTTATGAACTTCATTTGCACTTGTTCTTGTCCTTAGGAACCACATTTGCCCTTGCTTGTGAGCCTAAGCGTAGTTTGTGTGCTTAACCACATCTTTTGTGGTTAATCTTGTGCTTATGAACCTCATTTGCACTTGTTCTTTGGCTTAAGAACATCATTTGCCCTTGTTTGTGCGCTGAACAACCTCAATTGGCATTGTTCGTGTGCTTAACAATCTCATTTGCGCTTGATCTTGTGCTCATGAACGTCATTTGCACTTGTTCTTGTGCTTAAGAACCACATCTTCCCATGATTGTGTGCTTAGCAACCTCAATTGGCGTTGTTCGTGTTCCTAACAACCTCTTTTGCGTTTGATCTTGTGCTTATAAACCTCTTTTGCGCTTGATCTTGTGCTTATGAACTTCATTTGCACTTGTTCTTGTTCTTAGGAACCACATTTGCCCTTGTTTATGAGCCTAACAACCTCAATTGTCGTTGTTCCTGTGCTTAACCACTTCTTTTATGCTGGATCTTGTGCTTATGAACCTCATTTGCACTTGTTCTTTTGCTTAGGAACCACATTTGCCCTTGTTTGTGCGCTGAACAACCTCAATTGGCATTGTTCGTGTGCTTAACAACCTCATTTTCGCTTGATCTTGTGCGTACGAACCATATTTGCACTTGTTCTTGTGCTTAAGAACAACATTTTCCCATGATTGTGTGCTTAGCAACCTCAATTGGCGTTGTTCGTGTTCCTAACAACCTCTTTTGCGTTTGATCTTGTTCTTATGAACCACATTTGCGCTTTATCTTGTGCTTAGGAACATCATTTGCACTTGTTCTTGTGCTTAGGAACCTCATTTGCCCTAGTTTTTGTGCTTAACAACATCAATTGGTGTTGTTCGTGTGGTTCACAACCTCTTTTGCGCTTGATCTTGTGCTTATGAACCTCATTTGCACTTGTTCTTGTGCTTAGGAACATCATTTGCCCTTGTTTGTGAGCCTAACATCCTCAATTGGCGTTGTTCGTGTGGTTAACAACCTCTTTTGCGCTTGATCTTGTGCTTATGAAGCTCATTTGCACTTGATCTTGTGCTTAGGAACCTCATTTGCCCTTGTTTGTGAGCCTAACAACCTGAATTGGCGTTGTTCGTGTGGTTAACAACATCTTTTGCATTTGATCTTGTTCTTATGAACCTCATTTGCACTTGTTCTTGTGCTTGGGAACCTCATTTGCCCTTATTTGTGAGTCTAACAACCTCAATTGGCGTTGTTCGTGTGGTTAACAACTTCTTTTGCACTTGATCTTGTGCTTATGAACTTCAGTTGCACTAGTACTTGTGCTTAGAAACCTCATTTGTCCTTGTTTGTGCGCTGAACAACCTCAATTGGCATTGTTCGTGTTCTTAACAACCTCTTTCGCATTTGATCTTGTGCTTATGAACCTCTTTTGCGCTTGATCTGGTGCTTATGATCCTCATTTGCACTTATTCTTTTTCTTAGGAACCTCATTTGACCATGTTTGTGTGCTTAACCACCACAATTGTTGTTGTTCGTGTGGTTAACAACCTCTTTTGCGCTTGATCTTGTGCTTATGAACCTCATTTGCACTTGTTCTTATGCTTAGGAACGTCATTTGCACTTGTTTGTGTGCTTAACAACCTCAATTGGCGTTGTTCGTGTGGTTAACAACCTCTTTTGCGCTTGATCTTGTGCTTGGGAACCTCATTTGCACTTGCTGTTGTGCTTAACAACTTTATTTGCCCTTCTTTGTGAGCCTAACATCCTCAATTGGCGTTGTTCGTGTGGTTAACAAATTCTTTTGCGCTTGATCTGGTGCTTATGAACCTTATTTGCACTTGTTCTTGTGCTTAGGAACCTCATTTGCCCTTGTTTGTGAGCCTAACAACCTCAATTGGCGTTGTTCGTGTGGTTAACAACTTCTTTTGCGCTTGATCTTGTTCTTGTGGACCTCATTTGCACTTGTTGTTGTGCTTAACAACCTTATTTGCCCTTGTTTGTGAGCCTAACAACCTCAATTGGCGTTGATTGTGTGGTTAACAACCTCTTTTGCGCTTGATCTTGTGCTTATGAACCTCATTTGCACTTGTTCTTGTGCTTAGGAACCTCATTTGCCCTTGTTTGTGCGCTGAACAACCTCAATTGGCATTGTTCGTGTGCTTACCAACCTCATTTGCGCTTGATCTTGTGATTACGAACCACATTTGCACTTGTTCTTGTGCTTAAGAACAACTTTTTCCCTTGATTGTGTGCTTAGCAACCTCAATTGGCGTTGTTCGTGTTCCTAACAACCTCTTTTGCGTTTGATCTTGTGCTTATGAACCTCTTTTGCGCTTGAACTTGTGCTTATGAACTTCATTTGCACTTGTTTTGTCCTTAGGAACCATATTTGCCATTGTTTGTGAGACTAACAACCTCAATTGGCGTTGTTTATGTGCTTAACCACTTCTTTTATGCTGGATCTTGTGCTTATGAACCTCATTTGCACTTGTTCTTTTGCTTAGGAACCTCATTTGCCCTTGTTTGTGCGCTGAACAACCTTAATTGGCATTGTTCGTGTGCGTAACAACCTCATTTGCGCTTGATCTTGTGCGTACGAACCATATTTGCACTTGTTCTTGTGCTTAAGAACAACATTTTCCCTTGATTGTGTGCTTAGCAACCCCAATTGGCGTTGTTCGTGTTCCTAACAACCTCTTTTGCGTTTGATCTTGAGCTTATGAACCTCTTTTGCGCTTGATCTTGTGCTTATGAACCTCTTTTGCGCTTGATCTTGTGCTTATGAACTTCATTTGCACTTGTTCTTGTCCTTAGGAACCACATTTGCCCTTGCTTGTGAGCCTAAGCGTAGTTCGTGTGCTTAACCACATCTTTCGTGCTTGATCATGTGCTTATGAACCTCATTTGCACTTGTTCTTTGGCTTAGGAACCTCATTTGCCCTTGTTTGTGCGCTGAACAACCTCAATTGGCATTGTTCGTGTGCTTAACAACCTCATTTGCGGTTGATCTTGTGCTCATGAACGTCATTTGCACTTGTTCTTGTGCTTAAGAACCACATTTTCCCATGATTGTGTGCTTAACAACCTCTATTGGCGTTGTTCGTGTTCCTAACAAACTCTTTTGCATTTGATCTTGTGTTGATGAACCTCTTTTGCGCTTGATCTTCTGCTTATGAACCTGATTTGCATTTGTTCTTGTGCGTAGGAACCTCATTTGACCATGTTCATGTTCTTAACAACCTCAATTGGCGTTGTTCGTGTGGTTAACAACCTCTTTTGCGCTTGATCTGGTGCTTATGAACTTCATTTGCACTTGTTCTTGTGCTTAGGAACCTCATTTGACCATGTTTGTGTGCTTAACCACCTCAATTAGCGTTGTTCGTGTGGTTAACAACCTCTTTTGCGCTTGATCTTGTGCTTATGAAACTCATTTGCACTTGTTCTTGTGCTTAGGAACATCATTTGCAATTATTTGTGCGCTGAACAACCTCAATTGGCATTGTTCGTATGCTTAACAACCTCATTTACGCTTGATCTTGTGGTTATGAACCTCATTTGCACTTGTTCTTGTGCTTAGGAACCTCATTTGCCCTTATTTGTGAGTCTAACAACCTCAATTGGTGTTGTTCGTGTGGTTAACAACTTTTTTTGCGCTTGATCTTGTGCTTATGAACTTCATTTGCACTTGTTCTTGTGCTTAGAAACCTCATTTGTCCTTGTTTGTGCGCTGAACAACCTCAATTGGCATTGTTCGTATTCTTAACAACCTCTTTCGCATTTGATCTTGTGCTTATTAACCTCTTTTGCGCTTCATCTGGTGCTTATGAACCTCATTTGCACTTGTTCTTGTGCTTAGGAACCTCATTTGACCATGTTTGTGTGCTTAACCACCACAATTGCTGTTGTTCGTGTGGTTAACAACCTCTTTTACGCTTGATATTGTGCTTATGAACCTCATTTGCACTTTTTCTTATGCTTAGGAACATCATTTGCACTTGTTTGTGTGCTTAACAACCTCAATTGGCGTTGTTCGTGTGGTTAACAACCTCTTTTGCGGTTGATCTTGTGCTTGTGAACCTCATTTGCACTTGCTGTTGTTCTTAACAACTTTATTTGCCCTTGTTTGTGAGCCTAACAACCTCAATTGGTGTTGTTCGTGTGGTTAACAAATTCTTTTGCGCTTGATCTGGTGCTTGTGAACCTTATTTGCACTTGTTCTTGTGCTTAGGAACCTCATTTGCCCTTGTTTGTGAGCCTAACAACCTCAATTGGCGTTGTTCGTGTGGTTAACAAATTCTTTTGCGCTTGATCTGGTGCTTCTGAACCTTATTTGCACTTGTTCTTGTGCTTAGGAACCTCATTTGCCCTCGTTTGTGAGCCTAACAACCTCAATTGGCGTTGTTCGTGTGGTTAACAACTTCGTTTGCGCTTGATCTTGTGCTTGTGAACCTCATTTGCACTTGTTGTTGTGCTTAACAACCTTATTTGCCCTTGTTTGTGCACCTAACAACCTCAATTGGCATTTGATCTTGTGCTTATTAACCTCTTTTGCACTTGATCTTGTGCTTATGAACCTCATTTGCACTTGTTCTTGTGCTGAGGAATCTAATTTGCCCTTGTTTGTGCGCTGAACAACCTCAATTGGCGTTGATCGTTTGGTTAACAACTTCTTTTGCGGTTGATCTTGTGCTTATGAACCTCATTTACACTTGTTCTGGTGCTTAGGAACCTCATTTGCCCTTGTTTGTGAGCCTAACAACCTCAATTGGCGTTGTTCGTGTGCTTAACCACCTCTTTTGCGCTTGATCTTGTGCTTATGAATCTCATTTGCACTTTTTTTTGTGCTTAGGAAACTCATTTACCATGTTTGTGTGCTTAACAACCTCAATTGGCGTTGTTCGTGTGCTTAACAACCTCATTTGCGCTTGATCTTGTGCTTGTGAACATCATTTGCACTTGTTCTTCTGCTTAAGAACCACATTTTCTCTTGATTGTGTGCTTAACAACCTCAATTGGAGTTGATCATGTGGTTAACAACCTCTTTGGCGCTTGATCTTGTGCTTATGAACCTCATTTGCACTTGTTCTTGTGCTTAGGAACCTCATTTGCCCTTGTTTGTGCGCTGAACAACCTCAATTGGCATTGTTCGTGTGCTTAACAACCTCATTTGCGCTTGATCTTGTGCTTACGAACCACATTTGCACTTGTTATTGTGCTTAAGAACAACATTTCCCTTGATTGTGTGCTTAGCAACCTCAATTGGCGTTGTTCGTGTTCCTAACAACCTCTTTTGCATTTGATCTTGTGCTTATGAACCTCTTTTGTGCTTGATCTTGTGCATATGAACTTCATTTGCACTTGTTCTTGTCCTTAGAAACCACATTTGCCCTTGTTTGTGAGCCTAAGCGTTGTTCGTGTGCTTAACCACTTCTTTTGGGCTTGATCTTGTGCTTATGAACCTCATTTGCACTTGTTCTTGTGCTTAAGAACAACATTTTCCCTTGATTGTGTGCTTAGCAACCTCAATTAGCGTTGTTCGTGTTCCTAACAACCTCTTTTGCGTTTGATCTTCTGCTTATGAACCTCTTTTCCGCTTGATCTGGTGCTTATGAACCTCATTTGCACTTGTTTTTGTGCTTAGGAACCTCATTTGACCATGTTTGTGTGCTCAACCACCTCAATTGGCACTGTTTGTGTGGTTAACAACCACTTTTGTGCTTGATCTTGTGCTTATAACCCTTATTTGCACTTGTTCTTGTGCTTAGGAACCTCATTAGCCCTTGTTTGTTAGCCTAACAACCTCAATTGACGTTGTTCGTGTGGTAAACGACATCTTTTGTGCTTTATCATGTGCTTATGAACCTTATTTGCACTTGTTCTTGTCCTTAGGAGCCTCATTTGACCATGTTTGTGTGCTTAACCACCTCAATTGGCGCTGTTCATGTGGTTAACAACCTCTTTTGCGCTTGATCTTGTGCTTATGACCCTCATTTGCACTTGTTCTTGTGCTTAGGAACCTCATTTGCCCTTGTGTGTGAGCCTAACAACTTCAATTGGCGTTGTTCGTGTGGTAAACAACATCTTTTGCGCTTTATCATGTGCTTATGAACCTCATTTGCACTTGTTCTTGAGCTTAGGAATCTCATTTGCCCTTGTATGTGAGCCTAACAACCTCAATTGGCGTTGTTCGTGTGGTTAACAACTTCTTGTGCCCTTGATCTTGCGCTTATGAACCTCATTTGCACTTGTTCTTGTGCTGAGGAACCTCATTTGCCCTTGTTTGTGAGCCTAACAACCTCAATTGGCGTTGTTCGTGTGGTTAACAACTTCTTTTGCGCTTGATCTTTTGCTTATGAACCTCATTTGCACTTTTTCTTGTGCTTAGGAATCTCATTTGCCCTTGTTTGTGAGCCTAACAACCTCAATTGGCGTTGTTCGTGTGGTTAACAACTTCTTGTGCCCTTGATCTTGTGCTTATGAACCTCATTTGCACTTGTTCTTGTGCTTAGGAACCTCATTTGCCCTTGTTTGTGAGCGCCTAACAACCACAATTCGCATTGTTCGTGTTTTTAACAACCTCATTTGCGCTTGATCTTGTGCTTGATGTACCTCATTTGCACTTGTTCTTGTGTTTAAGAAACACATTTTGCCTTGATTCGGTGCTTAACAACCTCTTTTGCGTTTGATCTTGTGCTTATGAACCTCTTTTGCGCTTGATCTTGTGCTTATGAACCTCATTTGCACATGTTTTTGGGCTTAGGAACCTGATTTGACCATGTTTGTGTGCGTAACCACCTCAATTGGCGTTGTTCGTGTGGTTAACAAACTCTTTTGCGTTTGATCTTGTGCTTATGAACCTCATTTGCACTTGATCTTGTGCTTAGGAACCTCATTTGCCTATGTTTGTGAGCCTAACGACCTCAATTCGCGTTGTTCGTTTGGTAAACAACATCTTTTGCGCTTTATCATATGCTTATGAACCTCATTTGCACTTGTTCTTGGGGTTAGGAACCTCATTTGCCCATGTTTGTGTGCTTAACAACCTCAATTGGCGTTGTTCGTGTGGTTAACAACCTCATTTGCGCTTGATCTTGTGCTTATGAGCCACATTTGCACTTGTTCTTGTGCTTAGGAACCTCATTTGCCCTTGTTTGTGAGCCTCACAACCTCAATTGGCGTTGTTCGTGTGCTTAACGACCTCTTTTGCACTTGATCTTGTGCTTCTGAACCTCATTTTCACCTGTTCTTGTGCTTAGCAAACTCATTTAACCTTGATTGTGTGCTTAAAAACCTCAATTGGCGTTCATCGTGTGGTTCACAACCTCTTTTGCGCTTGATCTTGTGCTTATGAACCTCATTTGCACTTGTTCTTGTGCTTAGGAACCTCATTTACCCTTGTTTGTGCGCTGAACAACCTCAATTGGCGGTGATCGTGCGGTTAACAACCTATTTTGCGCTTGATCTTTTGCTTAAGAACCTCATTTGCACTTGCTCTTGTCCTTAGGAACCTCATTTGTCCTTGTTTGTGAGCCTAACAACCTCAATTGGCGTTGTTCGTGTGGTAAACAACATCTTTTGCGCTTGATCTTTTGCTTATGAACCTCATTTGCACTTGTTCTTGTGCTTAGGAAACTCATTTGCCCTTGTTTGTCTGCTTAACAACCTCAATTGGCGTTGATCGTGTGCTTAACAACCTCTTTTGCGCTTTTATCTTGTGGTTATGACCCTCATTTGCACTTGTTCTTGTGCTTAGGAACCTCATTTGCCCTTGTTTGTGAGCCTAACAACCTCAAATTGCGTTGTTCGTGTGGTAAACAACATCTTTTGCGCTTTATCATGTGCTTGATGAACCTCATTTGCACTTGTTCTTGTGCTTAGGAACCTCATTTGACCATCTTCGTGTGCTTAACCACCTCAATTGGCGTTGTTCGTGTGGTGAACAACCTCTTTTGCACTTGATCTTGTGCTTACGACCCTCATTTGCACATGTTCTTGTGCTGAGAAACCTCATTTGCCCTTGTTTGTGAGCCTAACAACCTCAATTGGCGTTGTTCGTGTGGGAAACAACATCTTTTGCGCTTTATCCTGTGCTTATGAACCTCATTTGCACTTGTTCTTGTGCTTAGGAACCTCATTTGCCCTTGTCTGCGTGCTTAACAACCTAAATTGGCGTTGTTCGTGTGGTTAACGACCACTTTTGCGCTTGATCTTGTGCTTATGAACCTCATTGGCACTTGTTCTTGTGCTTAGGAACCTCATTTGCCATTGTTTGGGTGCTTAACAACCGCAATTGGCGTTGTTCGTGTGGTTAACAACCTCTTTTGCGCTTGATCTTGTGCTTATGAACCTGATTTGCACTTGTTCTTGTTCTTAGGAAGCTCATTTGCCCTTGTTTGTGAGCCTAACAACCTTAATTGCCGTTGTTGGTGTGGTTAACAACTTCTTTTACCCTTGATCTTGTGCTTATGAACCCGATTTGCACTTGTTCCGGGTTCTTAGGAACCTCATTTGCCCTTGTTTGTGAGCCTAACAACCTCAATTGGCGGTGATCGTGTGGTTAACAACCTCTTTTACGCTTGATCTTTTGCTTATGAACCTCATTTGCACATATTCTTGTGCTGAGAAACCTCATTTGCCCTTGTTTGTGAGCCTGACAACCTCAATTGGCGTTGTTCGTGTGGGAAACAACATCTTTTGCGCTTTATCCTGTGCTTATGAACCTCATTTGCACTTGTTCTTGTGCTTAGGAACCTCATTTGACCATCTTCGTGTGCTTAACCACCTCAATTGGCGTTGTTCGTGTGGTTAACAACCTCTTTTGCGCTTGATCTTTTGCTTATGAACCTCATTTGCACTTGCTCTTGTCCTTAGGAACCTCATTTGTCCTTGTTTGTGAGCCTAACAACCTCAATTGGCGTTGTTCGTGTGGTAAACAACATCTTTTGCGCTTGATCTTTTGCTTATGAACCTCATTTGCACTTGTTCTTGTGCTTAGGAAACTCATTTGCCCTTGTTTGTCTGCTTAACAACCTCAATTTGCGTTGATCGTGTGCTTAACAACCTCTTTTGCGTTTTTATCTTGTGGTTATGACCCTCATTTGCACTTGTTCTTGTGCTTAGACCCTCATTTGCCCTTGTTTGTGAGCCAAACAACCTCCATTTGCGTTGTTCGTGTGGGAAACAACATCTTTTGCGCTTTATCCTGTGCTTATGAACCTCATTTGCACTTGTTCATGTGATTAGGAACCTCATTTGACCATCTTCGTGTGCTTAACCACCTCAATTGGCGTTGTTCGTGTGGTTAACAACCTCTTTTGCGCTTGATCTTGTGCTTATGACCCTCATTTGCACATGTTCTTGTGCTGAGAAACCTCATTTGCCCTTGTTTGTGAGCCTCACAACCTCAATTGGCGTTGTTCGTGTGGGAAACAACATCTTTTGCGCTTTATCCTGTGCTTATGAACCTCATTTGCACTTGTTCTTGTGCTTAGGAACCTCATTTGCCCTTGTTTGTGTGCTTAACAACCTAAATTGGCGTTGTTCGTGTGGTTCACGACCTCTTTTGCGCTTGATCTTGTGCTTATGAACCTCATTTGCACTTGTTCTTGTGCTTAGGAACCTCATTTGCCCTTGTTTGGGTGCTTAACAACCGCAATTGGCGTTGTTCGTGTGGTTAACAACCTCTTTTGCGCTTGATCTTGTGCTTATGAACCTCATTTGCACTTGTTCTTGTGCTTAGGATCCTCATTTGCCCTTGTTTGGGTGCTTAACAACCGCAATTGGCGTTGTTCGTGTGGTTAACAACCTCTTTTGCGCTTAATCTTGTGCTTATGAACCAGATTTGCACTTGTTCTTGTTCTTAGGAAGCTCATTTGCCCTTGTTTGTGAGCCTAACAACCTTAATTGCCGTTGTTCGTGTGGTTAACAACTTCTTTTACCCTTGATCTTGTGCTTATGAACCTGATTTGCACTTGTTCTGGTTCTTAGGAACCTCATTTGCCCTTGTTTGTGAGCTTAACAACCTCAATTGGCGGTGATCGTGTGGTTAACAACCTCTTTTGCGCTTGACCTTTTGCTTATGAACCTCATTTGCACATGTTCTTGTCTTGAGAAACCTCATTTGCCCTTGTTTGTGAGCTTGGACAACCTCAATTGGGCGTTGTTCGTGTGGGAAACAACATCTTTTGCGCTTTATCCCGTGCTTATGAACCTCATTTGCACTTGTTCTTGTGCTTAGGAACCTCATTTGACCATCTTCGTGTGCTTAACCACCTCAATTGGCGTTGTTCGTGTGGTTAACAACCTCTTTTGCGCTTGATCTTTTGCTTATGAACCTCATTTGCACTTGCTCTTGTCCTTAGGAACCTCATTTGTCCTTGTTTGTGAGCCTAACAACCTCAATTGGCGTTGTTCGTGTGGTAAACATCATCTTTTGCGCTTGATCTTTTGCTTATGAACCTCATTTGCACTTGTTCTTGTGCTTAGGAAACTCATTTGCCCTTGTTTGTGTGCTTAACAACCTCAATTGGCGTTGATCGTGTGCTTAACAACCTCTTTTGCGCTTTTATCTTGTGGTTATGACCCTCATTTGCACTTGTTCTTGTGCTTAGGAACCTCATTTGCCCTTGTTTGTGAGCCTAACAACCTCAATTTGCGTTGTTCGTGTGGTAAACAACATCTTTTGCGCTTTATCATGTGCTTGATGAACCTCATTTGCACTTGTTCTTGTGCTTAGGAACCTCATTTGACCATCTTCGTGTGCTTAACCACCTCAATTGGCGTTGTTCGTGTGGTGAACAACCTCTTTTGCGCTTGATCTTGTGCTTACGACCCTCATTTGCACATGTTCTTGTGCTTGAGAAACCTCATTTGCCCTTGTTTGTGAGCCTAACAACCTCAATTGGCGTTGTTCGTGTGGGAAACAACATCTTTTGCGCTTTATCCTGTGCTTATGAACCTCATTTGCACTTGTTCTTGTGCTTAGGAACCTCATTTGCCCTTGTACGTGTGCTTAACAACCTAAATTGGCGTTGTTCGTGTGGTTAACGACCTCTTTTGCGCTTGATCTTGTGCTTATGAACCTCATTTGCACTTGTTCTTGTGCTTAGGAACCTCATTTGCCCTTGTTTGGGTGCTTAACAACCGCAATTGGCGTTGTTCGTGTGGTTAACAACCTCTTTTGCGCTTGATCTTGTGCTTATGAACCTGATTTGCACTTGTTCTTGTTCTTAGGAAGCTCATTTGCCCTTGTTTGTGAGCCTAACAACCTTAATTGCCGTTGTTCGTGTGGTTAACAACTTCTTTTACCCTTGATCTTGTGCTTATGAACCCGATTTGCACTTGTTCCGGGTTCTTAGGAACCTCATTTGCCCTTGTTTGTGAGCTTAACAACCTCAATTGGCGGTGATCGTGTGGTTAACAACCTCTTTTGCGCTTGACCTTTTGCTTATGAACCTCATTTGCACATGTTCTTGTGCTGAGAAACCTCATTTGCCCTTGTTTGTGAGCCTGACAACCTCAATTGGCGTTGTTCGTGTGGGAAACAACATCTTTTGCGCTTTATCCCGTGCTTATGAACCTCATTTGCACTTGTTCTTGTGCTTAGGAACCTCATTTGACCATCTTCGTGTGCTTAACCACCTCAATTGGCGTTGTTCGTGTGGTTAACAACCTCTTTTTGCGCTTGATCTTTTGCTTATGAACCTCATTTGCACTTGCTCTTGTCCTTAGGAACCTCATTTGTCCTTGTTTGTGAGCCTAACAACCTCAATTGGCGTTGTTCGTGTGGTAAACATCATCTTTTGCGCTTGATCTTTTGCTTATGAACCTCATTTGCACTTGTTCTTGTGCTTAGGAAACTCATTTGCCCTTGTTTGTCTGCTTAACAACCTCAATTGGCGTTGATCGTGTGCTTAACAACCTCTTTTGCGCTTTTATCTTGTGGTTATGACCCTCATTTGCACTTGTTCTTGTGCTTAGGAACCTCATTTGCCCTTGTTTGTGAGCCTAACAACCTCAATTTGCGTTGTTCGTGTGGTAAACAACATCTTTTGCGCTTTATCATGTGCTGATGAACCTCATTTGCACTTGTTCTTGTGCTTAGGAACCTCATTTGACCATCTTCGTGTGCTTAACCACCTCAATTGGCGTTGTTCGTGTGGTGAACAACCTCTTTTGCGCTTGATCTTGTGCTTACGACCCTCATTTGCACATGTTCTTGTGCTTAGAAACCTCATTTGCCCTAGTTTGTGTGCCTAACAACCTCAATTGGCGTTGTTCGTGTGGGAAACAACATCTTTTGCGCTTTATCCTGTGCTTATGAACCTCATTTGCACTTGTTCTTGTGCTTAGGAACCTCATTTGCCCTTGTCTGTGTGCTTAACAACCTAAATTGGCGTTGTTCGTGTGGTTAACGACCTCTTTTGCGCTTGATCTTGTGCTTATGAACCTCATTTGCACTTGTTCTTGTGCTTAGGAACCTCATTTGCCCTTGTTTGGGTGCTTAACAACCGCAATTGGCGTTGTTCGTGTGGTTAACAACCTCTTTTGCGCTTGATCTTGTGCTTATGAACCCGATTTGCACTTGTTCTTGTTCTTAGGAAGCTCATTTGCCCTTGTTTGTGAGCCTAACAACCTTAATTGCCGTTGTTCGTGTGGTTAACAACTTCTTTTACCCTTGATCTTGTGCTTATGAACCCGATTTGCACTTGTTCCCGGTTCTTAGGAACCTCATTTGCCCTTGTTTGTGAGCTTAACAACCTCAATTGGCGGTGATCGTGTGGTTAACAACCTCTTTTGCGCTTGACCTTTTGCTTATGAACCTCATTTGCACATGTTCTTGTGCTGAGAAACCTCATTTGCCCTTGTTTGTGAGCTTCGACAACCTCAATTGGCGTTGTTCGTGTGGGAAACAACATCTTTTGCGCTTTATCCCGTGCTTATGAACCTCATTTGCACTTGTTCTTGTGCTTAGGAACCTCATTTGACCATCTTCGTGTGCTTAACCACCTCAATTGGCGTTGTTCGTGTGGTTAACAACCTCTTTTGCGCTTGATCTTTTGCTTATGAACCTCATTTGCACTTGCTCTTGTCCTTAGGAACCTCATTTGTCCTTGTTTGTGAGCCTAACAACCTCAATTGGCGTTGTTCGTGTGGTAAACAACATCTTTTGCGCTTGATCTTTTGCTTATGAACCTCATTTGCACTTGTTCTTGTGATTAGGAAACTCATTTGCCCTTGTTTGTCTGCTTAACAACCTCAATTGGCGTTGATCGTGTGCTTAACAACCTCTTTTGCGCTTTTATCTTGTGGTTATGACCCTCATTTGCACTTGTTCTTGTGCTTAGGAACCTCATTTGCCCTTGTTTGTGAGCCTAACAACCTCAATTTGCGTTGTTCGTGTGGTAAACAACATCTTTTGCGCTTTATCATGTGCTTATGAACCTCATTTGCACTTGTTCTTGTGCTTAGGAACCTCATTTGACCATCTTCGTGTGCTTAACCACCTCAATTGGCGTTGTTCGTGTGGTTAACAACCTCTTTTGCGCTTGATCTTGTGCTTACGACCCTCATTTGCACATGTTCTTGTGCTGAGAAACCTCATTTGCCCTTGTTTGTGAGCCTAACAACCTCAATTGGCGTTGTTCGTGTGGGAAACAACATCTTTTGCGCTTTATCCTGTGCTTATGAACCTCATTTGCACTTGTTCTTGTGCTTAGGAACCTCATTTGCCCTTGTCTGTGTGCTTAACAACCTAAATTGGCGTTGTTCGTGTGGTTAACGACCTCTTTTGCGCTTGATCTTGTGCTTATGAACCTCATTTGCACTTGTTCTTGTGCTTAGGAACCTCATTTGCCCTTGTTTGGGTGCTTAACAACCGCAATTGGCGTTGTTCGTGTGGTTAACAACCTCTTTTGCGCTTGATCTTGTGCTTATGAACCTGATTTGCACTTGTTCTTGTTCTTAGGAAGCTCATTTGCCCTTGTTTGTGAGCCTAACAACCTTAATTGCCGTTGTTCGTGTGGTTAACAACTTCTTTTACCCTTGATTTTGTGCTAATGAACCTGATTTGCACTTGTTCTGGTTCTTAGGAACCTCATTTGCCCTTGTTTGTGAGCTTAACAACCTCAATTGGCGGTGATCATGTGGTTAACAACCTCTTTTGCGCTTGATCTTTTGCTTATGAACCTCATTTGCACTTGCTCTTGTCCTTAGGAACCACATTTGCCCTTGTTTGTGAGCCTAAGCGTTGTTCGTGTGCTTAACCACTTCTTTTGGGCTTGATCTTGTGCTTATGAACCTCATTTGCACTTGTTCTTGTGCTTAAGAACAACATTTTCCCTTGATTGTGTGCTTAGCAACCTCAATTAGCGTTGTTCGTGTTCCTAACAACCTCTTTTGCGTTTGATCTTCTGCTTATGAACCTCTTTTCCGCTTGATCTGGTGCTTATGAATCTCATTTGCACTTGTTTTTGTGCTTAGGAACCTCATTTGACCATGTTTGTGTGCTCAACCACCTCAATTGGCACTGTTTGTGTGGTTAACAACCACTTTTGTGCTTGATCTTGTGCTTATAACCCTTATTTGCACTTGTTCTTGTGCTTAGGAACCTCATTAGCCCTTGTTTGTTAGCCTAACAACCTCAATTGACGTTGTTCGTGTGGTAAACGACATCTTTTGTGCTTTATCATGTGCTTATGAACCTTATTTGCACTTGTTCTTGTCCTTAGGAGCCTCATTTGACCATGTTTGTGTGCTTAACCACCTCAATTGGCGCTGTTCATGTGGTTAACAACCTCTTTTGCGCTTGATCTTGTGCTTATGACCCTCATTTGCACTTGTTCTTGTGCTTAGGAACCTCATTTGCCCTTGTGTGTGAGCCTAACAACTTCAATTGGCGTTGTTCGTGTGGTAAACAACATCTTTTGCGCTTTATCATGTGCTTATGAACCTCATTTGCACTTGTTCTTGAGCTTAGGAATCTCATTTGCCCTTGTATGTGAGCCTAACAACCTCAATTGGCGTTGTTCGTGTGGTTAACAACTTCTTGTGCCCTTGATCTTGCGCTTATGAACCTCATTTGCACTTGTTCTTGTGCTTAGGAACCTCATTTGCCCTTGTTTGTGAGCCTAACAACCTCAATTGGCGTTGTTCGTGTGGTTAACAACTTCTTTTGCGCTTGATCTTTTGCTTATGAACCTCATTTGCACTTTTTCTTGTGCTTAGGAATCTCATTTGCCCTTGTTTGTGAGCCTAACAACCTCAATTGGCGTTGTTCGTGTGGTTAACAACTTCTTGTGCCCTTGATCTTGTGCTTATGAACCTCATTTGCACTTGTTCTTGTGCTTAGGAACCTCATTTGCCCTTGTTTGTGAGCCTAACAACCACAATTCGCATTGTTCGTGTTTTTAACAACCTCATTTGCGCTTGATCTTGTGCTGATGTACCTCATTTGCACTTGTTCTTGTGTTTAAGAAACACATTTTGCCTTGATTCGGTGCTTAACAACCTCTTTTGCGTTTGATCTTGTGCTTATGAACCTCTTTTGCGCTTGATCTTGTGCTTATGAACCTCATTTGCACATGTTTTTGGGCTTAGGAACCTGATTTGACCATGTTTGTGTGCGTAACCACCTCAATTGGCGTTGTTCGTGTGGTTAACAAACTCTTTTGCGTTTGATCTTGTGCTTATGAACCTCATTTGCACTTGATCTTGTGCTTAGGAACCTCATTTGCCTATGTTTGTGAGCCTAACGACCTCAATTCGCGTTGTTCGTTTGGTAAACAACATCTTTTGCGCTTTATCATATGCTTATGAACCTCATTTGCACTTGTTCTTGGGGTTAGGAACCTCATTTGCCCATGTTTGTGTGCTTAACAACCTCAATTGGCGTTGTTCGTGTGGTTAACAACCTCATTTGCGCTTGATCTTGTGCTTATGAGCCACATTTGCACTTGTTCTTGTGCTTAGGAACCTCATTTGCCCTTGTTTGTGAGCCTCACAACCTCAATTGGCGTTGTTCGTGTGCTTAACGACCTCTTTTGCACTTGATCTTGTGCTTCTGAACCTCATTTTCACCTGTTCTTGTGCTTAGCAAACTCATTTAACCTTGATTGTGTGCTTAAAAACCTCAATTGGCGTTCATCGTGTGGTTCACAACCTCTTTTGCGCTTGATCTTGTGCTTATGAACCTCATTTGCACTTGTTCTTGTGTTTAGGAACCTCATTTACCCTTGTTTGTGCGCTGAACAACCTCAATTGGCGGTGATCGTGCGGTTAACAACCTATTTTGCGCTTGATCTTTTGCTTAAGAACCTCATTTGCACTTGCTCTTGTCCTTAGGAACCTCATTTGTCCTTGTTTGTGAGCCTAACAACCTCAATTGGCGTTGTTCGTGTGGTAAACAACATCTTTTGCGCTTGATCTTTTGCTTATGAACCTCATTTGCACTTGTTCTTGTGCTTAGGAAACTCATTTGCCCTTGTTTGTCTGCTTAACAACCTCAATTGGCGTTGATCGTGTGCTTAACAACCTCTTTTGCGCTTTTATCTTGTGGTTATGACCCTCATTTGCACTTGTTCTTGTGCTTAGGAACCTCATTTGCCCTTGTTTGTGAGCCTAACAACCTCAAATTGCGTTGTTCGTGTGGTAAACAACATCTTTTGCGCTTTATCATGTGCTGATGAACCTCATTTGCACTTGTTCTTGTGCTTAGGAACCTCATTTGACCATCTTCGTGTGCTTAACCACCTCAATTGGCGTTGTTCGTGTGGTGAACAACCTCTTTTGCACTTGATCTTGTGCTTACGACCCTCATTTGCACATGTTCTTGTGCTGAGAAACCTCATTTGCCCTTGTTTGTGAGCCTAACAACCTCAATTGGCGTTGTTCGTGTGGGAAACAACATCTTTTGCGCTTTATCCTGTGCTTATGAACCTCATTTGCACTTGTTCTTGTGCTTAGGAACCTCATTTGCCCTTGTCTGCGTGCTTAACAACCTAAATTGGCGTTGTTCGTGTGGTTAACGACCACTTTTGCGCTTGATCTTGTGCTTATGAACCTCATTGGCACTTGTTCTTGTGCTTAGGAACCTCATTTGCCATTGTTTGGGTGCTTAACAACCGCAATTGGCGTTGTTCGTGTGGTTAACAACCTCTTTTGCGCTTGATCTTGTGCTTATGAACCTGATTTGCACTTGTTCTTGTTCTTAGGAAGCTCATTTGCCCTTGTTTGTGAGCCTAACAACCTTAATTGCCGTTGTTGGTGTGGTTAACAACTTCTTTTACCCTTGATCTTGTGCTTATGAACCTGATTTGCACTTGTTCTGGTTCTTAGGAACCTCATTTGCCCTTGTTTGTGAGCCTAACAACCTCAATTGGCGGTGATCGTGTGGTTAACAACCTCTTTTACGCTTGATCTTTTGCTTATGAACCTCATTTGCACATGTTCTTGTGCTGAGAAACCTCATTTGCCCTTGTTTGTGAGCCTGACAACCTCAATTGGCGTTGTTCGTGTGGGAAACAACATCTTTTGCGCTTTATCCTGTGCTTATGAACCTCATTTGCACTTGTTCTTGTGCTTAGGAACCTCATTTGACCATCTTCGTGTGCTTAACCACCTCAATTGGCGTTGTTCGTGTGGTTAACAACCTCTTTTGCGCTTGATCTTTTGCTTATGAACCTCATTTGCACTTGCTCTTGTCCTTAGGAACCTCATTTGTCCTTGTTTGTGAGCCTAACAACCTCAATTGGCGTTGTTCGTGTGGTAAACAACATCTTTTGCGCTTGATCTTTTGCTTATGAACCTCATTTGCACTTGTTCTTGTGCTTAGGAAACTCATTTGCCCTTGTTTGTCTGCTTAACAACCTCAATTGGCGTTGATCGTGTGCTTAACAACCTCTTTTGCGTTTTTATCTTGTGGTTATGACCCTCATTTGCACTTGTTCTTGTGCTTAGACCCTCATTTGCCCTTGTTTGTGAGCCAAACAACCTCCATTTGCGTTGTTCGTGTGGGAAACAACATCTTTTGCGCTTTATCCTGTGCTTATGAACCTCATTTGCACTTGTTCATGTGATTAGGAACCTCATTTGACCATCTTCGTGTGCTTAACCACCTCAATTGGCGTTGTTCGTGTGGTTAACAACCTCTTTTGCGCTTGATCTTGTGCTTATGACCCTCATTTGCACATGTTCTTGTGCTGAGAAACCTCATTTGCCCTTGTTTGTGAGCCTCACAACCTCAATTGGCGTTGTTCGTGTGGGAAACAACATCTTTTGCGCTTTATCCTGTGCTTATGAACCTCATTTGCACTTGTTCTTGTGCTTAGGAACCTCATTTGCCCTTGTTTGTGTGCTTAACAACCTAAATTGGCGTTGTTCGTGTGGTTAACGACCTCTTTTGCGCTTGATCTTGTGCTTATGAACCTCATTTGCACTTGTTCTTGTGCTTAGGAACCTCATTTGCCCTTGTTTGGGTGCTTAACAACCGCAATTGGCGTTGTTCGTGTGGTTAACAACCTCTTTTGCGCTTGATCTTGTGCTTATGAACCTCATTTGCACTTGTTCTTGTGCTTAGGATCCTCATTTGCCCTTGTTTGGGTGCTTAACAACCGCAATTGGCGTTGTTCGTGTGGTTAACAACCTCTTTTGCGCTTAATCTTGTGCTTATGAACCAGATTTGCACTTGTTCTTGTTCTTAGGAAGCTCATTTGCCCTTGTTTGTGAGCCTAACAACCTTAATTGCCGTTGTTCGTGTGGTTAACAACTTCTTTTACCCTTGATCTTGTGCTTATGAACCCGATTTGCACTTGTTCCCGTTCTTAGGAACCTCATTTGCCCTTGTTTGTGAGCTTAACAACCTCAATCAAGGTGATCGTGTGGTTAACAACCTCTTTTGCGCTTGACCTTTTGCTTATGAACCTCATTTGCACATGTTCTTGTGCTTGGAGAAACCTCATTTGCCCTTGTTTGTGAGCCTGACAACCTCAATTGGCGTTGTTCGTGTGGGAAACAACATCTTTTGCGCTTTATCCCGTGCTTATGAACCTCATTTGCACTTGTTCTTGTGCTTAGGAACCTCATTTGACCATCTTCGTGTGCTTAACCACCTCAATTGGCGTTGTTCGTGTGGTTAACAACCTCTTTTGCGCTTGATCTTTTGCTTATGAACCTCATTTGCACTTGCTCTTGTCCTTAGGAACCTCATTTGTCCTTGTTTGTGAGCCTAACAACCTCAATTGGCGTTGTTCGTGTGGTAAACATCATCTTTTGCGCTTGATCTTTTGCTTATGAACCTCATTTGCACTTGTTCTTGTGCTTAGGAAACTCATTTGCCCTTGTTTGTCTGCTTAACAACCTCAATTGGCGTTGATCGTGTGCTTAACAACCTCTTTTGCGCTTTTATCTTGTGGTTATGACCCTCATTTGCACTTGTTCTTGTGCTTAGGAACCTCATTTGCCCTTGTTTGTGAGCCTAACAACCTCAATTTGCGTTGTTCGTGTGGTAAACAACATCTTTTGCGCTTTATCATGTGCTTTGATGAACCTCATTTGCACTTGTTCTTGTGCTTAGGAACCTCATTTGACCATCTTCGTGTGCTTAACCACCTCAATTGGCGTTGTTCGTGTGGTGAACAACCTCTTTTGCGCTTGATCTTGTGCTTACGACCCTCATTTGCACATGTTCTTGTGCTTGAGAAACCTCATTTGCCCTTGTTTGTGAGCCTAACAACCTCAATTGGCGTTGTTCGTGTGGGAAACAACATCTTTTGCGCTTTATCCTGTGCTTATGAACCTCATTTGCACTTGTTCTTGTGCTTAGGAACCTCATTTGCCCTTGTATCGTGTGCTTAACAACCTAAATTGGCGTTGTTCGTGTGGTTAACGACCTCTTTTGCGCTTGATCTTGTGCTTATGAACCTCATTTGCACTTGTTCTTGTGCTTAGGAACCTCATTTGCCCTTGTTTGGGTGCTTAACAACCGCAATTGGCGTTGTTCGTGTGGTTAACAACCTCTTTTGCGCTTGATCTTGTGCTTATGAACCCGATTTGCACTTGTTCTTGTTCTTAGGAAGCTCATTTGCCCTTGTTTGTGAGCCTAACAACCTTAATTGCCGTTGTTCGTGTGGTTAACAACTTCTTTTACCCTTGATCTTGTGCTTATGAACCTGATTTGCACTTGTTCTGGTTCTTAGGAACCTCATTTGCCCTTGTTTGTGAGCTTAACAACCTCAATTGGCGGTGATCGTGTGGTTAACAACCTCTTTTGCGCTTGACCTTTTGCTTATGAACCTCATTTGCACATGTTCTTGTGCTGAGAAACCTCATTTGCCCTTGTTTGTGAGCCTGACAACCTCAATTGGCGTTGTTCGTGTGGGAAACAACATCTTTTGCGCTTTATCCTGTGCTTATGAACCTCATTTGCACTTGTTCTTGTGCTTAGGAACCTCATTTGACCATCTTCGTGTGCTTAACCACCTCAATTGGCGTTGTTCGTGTGGTTAACAACCTCTTTTGCGCTTGATCTTTTGCTTATGAACCTCATTTGCACTTGCTCTTGTCCTTAGGAACCTCATTTGTCCTTGTTTGTGAGCCTAACAACCTCAATTGGCGTTGTTCGTGTGGTAAACATCATCTTTTGCGCTTGATCTTTTGCTTATGAACCTCATTTGCACTTGTTCTTGTGCTTAGGAAACTCATTTGCCCTTGTTTGTCTGCTTAACAACCTCAATTGGCGTTGATCGTGTGCTTAACAACCTCTTTTGCGCTTTTATCTTGTGGTTATGACCCTCATTTGCACTTGTTCTTGTGCTTAGGAACCTCATTTGCCCTTGTTTGTGAGCCTAACAACCTCAATTTGCGTTGTTCGTGTGGTAAACAACATCTTTTGCGCTTTATCATGTGCTGATGAACCTCATTTGCACTTGTTCTTGTGCTTAGGAACCTCATTTGACCATCTTCGTGTGCTTAACCACCTCAATTGGCGTTGTTCGTGTGGTGAACAACCTCTTTTGCGCTTGATCTTGTGCTTACGACCCTCATTTGCACATGTTCTTGTGCTGAGAAACCTCATTTGCCCTTGTTTGTGAGCCTAACAACCTCAATTGGCGTTGTTCGTGTGGGAAACAACATCTTTTGCGCTTTATCCTGTGCTTATGAACCTCATTTGCACTTGTTCTTGTGCTTAGGAACCTCATTTGCCCTTGTCTGTGTGCTTAACAACCTAAATTGGCGTTGTTCGTGTGGTTAACGACCTCTTTTGCGCTTGATCTTGTGCTTATGAACCTCATTTGCACTTGTTCTTGTGCTTAGGAACCTCATTTGCCCTTGTTTGGGTGCTTAACAACCGCAATTGGCGTTGTTCGTGTGGTTAACAACCTCTTTTGCGCTTGATCTTGTGCTTATGAACCTGATTTGCACTTGTTCTTGTTCTTAGGAAGCTCATTTGCCCTTGTTTGTGAGCCTAACAACCTTAATTGCCGTTGTTCGTGTGGTTAACAACTTCTTTTACCCTTGATCTTGTGCTTATGAACCTGATTTGCACTTGTTCTGGTTCTTAGGAACCTCATTTGCCCTTGTTTGTGAGCTTAACAACCTCAATTGGCGGTGATCGTGTGGTTAACAACCTCTTTTGCGCTTGACCTTTTGCTTATGAACCTCATTTGCACATGTTCTTGTGCTGAGAAACCTCATTTGCCCTTGTTTGTGAGCCTGACAACCTCAATTGGCGTTGTTCGTGTGGGAAACAACATCTTTTGCGCTTTATCCTGTGCTTATGAACCTCATTTGCACTTGTTCTTGTGCTTAGGAACCTCATTTGACCATCTTCGTGTGCTTAACCACCTCAATTGGCGTTGTTCGTGTGGTTAACAACCTCTTTTGCGCTTGATCTTTTGCTTATGAACCTCATTTGCACTTGCTCTTGTCCTTAGGAACCTCATTTGTCCTTGTTTGTGAGCCTAACAACCTCAATTGGCGTTGTTCGTGTGGTAAACATCATCTTTTGCGCTTGATCTTTTGCTTATGAACCTCATTTGCACTTGTTCTTGTGCTTAGGAAACTCATTTGCCCTTGTTTGTCCGCTTAACAACCTCGATTGGCGTTGATCGTGTGCTTAACAACCTCTTTTGCGCTTTTATCTTGTGGTTATGACCCTCATTTGCACTTGTTCTTGTGCTTAGGAACCTCATTTGCCCTTGTTTGTGAGCCTAACAACCTCAATTTGCGTTGTTCGTGTGGTAAACAACATCTTTTGCGCTTTATCATGTGCTTGATGAACCTCATTTGCACTTGTTCTTGTGCTTAGGAACCTCATTTGACCATCTTCGTGTGCTTAACCACCTCAATTGGCGTTGTTCGTGTGGTGAACAACCTCTTTTGCGCTTGATCTTGTGCTTACGACCCTCATTTGCACATGTTCTTGTCTTGAGAAACCTCATTTGCCCTTGTTTGTGAGCCTAACAACCTCAATTGGCGTTGTTCGTGTGGGAAACAACATCTTTTGCGCTTTATCCCGTGCTTATGAACCTCATTTGCACTTGTTCTTGTGCTTAGGAACCTCATTTGCCCTTGTCCCGTGTGCTTAACAACCTAAATTGGCGTTGTTCGTGTGGTTAACGACCTCTTTTGCGCTTGATCTTGTGCTTATGAACCTCATTTGCACTTGTTCTTGTGCTTAGGAACCTCATTTGCCCTTGTTTGGGTGCTTAACAACCGCAATTGGCGTTGTTCGTGTGGTTAACAACCTCTTTTGCGCTTGATCTTGTGCTTATGAACCCGATTTGCACTTGTTCTTGTTCTTAGGAAGCTCATTTGCCCTTGTTTGTGAGCCTAACAACCTTAATTGCCGTTGTTCGTGTGGTTAACAACTTCTTTTACCCTTGATCTTGTGCTTATGAACCTGATTTGCACTTGTTCTGGTTCTTAGGAACCTCATTTGCCCTTGTTTGTGAGCTTAACAACCTCAATTGGCGGTGATCGTGTGGTTAACAACCTCTTTTGCGCTTGACCTTTTGCTTATGAACCTCATTTGCACATGTTCTTGTGCTGAGAAACCTCATTTGCCCTTGTTTGTGAGCCTGACAACCTCAATTGGCGTTGTTCGTGTGGGAAACAACATCTTTTGCGCTTTATCCTGTGCTTATGAACCTCATTTGCACTTGTTCTTGTGCTTAGGAACCTCATTTGACCATCTTCGTGTGCTTAACCACCTCAATTGGCGTTGTTCGTGTGGTTAACAACCTCTTTTGCGCTTGATCTTTTGCTTATGAACCTCATTTGCACTTGCTCTTGTCCTTAGGAACCTCATTTGTCCTTGTTTGTGAGCCTAACAACCTCAATTGGCGTTGTTCGTGTGGTAAACAACATCTTTTGCGCTTGATCTTTTGCTTATGAACCTCATTTGCACTTGTTTTTGTGATTAGGAAACTCATTTGCCCTTGTTTGTCTGCTTAATAACCTCAATTGGCGTTGATCGTGTGCTTAACAACCTCTTTTGCGCTTTTATCTTGTGGTTATGACCCTCATTTGCACTTGTTCTTGTGCTTAGGAACCTCATTTGCCCTTGTTTGTGAGCCTAACAACCTCAATTTGCGTTGTTCGTGTGGTAAACAACATCTTTTGCGCTTTATCATGTGCTGATGAACCTCATTTGCACTTGTTCTTGTGCTTAGGAACCTCATTTGACCATCTTCGTGTGCTTAACCACCTCAATTGGCGTTGTTCGTGTGGTTAACAACCTCTTTTGCGCTTGATCTTGTGCTTACGACCCTCATTTGCACATGTTCTTGTGCTGAGAAACCTCATTTGCCCTTGTTTGTGAGCCTAACAACCTCAATTGGCGTTGTTCGTGTGGGAAACAACATCTTTTGCGCTTTATCCTGTGCTTATGAACCTCATTTGCACTTGTTCTTGTGCTTAGGAACCTCATTTGCCCTTGTCTGTGTGCTTAACAACCTAAATTGGCGTTGTTCGTGTGGTTAACGACCTCTTTTGCGCTTGATCTTGTGCTTATGAACCTCATTTGCACTTGTTCTTGTGCTTAGGAACCTCATTTGCCCTTGTTTGGGTGCTTAACAACCGCAATTGGCGTTGTTCGTGTGGTTAACAACCTCTTTTGCGCTTGATCTTGTGCTTATGAACCTGATTTGCACTTGTTCTTGTTCTTAGGAAGCTCATTTGCCCTTGTTTGTGAGCCTAACAACCTTAATTGCCGTTGTTCGTGTGGTTAACAACTTCTTTTACCCTTGATTTTGTGCTAATGAACCTGATTTGCACTTGTTCTGGTTCTTAGGAACCTCATTTGCCCTTGTTTGTGAGCTTAACAACCTCAATTGGCGGTGATCATGTGGTTAACAACCTCTTTTGCGCTTGATCTTTTGCTTATGAACCTCATTTGCACTTGCTCTTGTCCTTAGGAACCTCATTTGTCCTTGTTTGTGAGCCTAACAACCTCAATTGGCGTTGTAAAACTTTTTTTTTCCGTATTAATGAGGAATATATTTCCTTTTGTACATTAATTACAAAAAAAAATAGCTGTTAATATTGCAATTAACATGTTCAATTGCAATACAACTCATGAAATATACAACTTCATTACCAAATAGTTTTGCATTACAATGCAATACAAGACATACAACTTAATTATAAACTAAATAGATTTGCACTACAATACAACACAGTACAAGACATACAACTTAATTATAAACTAAATAGATTTGCACTACAATACAACACAATACAGGACATACAACTTAATTATAAACTAAATATATTTGCACTACAATACAACACAATACAAGACATACAACTTAATACAAAGCGTCAACTACATGATACTAAATTCGTTGAATGTTAATGTTCCTATAACATATTGTTGGGGTTAGATGCGGAAGCATGCAATTTTATCGAGCATCTTGCTGGCCAATCAAATGGAAAATTATGAAAATCAAACAAGAAGCCAACACAAACCAGCAATCAAACACAAAAAAATTAAAGAGAGACACAAGATTTTATATGAAAATTCTTGTGGAAAAAACCATGGGAGCACACAACGCATATTCACTAGATCAATGGAGTACTTACAAATATAAGGAGATAATTAAGCCATTAACACTCACTCTGACACTATCTAACAATTTCATACACTAATTTGATATTTCCTAGTATATTAAGGTGGATTGAGTCAAAAGAACAATAAACCTATAATGAGCTTGAAGAAGAATAGAATGGACGGCTTAGAGTTCAAATCACATCTCTCTTTGTCTCCATTTCATTTCCCATACGGGACTCATTTCTCTTAAAATGACTTAATGGCTTAATGGGCCAAAGCCCATTTGAGTTTGGACTTCAACATCAACACATACAACCTATCAAACACAGTATCGACAATTTGAAAATAAGCATACCTTCACTTTACTTTGAATAGTAAAATGAAAACACCAGCAAAAATCTTGACACAAAACCAAAATGTAGATTGATGGAAATTGCTTTTACATTTTACATACACTATAAAGATGGATAGGAATGCAGGCCTCCCCTCTCCCTGAATAAATAATAGCTATAAGATCGTTATCAAAAAAATTATTGGACTAAAATCTGTCAAATTTTTTATAACTTTTTATGAAAGGAGTTTATTAGCAATATAGTTTGACAATCTCGATAATGGTAAAAAAAATAAATATGAAAAATTGACAAGTAAATTAAAATTGCACCTTATAAACATATAAAAATAATAAAATTTATATAATCTTCACCAATTAATATTTTATGGTCTTGGATGGAATATCAAATATTTTAGAATTATGTTAAAATTGATATACAATTAATTTATATATAAATCGAAAAATTATTGTTAAGAATATCAACATGTAAATGTTTTGACATGAAAATCCTAATCTTTTATTTATTACATCAACGTCCATTGAACATCGTGTAAAAAATAAAATCCTAATCTTTTATTTATTACATCAATGTTCATTCTTTCACGGAGTCCACTGACTGATTCTATGTCTTTAATTATGTTGCCTGTCGATCTCTGAATTATGTAATATTTAGACAACATTGAGATTGCATTCCAGACGGCCGAAATTTTTATTTATACCATATTCAAAATAAAAATAAACCAAATAACCATTATTTTTGAAAAATTAAAAAAATACTACCTCCATCAATTGAATTAGCTGACTGACCAAAAATAGAGGGTCCGCCAATATTTTTGGTCCGTCATTTCATTTGGTGGACCCACTTTTTTTTTAAAATAAAATTAATCTAAAACCAGAGGAAAAAAAAAAGGAAAAAATGAATCCGTCACACCATGAATTCTGTTAAAAAGAAAAAGTGAATCCATCAAATAAAATGACAGATTCCCAAATAGAGTCCGTCAATTCAATTGGACATACATAATAGAAATTGAATTATGTGCAAACAATGGTTATATGGTTTTTTTTAAACATGGTATAAATAAAAATTTCGATTCAGACGAGCACTAAAGAATCCTTTACAGGACCAAGTTTGGCTTCCACCGTCAGGCTCTACTCTTGATTTTTTTTTTTCTGTATTAAGAAAATAAAATTTTAATCTCAGCTCTACTCTCGGCTCCCATTGTAATCATGCCATTGAACATGCTCAAACGAACTGGTGCATATGCGACAACAGTTCAGTTTTTTGTTAGCCATTATGTTCACTTTATTTTAGAAAATGTGAGAGAGAAATAAGAGGCGGTCAGTTCGGTACTAGTATACCGGACTACAGCAGTTTGTCAACTGGTTAGTGTAGATACTGGTGAAGGCACATTTGTTGTTGTTGGTGCGTATATCCGACACAAGAAAGGAGATAAGACGAAAATTTCTGCTGCATATCTAGTGGTAAACTCTATATTAATCTTAGAATTTAATTTACACTTGGATTCTGGTTTTAGGATAGTGAACAAATTGAATAACTGAATCGAATTGTTGCACTATAACCTATTCGAAATCTCTACACATTAATTATGAATTAAAAACTAAAAATAAAGAATCAACAACAATCACTTAATTAATGCCAGTAAGCCAGTCATGTAATAATCAATATAAGAACATATGATCAGGTTGTGCCTTTACAATTAGTATGTTTTAGACTGCATAAGTCCATGTAAAAGTTTGAATTTGGTCAGAAAGGATCAAATATGAATTTAACAATTAAATTCTACAGGTTAAGAAAATGCTCTTTAAATGAAGGACCAAAGATGACATGTTCGAAATTCGACCAACGATCTCTTCTAAATATTTAAATTTTAAATTGTTTATGATTTATCTTTTATCCAAGAAAAAATAATCAAATGTGCCTTCAATGAAATTAATAGCGTCAGATTTGGTTCCGGATCAGATCTAGGTAATCGTGTAAAAGTAGCACCTTTATCCGTACTTTTAGAAGTTGAAAATTGGAGTTAATTTAAAATTGTATAATTTAATTAACCATGTTTATTTATAGTTGCAATAATTTCTCTTCAAGTTCTAAATTCCAGATATATTAATCTCTGCTTTAAAGGTGGATTTAAAGAAACTCACAGTAACTAAACTATCTCCATAAATACAAATTAGCAATTTTATTCTTTACATTTTAACAAAAACCATACTGTGCAGCTAAACCAGACCACCCATGTCAGCCAGCTACTCTGAACTGTTGTGGCCGGTACCATAAGCTGAATGCCGGGAGCAGAGGATAGTAAGAACCAAACATGTGTTGCGTAGGGACTTGAGAACAATAGATGTAATGTTGACTCGACAGGATAGTTTGTACACATAACGCATTTCAGATCACATATGAAGCCGGAATCAGCTCTCTGTCTCTGTCTCTCTCTCTACTTGAATCATCTTCCTTATCTGTCTACAGTTAGTTATTATCTTAAATAAATTAATTTACTGTTATTAAGTAGTCAATTATGATGTTTAATTGTATGTATAATTTGTAACAAATTATATATATGGCGACAACAGCTCTAAATATGTGGAATTTTGTATTCCACCAATCAAGTTAGTCTTACCTTATTTATTTCTATGCGCATATACGGTTTTTCTTAAAGTAATAAATGGGGTTTTAGTTCTTACCATCTGGACTAGAAATGGATCTAGTATTACGTACCAGAATTAATTTGTAACATATTATTGTTCTCCAGAAGTGGAGGCTGGCTTCTTTTTATTTTACTTTGGTATAAACACTTTTTAAAATTTTGTAAAACTTTTGTTATGGTGTATCTCAAAATATTTTTGAATTGATGTTTCTAGGAATTCAGATTTTGATGTTATAATTTTTTTTTTCCGTATTAATGAGGAATACATTTCCTTTTGTACATTAATTATAAAAAAAGAAAAAAAATAGCTTTTAATATTGCAACTAACATGTTCAATTGCAGTACAACTCATGAAATATACAACTTCGTTATCAAATAGTTTTGCACTACAGTGCAACACAAGACGTACAACTTAATTATAAACTAAATAGATTTGCACTACAATACAATACAAGACATACAACTTAATTATAAACTACAGAGCGCCACCTGCATGATACTAAATTCGTTAAATGTTAATGTTCCCATAACATACAAGGTGTAATTTTATCGAGCAGCTTGCTGGCCCAATCAAATGGAAAAAATATGGAAATCAAACAAGAAGTCAACACAAACAAACAATCAAACACAAAAAAATTAAAGAGAGACACAAGATTTTACGTGGAAACACTTGCGGGAAAAACTACGGGAGCACACGGCACAAATTCACTAGATCAATAGAATACTTACAAATACAATGAGATAATCAAGCCATTAACACTCACTCTAACACTATCTAACAATTTCATATACTAATTTGATATTTTCTAATGTATTAAGGTGGATTGAGTCAAGAGAACAAGAAACCCTAGAATGAGCTTGAAGAAGAATAGAATGGACAGCTCGGAGTTCAAATCACATCTCTCTCTCTCTCTGTGTCCATTTCATTTCCCATACGGGAGTCATTTCCGTCAAAATGACTTAATGGCTTAATGGGCCAAAGCCCATTTGAGTTTTGGCTTCACCTATCAAACATAGTATCGACCATTTGGAAATAAGTATATCTCCACTTTTCTTTGAATAGTAGGATGAAAAACACCAGCAAAAATCCTGCCACAAAACCAAACTCTATGAACAAATACAACCACTTGTCCCTATGACCAGTATTTTTTAAATTGGTATCATTGTGACCATTACTTGGAGGAAGTATCTCACTGCTACGACAACTTGTCTTTAGTGGGGGGTCCACATAGGTATGGATTACCACTGTAGATTGATGGGTCATCAAGCGACTGCAATTGATGCCCAGCTGGAATACTCCCAGATAGATTGTTGTAAGAAAAATTAAGCACTTCCAAAGAGTATAAAGTGGACATACTTTGTGGGATAGTCCCTGATAGGTTATTCATATGAAAGTCGAGGGACTCTAGAGATGTCATGTTTCCGATTTCAAGCGGAATATTTCCTATTAAGTGATTGTTGGACAAATTTAAATTCAATAAACCAGCAAGAACAACTATCTCATGAGGTATCTCGCCCATTAGATTATTGTTTGACAAATCCATACTCCTCAAATATGCAAGACTATCATAATTATACTCTTGATTCAACCCTTTGGTGATTGCATTTAATTCGGCTCTAGTATCTACACTTTCAAACGATAACTGACTCATCGAAGTAAAATTACCCAAACCACTTGGCAACGATCTAGAAAGGTTGTTATTTGCAAGATCTAAGACTTGTAGATTATTGAGTTATGTCAACTTGTATGGGATATTACCTTGAAATAAATTGGAATGCAACCTTAGGAATTGCAACTGGAGAAAGCTTTCTCCTACCCAATCATGTATTATCCCATGAAAATTATTTTCTCCAAGATCAAGCATTTGTAATCCTATGCAAAATTGCAAATCAAATGGAAGCTCTCCAGTTAGATTGTTGTTTGCAAGTTGAAGCACTTCTAGTCCGACTGAACAACTCAAAGAGCTAGGCCCAACTCCAAAGAGCCTATTATTTGCAAGATTTACTACACTGATATTTGACCAGCAAGGAGGAAGATGTCCGGATAAACTATTACTCGAGAGATCAAGAACCTCCAAACTCGCAGGAAGAAATGGTATTTTACCCACAAGCCGATTATTACTCAAATCTATATCCTCTAGTTTGGTCATGTGCACCAAGCTGCCTGGTAACTTTCGTCTAAGTACGTTAGTAGGCAAACTAAGGTATCTAAGTGAAGACTTGCTGTCACACCCCGTGGCCATAAATAGTGACAGAGCCCCGCCGTAAGCATGCAACTTCATGTATGCTTACAAGGCAATTAAAAATATACTCATCATATCAAAATAATAGACATAAAATAGGTATAGATATAATAGTCCCAGTACAAACTATCTGGTAAAAGTATAACATACAAAAGGTATCTCATAAGGATACCAACCGTAAGGTATGACATAGGGTGCTATATCACAAAACAAAATATGCCTCTCTAGTCAAATAACCAAAATATATACTAAGGTACTATGGTGACATATATCAAGGCCTACTACTCGCGTGCCTCTCCAGGATCAACTGCATCAAAACCTGTAAAAATAACCCAAAGGGTGGGGGTGAGAATATAATTCTCAGTGCGAATTTGCCACAATCGAGTTATTGGACTTGCAATCAGATTTCATGTTCAAAAATGAAATCCATACAAAATCACATTAGTCAACTTATAACAATATATAAGTATATGCATATGCTCGACAACAAATAATCAAATGAAGTACAATTTACCGAATTTCCAAAGTGAAGTTCAAGTAAGCACATATTTGGCCTAACTTATTTTAGTATGGCTAGTAGCGCTTACAGATGTTCCACCGAGCTGGACCCTTTATCAAACCCTCATCTGTAGGGTTACAGGCACCTACAGATGTTCCACCAAGCTGGACCCTTTATTTGACACCCATCTGAAGTGCTTTGGCTTAACCATTTACTAAGGTCTGGTTCCAAGTCATATGATATTTCGTATGCAATAAACTCAGAATCTGTAATTTCCAACATATTAAACAAAACAGTCAACGCCCCGCACTTGACTGGATAATAAAACGTTCCTTTATAGTCACCCAAAGTCTCCGTCACAATCAGTCAACGCCCTGCAATTGACTGATTCGATCAATCACCGCCCAGCAGTTGATTGACCATAGCATGTGCACATATTGGTTCAAAGTCATCGCCCAGCAATTGACTTTGTCGATTCGCCCAGCGAACCAGACTTTGCAAATTCATTCACATAATTCCTGCTCACCCAGTGAGTCAGACTTTGCAAATTCATTCACATAATTCTGTAAACTCATTCAAATAATTCTGTAAACTCATTCACATAATTCCATAATCATGAATTTGTGGTGACTTTCAATCATAAACAAATCATAAGAGCACAATCAAGATGACAACCATACTAATATGCAAGTCAACCATGTCACACAATTTGGTTAGATGCAAACAATTCACACAATTCCAATTGTGCAACAATCAACATGCAATCCGTCCAAAATGCAACAATCAAACATACAACATGACAATCGAAAAAAGAAAAGAATTTAATTTCTGAAAATGAAACATCAAACAAGTCCAAGAACCCCGTACCTGATTAAGGAAAGCGTATCGCGTCCCTATGGTTTGGACGTATCGAAAGGTTCCGCAAGCTCTTGCTCAACCGAGCCTACACCTATTTCAAACATAATAATTGATTTAATCTTTGTTGGACAATTGATATACCTACTTGGGTTTTATTAGTTCATTTATGATTTTATTAACATAATTCCTATAGATTAACACAACCTATAAATTGGTTTGTAGGACCGTACACATTTGATCAAAGTATTCTGAAAAATACTGGTACAGAAGCTGCTGGTACGCCAGTTCGGACGACTATTTCTCAACATTTCCCCCCATAGCACCCCCTCAAATTTTACACAACCTTTCCATATACGTTTACTAGCATCTCAGAAAGTTTCAACTGAAAATAAGCAATCTAGCCCCTGGATTTGAATATTTTCCTCCGCAGTCCGAATTTTCTAGAATCTGGACCTATCGAGACAAAATCTGTACCAGTACAATTTTGGTAGTGTTTTAGATATGATCGCATTATTAACTTCAAAACCTAGTTGCCCATAAAATTTGGTGATCATGCGCCTTTAGAAACTCTAGTTTTGGGGTCTCCAAAGTTGACAAACCTTGTTGAAATTTCCAGATTTTCGGTTTTTCCCAATTACACAAACCCAAGATTAACCAAACCGAAATAAATTCCAGATTTTAAAAGAGAGTGTGAGGAATTTACCAACTAACTCCCTTATTTATTTGATTAGACTAGATTAATCACAACTCTTCTCAAATTTTCGGATTTGAGACTAACCCTAGGTGAAAGATCAAGATTTAGCATAAATTGAGAAGGGAATCACCAAAAAAAACAACATAGAAGCCTTATTATGATGAAATACTCACACTTTATACCAAAAATTTCAGATTTAAACAAATCCTAGATAATGGAGAAAATTTAGATTTTGAAAGAAAAATGAGAAAATGAGTACCAATAGAGGAGTTAGATGGCCAATTTGGGGAGATCTCAACATTTTCTATTTTTTTCTCTTCAACTTGTTTAGTGGATTTCTGGAACCCTCTCTTTTCTCCCTTTTTTTTTTCTCTTCCTGTTGGTGGAACACACAAAGGCAGGGAGCAAGGGAAAGGGATGGAGGGAGAGAGAGAAATATATTTGGAATTTTGCTAAATAAACCCTCAAAGTTTTGGATATTCATAAAGGAGGAAATTTTATTCATATTCATGCATAAAAGATTGTATCTAGTCCCAATTTATATAAGGTATAAATTTCAAAATTCCATTAAGTTTGGTTGTTTCGAAAAATTCAGACAAATATTATAATTGTTTTAAATTTTAGATTTTAGACTCTTAATTTGCCCATAAAATTAATTATATCTATATATTATTATATTATTATTATTATTTTTTTGTTGAAATGTTCTTAACATAACATTTCTCCCCCCCTTAAAATAAAGTTCAGTCCTCTGAACTTAATTACGTACTTGAATCGTCAAATAGTTCTGGGTATTTCTCTCGGATACTTGCCTCAAGTTCCCATGTCGCTTCTTTCTCTGAATGGTGTCCCCATTGTATAAGAGCAAGTTTGATCACTCTGCTTCGAAGTTGTTGTTCTTTTCTATCCAATATTCGCATTGGCTCTTCTTGATAGGATAAGTCATCTTGAATGTGCAAGTCGGAATGATCAATACAATGAGATGGATCTCGCACATACCGGCGTAATTGTGACACGTGGAATACCGGATGAACTCGGTCCAACGCAGGGAGGTAATGAAAGCTGATATGCCACAGGTCCGACTCTTTGCATAATCTGAAATGGTCCAATGTATCGGGGACTCAACTTACCCGAAACACCAAATCGATGCACACCTCTAACGCGAGAAACCCGAAGCCACACGTGATCTCCTTTTTGAAATTATAACGGTCTTCGATGAACATCGGCGTATTTCTTTTGTCTTTCCTGAGCAGATTTAAGCCGACTCAAAACAACCCTTGTCTTTTCAGCAACTTCTTGGATCATCTGAGGTCCGATAGGTGAATACGTACCTGTGGGTCCCCACCACAATGGTGTACGACACTGTTGTCCCATAAGTGCTTTTTGTGATGACATTCCAATACTCGAGTGGTAGCTGTTGTTGTACGCAAACTCTACCAAGTACAAGTGATTGATCCAAGAGCCTCGAAAACTTAGAGTACAGGATCGAAGCATATCTTCCAACGTTTGTATCGTCCACTCGGATTGACCATCTGTTTGAGGATGATGTGCTGAACTGAATTTTAACTTTGTACCCATGGATTCTTGAAAACTTCCCCAGAAATGCGAGGTAAAATGGGTATCTCGGTCAGAGATGATATTTCGTGAGCAGCCATGGTACTTAAATTGATATTTGCAAAAACAAATCAGCCAACTCTTTTCCAGTCGTATCAGATCGAAGTGGGATGAAATGTGCAATTTTAGTCAGTCTATTCACTATAACCCAAATGGCATCGTATTGCCCGACAGTCCTCGGGAAACCAGTCACAAAATCCATGGTAATTGACTCAAACTTATGTGCGGGTATCTCAAGGGGTTTTAGTAGTCCCGCCTCGTCTATCGGCTTTAACTTGTTGACAAACCTGACACTTCTCGACATAACTCTGAACATTCCTCTTCATCTTTGGCCACCAAAAGTGTCGCTTCAGATCTTGATACATCTTGACTTCACCAGGATGAATGGTATATCCCGAGTCATGTGCCTCTGATAGAATCAACTTCCTCAACTCTGAATCATTAGGAACACATATACGGTCATTAAATCGTAGAATACCATCCTCATGGAGTCGAAATCGGGAGCCTTCATCTGATTCAGAATGGTTTCGAAACTTCTGACATTTTGGGTCCTCCTGTTGTGCTCTTTGGATACGCTCGTGTAACTCTGGCCGAACCTCAACCGCAGCCAATATAATTGATGCAAATGCGGATGTACCCGCACTAGTTGTATTTCCCATCAATCGAGGCAATGTTTCCAATGCAAAGTCTCGAGATGTGCCAACATATAACTTCATCCTTCGCATTTCCTCGAGAAGATGTACTTCACTTGTGATAAGAGATGCTAGATTTATCTGACTCTTCCTGCTTAACGCATCTGCTACCACATTCGCCTTGCTTGCATGATATTGAATGCCCAGCTCATAGTCTTTCATCAACTCCAACCATCTCCTTTGTCTCAAATTAAACTCTCTTTGAGTAAAAATATACTTCAAACTTTGGTGATCCGTGTAGATACGGCATCTTGCTCCATACAAGTAATGTCGCCAAATCTTTAATGCGAAAATCACTGCCACTAACTCCAAATCATGTGTTGGGTAATTTTGTTCATGCGGTCGTAACTGTCGAGATGCATATGCAATAACATGCTCGTCCTGCATCAATACACATCCCAAACCCGATCGAGATGCATCAGTGTAGACTGTATACTCCTTGTCAGTAATTTGCATTGCAAGAACCGGTGCAGATACCAATCGATTCTTCAATTCTTGGAAACTCTGATCTTGAGTGACACCCCACTCAAACTTCACACCTTTATGCAACAATTTCGTAATAGGAGCAGCCAACTGTGAGAATCCGAGTACAAATCGTCTGTAATACCCAGCTAGATCCAGAAAACTACGAATCTCCATAGCCGTCTCTGGCCTCTTCCATTCGGTCACTGCCCGAATCTTTTCCGGATCCACTGCCAACCCCTCTCCTGAAATCACATGGCCCAAAAATGCCACTTTATTGAGCCAAAACTCACACTTTGAATATTTTGCGAACAATTGATGTTCTCGTAACCTCTGCAACACTATTCGTAGATGTATCTCATGCTCTTCTCGTGATCGCGAATACACTAATATGTCATCAATGAAAACCACCACAGTAGAATCCAATAGATTATGGAACACTCGATGCATAAGATCCATAAATGCGGCCGGAGCATTCGTTAGCCCAAACGGCATGACCAAATACTCATAGTGCCCGTAGCGTGTACGGAAGGCTGTCTTTTCTACATTACTTGGGCGTATCCTTAGCTGATGGTACCCTGTTCTCAAGTCTATTTTTGAATAAATCGAAGATCCCTACAACTGATCAAACAAATCATCAATTCGAGGTAACGGGTATCTATTTTTGACTGTTACCTTGTTCAATTCGCGGTAGTCGATACATAACCGCAAGATCCCATCTTTCTTCTTCACAGATAACACGGGAGCACCCCATGGAGATGTGCTTGGTCTAATGAACCCGCTTTCTAACATCTCATCTAATTGCGCCTTGAGTTCCTTCAACTCTGTAGGAGCCATGCGATACGGAGTCTTAGAAATTGGTGTTGTGCCTGGTATCAAATCTATGCCAAACTCCACTTCTCGTTCAGGTGGTAGTTCAACTATCTCGTCCGGGAACACATCCACGAATTCTGACACCACCGGAATAGTATTAATCTCAGGAATTTCAGTAGTAGCGTAAACTATTACCGCCAGATGTCTAACTTCCATAGTGAGCATGCATCACATATCTCTTGAATTTGCGAAACAAATCCTGCGATGTGGACAGTCGATTGTCGCCGCATGTCTTGTCAACCAATCCATTCCTAATAGTACGTCATACCCCATAATATCCATAACCAGCATGTCTATCTCGAGATCCCTTCCATCAACTCTGACTGTTCGGTTTCAGCATATTGTGATTGCTCGGTCAGTAGAGCCGAAAGGGGTTTGGACACTAAGGACTTTGTTACCCGTCTCACTTGGCCAATGACATTTCTCTACCAAAGCCTTCGATACAATAAAATGGCTACACCCAGTATCTATCAAGCAATAAGCATCATGATTCGAGATAGAAAGTATACCTGTCATCACGTCAGCTTGAGAATCAGGAGATATTATGTCATCACCCTCACATCGAGTCCCTGACGCATCATGTACAGCCCCCGATACCCCAAGCGCATGTGCAGACACTCATCCTCCAGTTCTGCCTCCGCTGAACTGCGGAACACCTCGACCACGGGATAATGGTGAACCCTGCCCCCGGCCGGCCTATCCTCCAGAGCCACTATCCCTCTGAAAACCCAAGGCATCCTTCGGGCACTCTCTCGCCCAATGCTCCATGCTGCCGCATATAAAGCATGCGATATTGCAACGTCTACACCCTTGTTCAGAATGTGCATGATTGCCTAAACTACACCACATTGGGGCAAAACTCAGCCGGATTCCAGGTGTGGCTATCTGTCTTGGAGAGGGTCTAGCAGCTCGAGGCCCTCCCCCTGACCTCACAATCTACCTGTTTTGATCCTCTCTCTGCTTGACATTTCTTTCTGTCATCTGTATTTTCTTCTCTTACTATGGGACTCTACTTGCTCTGCATGATCCATCATAGCCTGAAGCTCAGTAGCCGCTGGAGTATCCACAATCATCGATATACCACCATCCAACCCATCCAGGTACTGCCTATGGTACCTCACCACATCATTTTGCACATCTGTCGCATATCTTGATAAGGCAAGGAATTCATTGTTATACTCTGCTACTGGTCGCCCATTCTGCTTTAGATCTAGAAATTTCCTCTGCAACGCCTCTCGCTGTAGGTTACTGAGAAATCGTCGAGTGAACTGTTGCTCAAACCACTCCCACGAAATCTTTTCGCCTCCCTGACATAACTACGTCAGGCTCCATCCCACCAGAATCTCGCACCACTCTCCAATTGTTGTTCTGCCAGTTCCACTCTATCTTCTTCAGATGCTCGACACAGATTTAGTTTTGCATTCACACTAGCGAGCCATTCTTCTGCTGTGGTATACCCCCGAGTGCTATCTAAACGAGATGGATTAAGACGCATGAAAGAATCATACAACCTCCTGAACTCCTCAGGAGCACCCCTGTGAAACTCAGGTACCGCCTCACGTCTCTCTGCCTGGCGACCTCTCTCGTAAGCCGCAATCAACCTCTCATCTAAATCTCGATCCCGGTCCTGCCCACCTCTAGGTCCACGACTAACTCTCCGAACCTCAGGCTCTTCAGGTCCAATCTCAACCCTACGAGCGGCTGGTTGTCCCCTACCTCGACGTCCTTCCATAATTCTGTATAAAGAGAGAATCTTATTAAGATTGTATCTACTTATTACTATACTAAATAAGTCGGTAGTCATGACGGCCCAATTGTAACATACCCCACTCACGTATCCTATTAGTCTGGTTAGGGCTTAAACCATGCTCTGATACCACCAAAGGGAACTGTCACACCCCGTGGCCATAAATAGTGACAGAGCCCCGCCGTAAGCATGCAACTTCATGTATGCTTACAAGGCAATTAAAAATGTACTCATAATATCAAAATAATAGACATAAAATAGGTATAGATATAATAGTCCCAGTACAAACTATATGGTAAAAGTATAATATACAAAAGGTATCTCATAAGGATACCAACCGTAAGGTATGACATAGGGTGCTATATCATAAAACAAAATATGCCCCTCTAGTTAAATAACCAAAATATCTACTAAGGTACTATGGTGACATATATCAAGGCCTACTACTCGCGTGCCTCTCCAGGATCAACTGCATCAAAACCTGTAAAAATAACCCAAAGGGTGGGGGTGAGAATATAATTCTCAGTGCGAATTTGCCATAATCGAGTTATTGGACTTGCAATCAGATTCCATGTTCAAAAATGAAATCCATACAAAAGCACATTAGTCAATCTATAACAATATATAAGTATATGCATATGCTCGACAACAAATAATCAAATGAAGTACAATTTACGGAATTTCCAATGTGAAGTTCAAACAAGCACATATTTGGCCTAACTTATTTTAGTATGGCTGGTAGCGCTTACAGATGTTCCACCGAGCTGGACCCTTTATCAAACCCTCATATGTAGAGTTACAGGCACCTACAGATGTTCCACCAAGCTGGACCCTTTATCTGACACCCATCTGAAGTGCTTTGGCTTAACCATTTACTAAGGTCTGGTTCCAAGTCATATGATATTTCGTATGCAATAAACTCAGAATCTGTAATTTCCAACATATTAAACAAAACAGTCAACGCCCCACAATTGACTGGATAATAAAACGTTCCTTTATAGTCACCCAAAGTCTCCGTCACAATCAGTCAACGCCCTGCAATTGACTGATTCGATCAATCACCGCCCAGCAGTTGATTGACCACAGCATGTGCACATATTGGTTCAAAGTCATCGCCCAAAGAATTGACTTTGTCGACTCGCCCAGCGAACCAGACTTTGCAAATTCATTCACATAATTCTGTCTGCTCGCCCAGCGAGTCAGACTTTGCAAATTCATTCACATAATTCTGTAAACTCATTCAAATAATTCTGTAAACTCATTCACATAATTCTGTAAACTCATTCACATAATTCCATAATCATCAATTTGTGGTGACTTTCAATAATAAACAAATCATAAGAGCACAATCATGATGACAACCATACTAATATGCAAGTCAACCATGTCACACAATTTGGTTCTATCCAAATTGAGTTATGCAAACAATTCACACAATTCCAATTATGCAACAATTAACACGCAATCCGTCCAAAATGCAAAATCAAACATACAACATGACAATCGAAAAAAAAAAAGAATTTAATTTCTGAAAATGAAACATCAAACAAGTCCAAGAACCCCGTACCTGATTAAGGAAAGCGTATCGCGTCCCTATGGTTTGGACGTCTCGAAAGGTTCCGCAACCTCTTGCTCAACCGAGCCTACACCTATTTCAAACATAATAATTGATTTAATCTTTGTTCGATAATTGATATACCTACTTGGGTTTTATTAGTTCATTTATGATTTTATTAACATAATTCCTATAGATTCACACAACCTATAAATTGGTTTGTAGGACCGTACATATTTGATCAAAGTATTCTGAAAAATACTGGTACAGAAGCTACTGGTACGCCAGTTCGGACGACTATTTCTCAACATTTCCCCCCATAGCACCCCCTCAAAATTTTACACAACCTTTCCATATACGTTTACTAGCATCTCAGAAAGTTTCAACTGAAAATAAGCAATCTAGCCCCTGGATTTGAATATTTTCCTCCAGCAGTCCGAATTTTCCAGAATCTGGACCTATGGAGACAAAATCTGTACCAGTACAATTTTGGTAGTGTTTTAGATATGATCGCATTATTAACTTCAAAACCTAGTTGCCCATAAAATTTGGTGATCACGCGCCTTTAGAAACTCTAGTTTTGGGGTCTCCAAAGTTGACAAACATTGCTGAAATTTCCAAATTTTCGGTTTTTCCTAATTACACAAACCCAAGATTAACCAAACCGAAATAAATTCCAGATTTTAAAAGAGAGAGAGAGGAATTTACCAACTAACTCCCTTATTTATTTGATTAGACTAGATGAATCACAACTCTTCTCAAATTTTCGGATTTGAGACTAACCCTAGGTGGAAGATCAAGATTTAGCATAAATTGAGAAGGGAATCACCGAAGAATTCCGACAGATATTATAATTGTTTTAAATTTTAGATTTTAGACTCCTAATTTGCCCATAAAATTAATTATATCTATATATTATTATTATTATATTATTATTTTTTTGTTGAAATTTTCTTAACGTAACACTTGCTCCAAACCCAATCGGGTATAATGTCATCTATTTCAGTGTTTGTCAGTTTTAGATTCTCAATTTGTACTTGACTCTGGATCCAATAGGGAAATTTTGGCCCAAGTTTGTTTGAACTCAGCGAGATTGCATTTGATTGAAAAGGTGGGGTCCAATCACTACCAAACAAAATATTATGTTGGCATATGCGAGGTCTAAATACTTGAGTTTTGACAAACCAGTTAGGTGAGTTTCTAATAGTAATCCTGTGAGCGAGTTATAAATGAGATCAAGCCTAACAAGATTTGTTAAATTTCCAATATCAGTTGGTATTGTACCATTTAGGTTATTACCTTCAAGGTCAAGATGAGTTAGACTTGTCATGTCCCCTATCCATCCTGTCAAAGTTCCAGTCAAGTTAGCATCTGAAATATCTATATACTCTAGATTTCCCCGTGTGTAGTTTAACAACTTTCTCAATAATAAATCTCTAATATCTCCTCCTATATTGTTCCATGCTAAAGATAGGTATGTTAATTTTGTCAGACTATGTAGTGGTGGTACCTTTCCATCAATTAGACTATTATAACCGAAGGAAAGTTTGTTTAGAGAAGTTAGATTTTCCAATGTAGCGGGATATGGCCCCACCAGGTTACAGTCTTCAAGAATTAGAACATTTAAACTATGTAAATTGCCCAACCAATTAGGTATGGTGGTACTCAAGTTTTGTTCAGAAAGATGAAACACTCTGAGAGAGATGAAGTTCACAAAAGTGAGTGTATTGGGAATTTGGGTTAGATTGTTATCGGACAAAACTAACACTTCAAGTGATGATAGTTTGTCCAAACTTTCCACCCAGTATTTTGAATCTTTGAAATTAACTCCCGACATGTCCAAATACTTTAGAGACCTCATATTTGATAACCACCATGTATCGGCGCTCAATGTAAAATCAGAAAAATAATAGTCTTGCCTAAGATCAAAGTACAACAACTTAGAAAGATTCCCAAGCTGAGGATGCATCATTCCTGACAAACCAGTATTAGACAAATTTAGATACTTTAAGTTTCTAAATGCGCTAATAAATTCTGGAAATTTATTCCCACTAAAATTATTAAAGCTGAGATCTAAGTGCTTCACATTGCTAAGAAACAACAAAGATGGGTTGATCTTCCCTGTCAAGCCAGGGTGGTACTTTAATTTCCAATAATCGTCAGCATTTAATTCATAAACAATGATCAGTTCAACGTTGGTATTTCGAAGGTTAAGCTTGATAACATGACCTGTTTGATTGCTGCATCTGATCCCTGCCCAGTTGCAGCATTTTTCACCTCTCCATGAAGCCAAACGACTACTCTTATCATTGACTCCAGCTTTGAATTGAAGCAGGGCATCTCTCTCATGCTCAATACAGCAATTTGCCAAGAAGGCTTGAATGAGTAAAAGGAGGAGGATGAAATTGGGTGAGAAATAACACATCTTGAATTAATGTGAGAAGCTAAATCTCAATGGTTCACTAAAATGTTCCAGTTGCACCTATTTTTTTTTTTTTTTTTGAGAAGTGACAGAAGCTGTCACATATCAGTTGCACCTATTTATACAAGTAGATATTGTTGATGTGATGCGTCACCAAAATATTCCAGTTGCAATTTTCCACAATATGGCCCCACCATGCATTAATGAATAAATTAGAAAAGCGGTAGGTATTTTCACGACAATTTAATAAATCCATCTTTACATGTACTCAAAATTCTCGATGCAGTGTGGAATCAAATTAAAAAAGCCTTACCTAATTCCCACGGTAATTTATTTAATCTGGCAAATCAAATTTCTATCACAAATTTGGAATTAATAATGTTGTTGATAAGATATTATAATATTGACCAAAGACTTCAAATTCTGAATTTTTCCATGGTGAAACATAGGCACACATTATAGCATTGCGATATCTGTGTTGGTGTTTTTCATGTATTAATTCCCTGTTGTATGTTATAAACTACGGTTTAATAATAAAATTGGCCCACGTGCTCTTGCTAGCAAAAAAAATAACCTCAAAATTTATTTAAGTGATGTTATGATTGCAGTACTTTTGACGGATGACAACTACAGATGAAAGCTTTAATTATTGGACAGCTTCAAATTTAGAATTAACTACAGATGAAAGCTTTTAATTCTAGGCCATTCAAAAGTTGTGATTTTCTATATATCTAAATATATATCTAAATAAACAGTAAATAAATTCTAAAAAATATAAAATCCGTCATCCATTAGATATATATCACTCTTCCTTATCGGAAAACAAGACTATCTATAGATCTCATTCCTCGGTGGGATAATGCCATAATAGTAGCTCATTGATTTTTGCATCTTTGAAAAACTATAACAGTGGATTGACTTGCACTGATGACTAGAGGAGAAGACTCATGTCTATGCAAAAAGCATCATTATTAGTAAATATACAAACTACAAAATATTTATACTAAAACATATAAAATATTCATACTAGAACACTAAAGGTATACATATCAAAATTAATAAAATCATTCTTACTAAAATAATGTAAGTATTCATACTAGAAGTAGTAAAGTATTCATACCAAGGTTTTGCATGTCAAGTATAACTATTTTTCTATCATTTGATCTTAAATTAAGTATTCATACTTATGCATTGAAGTGTGAATTTTTATGTTGTAGAATATTCATGAAAAACCCCTAAATTATTTACACCTCATCGAGTAAATATTCACCACATCGAGCAATTATTTACAACTCGTAATACAAGTATTTATACTTAAGATATCTAACATATTTCTAAAAAAACTGGGCACAAGTACGTATGCTTATGCGCGGAAATCTTAATTTATAATATATCAAGTATTCATATCTAAGATATTAAATACTTTTAATAAAAATATTAATATCAAGTATTCATACTTACGTATTGAATTGTAAATTGTTATTTTGTAAAGTAACTTTAATCAGTTAATATGTTTGATGCATGAACGTATTTATAGGTACTAAAGAAAGTATTCATACTTCATAATTATCAAATACAAAGTTTCATACAAATTTACCAAACTAAATTTACACAACAGTTTATCTTATGCTTATTATATCTTATGCATATCAGATATTCATATCAAACAAACAAGTATTTACGTTGCATGAATCAAATATTTACATCTAATATAACAGAAAATACGGTTGTCTTATGCCTATCATATCAAATCAAAACTAATTGATGTATAAAGTACGCTATCTACTTGATGGACCACTAACTAATTATGGGACCACATATATTTGAAAAAATTTACAGCTAGCGCGCACATGTATTGATACTTATGCGCACAAGTATTACTATATAATATATTAAGTATTCATATCTAAGACATCAAATATTTAAAAATAAAATTGGATATCAACTTTTTTATCTCTCTACTTATACACTCCAGCCTTTCATTATAACTAGCATGCAAGTAAGTCAAATAAAATATCAATCAGTATGGTTCAATTCATGTTCTCTATTACACAATTCAGAACTTAGTTCTAATGAGGAATTTGATTAAGCAATCTAAAATCTCAAGAAACGAATAGTAATTGGACACAATTACAAAAAGTAAAACAACAATCAAGTTAAAAAGAAAAGACTAAATAAATTCGACATCCGCACCTAATCCGTGATATTTTTACCAAGATGTTGTCGAACTCTATTTTCTATTGTGGATTTCTATTGTCTTCCTTCTCTTTTTCCTTTCTTCTAAATTTCGCCTTCTCAATTCCTTCTATCCCTCCTTCCGTTATTTGCAAGAAAAATTAATTTACATCCATATCACCGAGTATGCTAAATGACTATTGATATCTACTCAATTCTATTACTTTAAGGAGAGAGAAGGGCTGAAGGGGTTTGATTTCAATATTTTAATATTTGATGAGCTGTACACCATGGTTACATAAATAGATCAAAGCGTCTAGTTTTTGTTTTGTCTCTTCTTGAGTACTATGAGTCATCTAGAAGGTATCCCTCTTGATTAATTATTATTAGATGAGGACCACTAATAGTTAGTTATTAGAAGTAATTAATGGATAACATAGGTAGTTACCATCAGGGGACGTTTAGAGGACTAATATGAGTGGGGACAAATCATTTCTCAAAACAATATGGTATTATTACATAAATTCATCAAACGGATGAATTTATTAAAAAAAAAAATGGTCGCAATTCAACTCGTTTCATTAAAAAAAATAATAATAAAAAAGACAAACTGCTGTTCTAAACAAATACAACAAAAAAAAAAAATCCCAAAACAGCACAAGACCCTGACACCAAATTTCACGACATACTGCTTCCTTTATCCAGCTCTTACCTGCCTTTCATTTTATCACCACCTAGCCCACAAAATAAATGCTCAATGGGGTGCCATCTATCAACGCACCATGAGCAAACTTAATTCTTTTACTACATCAGCAATAGACCAGGTGCGCCACCTATCACCAGCTTCCACGTCTCTGCTGTTGCTTAGTCATGTGGAGCCCTGGTGAATATTGCATATGTATATAGAATGCCTTGGAGAGCATCATGTCTGGTATATCTGAACTGGAGGTCCCATTTCAGCTCTGTTGATCCCTTTGTATAACAGGAAACCCAAAGGCATATTTACAGATAAGATTACACTCAATATCAGGAATTATATATGCGACTAACCTGAACAACTACTTTTTCCTACTGCATAATAAGGATGTACTACAAGCACATAAGGACAACATCGATCTATGGTTTTATATCAGCGAAAAACCTCAGACAAGCAAGTGATACTTAAATTACTTATAAGAGATAGAGGAATCCGAGGGAGTGCTTGGAGTTGTCGAGGTAACAGCGAGTGGCATCAGGCTTGCGAGCAGAGTGCCTCGTTACTTACAAGACTTGACGGAACTCTTAGGGCTTTGTCAGGGCTTGTATGTGCCACTAGTGTTTGGAGCGACTCCATTGCTGCCTTGATTTTGCGATATCGAGAGGGTTTCTGGCGAGGGGGGCAGAGAGGGAAAGCGCAATGCGAGAGAAATAATTGCTGGATATTTACGAGCAATCGGCCCCTTCTGTAATGGGCTTTATTGGACAGGATTATATGGGCATAATAATATAGCAACTTCCGATGTAACTGGGTTTATGGGCCTATTACATCAGGACACTTCCGTAATATATAGCATCTCTATTTAAAGAATGTAACCCATTCTCATCCACAGTATCCAAATGTAGGCCCAAATTGTGGCGATAAATATCCTGAATATTATCCGTACATTTAAGTTTTTGATAAATTTATACATCCACATATACAATTAAATGGATGCGTGTAATCTTTTTTCTTGGCAAGCTAAGATCATGAGACAAAAATGTTGATTATTCTACTGTACGTTTTGCTTTATTTTTTATTGCAGTTATTAGTTACAATGCATTATCCATGTTTATCAATTGTTTTTTTTTTTTTATTTATTATAATTTTCTGTTTAAGTTGACTTTTGTAATTTAGATACATATTGTGAAAGACAAATGAAAATATTTCATAGTGAGATCTGAAAAAGAGGAAGTGAAGAGCTTATAACTGGTAATATATCATCTAAATTTTCATAAATTGAAAATTACAATAATGTAATACTATAAATTCCCACCACAATGCTTAGTACTATTATATGCACAATGAATGTTTCTCACCACACGTACATAGAAGAAGTGAATTTTAATAGAGCATAGAAACTTCCAAATACAAAATATGAAATAAAGCATCATCTCTAAAACTTAATTAACTGCCAATAGCAATCTAATCTTCAAACATAGAATTACAACCCTAATTTATGAAGCAGCTGACAATTCACATCTAGATACGATTCACCACCTCTTGCATTGTTGGACGGAGTGACGGATTATTATTCAAGCACTCATATGCAATTTGAATCACTTTGAGAATCTCATTGATGACTTGTCCTGTTGGTTGTTCAATGCGTTGGTCAAGGATATCTTGGAGTATGATTTCTTGATCGGAAGCTGATAGATTGATCATATCACCAGGGTACTTTCCCATAAGCAGTTCCAACATGATTACTCCGAAGCTATATACATCACATTTTTCAGTCATCCTCATGGTATAGGCCAGTTACAAAAATTCAGATTGCAATTATCTCCACTTTAATTTTTTTATAAAAGTATAATGATGGATACTAAAATAAGATAATGGGGTGGTTAAGTATACAAACCTGGTGCTATGTAACCGCAGTTCCAGCAAGCGTGGTCCAATTAGAAGACTCTGGCTTGAGAAATTTAGCAGTACCAAAATCCGAGATACTTGCTGTAAACTCAGAATCGACCAAGATATTTCTTGAAGTTACATCCCGATGTACTATTGGTGGATCGCAATTATTATGCAAATGTGATAGAGCACCGGCAACATCTCTCAATATAACCATTCTCTTTGCCCAATCCAGTTCTATTGCTTCCTGGCTACTAAGAATATTATTTAAATCCCCCTTCTCATAAAACTTGTATACAAGAAATTTATTTTGAGGTGAGGAACAATAACCAAATAATTTAGCAATGTTGCGGTGTCGAATCTGGGTTATAGTGCTAATTTCTCTGTGGAATGCTTCAACATCTAATGAGGTTTCACCGTCTACTAACCGGATTTTCTTTACTGACACTGTGAGGTTATCTCGGCGCTAAAATGGCTTTGTAAACTCTTGCATGGCCTCCGCTTCCAATGCAGTATTTCTCATCAAAATTCTCTCGTCGCCCTTATAATCTCCTCATAAGCATCTCTTCCATCAAAATTCCACACAGAAAAAATTTCTCCTCTACTAGGATTGCGAGTGTGCTTAGGTTTTTCTTTTATCTTTTTTGAGTAAAGTAGGTAAAGTAGCCGTGAGTAAGAAAGAGGTTAGAATTGCAAAGACTACAAGTTAGAGTTGCAACCAACATAACCATTCGTTGTCCGGTTGAGCCATTCTTATCTTTAACATATCCATCACACAAGGGCAAACCTTGAATAGTGCCACAAAGATTTTTGTTGTGTATAAACCATTGTTCTGGGGAATTATGAAAAATCTTTATATTAGGCAATCGGACCCTCCAATTGATTGTATGACAAATCCATGGTTGACAAACTTAACATGCCACCCAATGAAGGTGAAATTTGACCTGTTAGATTGTTGTGTGAGAGATTAAGGGTTTGCAACATGGTTAAGTGCACTAGCGTTGGAGGTATTTCTCCGATTAAAAGATTTGAGCTCAAATCTAGGAGGTCTAGTAAGTATACTAAATTTCCAAAATTAGAAGGAATTTTTCCTACCAAACTGCTTATCGCGAGGTTTAATAATTGAAGATTAACACAATTGCCTAGTTCTTCTGGCACACTTGTCAGATTATTTGACGATATATCAAGACTTACCAAAGTATGTAACATTCCCATATCTTTTGGTACATCTCCTATGAAATTGTTGCGACTTAAGTTGAGTACAATCAATCTTTGTAATCTACCAAGTTCTGCCGATATTAGCCCCGATAGATTATTTGACGAGAGATCAACAATGCCCAAATTACTTAGGTTTCCTATAGCACTTGGAATTTCTCCACTGAAAATGTTTTTTGATAGATGTAACACAGTCACATTTGTAAGTCTGCCAATTTCAGGAGGAATTGAGCCGGAGATATGATTACCATCAAGATACAAATCCTTCAAGATTGGCTAAATTTTCTAAATTAGTAGGTATTTCTCCACTCGAAAGTTGTCCTGTTAGGATCTAAGATTAGCAAATTTCTAAGTTTACTAATTTCATGAGGGATCGGTCCTGAGAGATTATTATCTCCAATAGACAACAAGGAAAGATTAGTTAAGTTTTCTAAATTAGTAGGTATTTCTCCACTCAAAAAGTTACTTGTTAGTTCGAAAATTCTCAAATGTCTAAGTTTACCAATTTCAGGAGGGATTGATCCGAGAGCTTATTACTCCAAAGAACCAGATTGACAAGATTTGTTAAGTTCCCCTAAATTAGTAGGTATTTCTCCAGTTAGATTATTTTCTTCTAGAGCTATATGTGTCAAATGTGAAAGGTCACCTATTTCAGGAGGGATTGGTCCGGAGAGATCATTACCAAAAAGATACAAAAATTTAAATTCGTCAAGTTTCCAATGCTAGGCGGAATCAAACCGCTGAAAACATTATCATGGAGACCAAGATATGTCAGTTTTGAGAAGAGACATATGGATGGAGGAATTACTCCACTGAGTTTATTATGACTGATATTAAAAATTCTCATGGATGGAAGAGCAGAGAAATTAAGAGCATCTAATTTTCCAACTAAACCCTTATAGGAAATTTGAATTTTAGTGATAACTTGCCTTCTTTTGTTAGTGTCGCGGCAAGTGATTCCAGTCCAGTTGCATGGGTGGGCATGCGGATTCCAAGATGAAAGCGGTTGTTGAGTCTGGAGAGTTGATTTCCAATGAAGAAGAGCTTGTGCTTGAGATATGAGAGAAGATTGTACAAGAGGGAGTAGAAAGAGTAGTGCAAGGAACAAGAGAATGCCCCTCATTGCTGCTAAAAATTAATAATGCTAAGAACTCAAGTTATAGCTAAAATGCATCAGAGCTGGTCCTTTTATAAACTCAGTGGTGCGACTTATTAGTTATGTAGATAAAAGAGTCAACAGACGTACTTGTCATCAATAACGCGCGTAACTCTTAAGACTAGCTGGAGCCTGGAGAGGTATGGATAAGGTTTGGGTTTCCAAGGGAAATAAGAGACCTTCATTTCATGGAAGACTTCATTCGGGGTATCATTGGACTGTGGTGAGCAACACGTTTGGAGCTGTCCATCGATCGGATATTTTAATATCAAATACTAACGAACACAAAAATAATTGAGATAAAACAAATAGGGTTAAGACCTATGACTAGTCAGGCCACCTCAGATAAAAAAAATCTTAACATAATACAAATCCTGAAGGATTTGTTACATTCAGAAATTCTTATTATATTATCTGTGCTATCCAAATTTTTGCCACCCTAAATAGTAAATAGCGAGTTCATTGGGTTTCAGACATTAATGCGAATGATAGATAATTATGCCTTCACCAGTTCGGTACTATTAAAAGACTCTAACTAATTTTTATCTTGTCTAACTATTATTATTATTATTATTCATATTTTATCTTTCCTTAATGGGCAACTAGAATAGAAATTATCCAATTCTATATATTGAAAAATAGCAAGAAATAATTTTATCCAAGTATATTCCTTTTAAAATTTTACAAAGATAAAATTTAACACATGCATAACACATGAATTAATTATTTAAAAGGTGACTTGCCATTACAAATAACATAAGGTTTATGATTGATTACTAATCATTGAATGTGATTTTGTAATTATTATTTATTCCAATAATTAATAATAATTATAAAATAGCTCCACAAGTGGAGAAACTACAATCAGGATCGTCGAACCTGCGTGCGATGATGACATAGGCGTTACCGATAGTACCGCTAATTAGGATCAGACGTACAGCCAATCCTGGTTCTTACTATCAGGTTCGGTCATTTAATAAACAGCCGATCCTAAATTTTACTATCAAGATCAATCACTTAATAATTAGACAGCCGATCCTAATTGTTGCTAATCAAGATCAGTCATTTAGTAAACAGCCGTCCCTTACTATTTTTATTTTGCGAATTATTTTTGTAATGTGGCCACCACAAATTTGTTGGCCAATAATATTTAACACTCAACAATTCCAATTAATCATACTATATTATATCAAAATACTACTAAATAACACAATAATCATGATATCAAATTTACAAAATCAAAGTATCTCATTATTATTCAACACTCACAAGAACATATCTATATATAGAATTAAGAAAATACTAACCCAAGAACAGATTGATCTTGCACAAAATCCCAACCCAGTATCAGACCTATCTACTTGGACAAGCAATCTACAAGATCAAGCTCTCTCACTTCTGATCCTCCAAGCTATTGTACAAGGAATACTTTGATCCTCTCTCTTGTCTTTTCCGAAAGACTCCGGTCTTTCTTAGGTTCTATTATTGCAGTTAGTTAATCGTACCGTGGAGTGTTTTTATTTTTTTTTATTTTATTCAGATAATGCTGGGGATAATAAATAATTTTGAAGATATTTTTTATTCATTTACTTTATTTCATTTTCAAATATATCTTAAGAGTATATTTGATAGGAAAATAAATTATGCAGAAACCAGTGTAATTTTATTGGTCACTATTACAAATTATATTTTGGTAAATATAAAAGTTAATTGATAAGAAGAATATTAATATTTATATTAAATTACGTGGTGACAAGTACCATCATTCTTTCTTCACTTTATTCACAAAAAGTAAAAAACATTACTTATCTCCACTCATTATCATCCTATTCCTAATATGAAAGTTCCTCACCCAATAAGTCTTTGATTTAAGCAAACGCTAGTCTTGCAAAGGAGGAATACTTAATTGATTGTGCATTTTATGTAAATTTGCTTAATGAAACAGTCAGTGCTCATTTTTTTTTTTATTAAAAGTGGTTTCTATGTAATATGATGAACTAGCTATAAGTATATAATGTTTTAGGATGGGTTTTCAGGTTAAAAGTACTTAATGTCTGCAAGAGGGAAATTTCAATCTCAAACGTCCCCCGAAGTTTAACTACCTGAGACCACATTTCATATATATCACCAGCAAATTTACAACTTGCACGCTCAGGTATTAATATATGACATATCAAATATTTGTACTTAACATAACAAGTATTTAAAAAAAAAACTAGAAATCATTTATTTTATCTCTTAGCATCCACCCATCTTTTATGCATTTTAAGAGGTGAATCTTTCTTCTCCGTTTAATCTCGTTCATATTTCTGGCAATCTTTAAAGAATTTTGCAAATTTATAACCACGATCGTCTTTTACGTAATTTTTTCTTTCAAATAAGATCCATGATGTACTTTCGAGCTCTTCGTCGCGTAAGTATTTATATCTCATCGTGTAGGTATTTATAGTTCGTTGAACAAGTATTTATATCTCGTTATACAAGTGTAAACATTTCATGCATTCAAATGTATGTATACTTAACAAATTCTAATAATTTTTTTTTTCCATATGGCACTAGATGACATCTAAAAGTATTTATATCAAATCATATATTTATAATTCGTCATGCAAGTGTAAATAATTTATTTATCAAGTGTTTGTACCTATCATATTCTATCAAATTTTAATTATTTGTTTCAATATAATGACCAAGACTTATGCTATAGAGAAGACTTGTCTATGCAAAAGCTCTAGACTTCTTTTTCAAGCTAGATTAGGATGGAAAACACGATACCACACGGATTTGAATTGTGCAAGGAATACTTCGATCCTCTCTTTTGTCTTTTCCAAAAGACTCCGGTCTTTCTTAATTATGTTCTATTATTGCAGATAGTTAATAGTATTGTTGTGTGTTTTCTTAAATTTTACTCAGATAATGTGGGAAATAATTAATAATTTTTTTTCTTGGTATAATGCACAATAATAATTTTTTTAGATATTTTTTATTACTTTATTTCACTTTCAAATATATCTTAGAGTATATTTGATAGGAAAATAAAATATGCAGAAACCAGTGTAATTTTATTGGTCACTATTGCAAATTGTATTTGGCACAATATAAAAGTGAATTGAAAAGAAGAATATTACTATTTATATTAAATTACGTGGTGACAAGTGCCATCATTATTTCTTCACTTTATTCACAAAAGTAAAAAAAACATTACTTATCTCCCCTCATTATCGATCCTACTTGTCCTTGTTCTCTTTGGTGCTATAGCTTTCAGACCCTCACCCAATAAGTCTTTGATTTAAACTTAGCGCTAGTCTTGCAAAGGAGGAATACTTAATTGATTGCGCGTTTTATGTAAATTTGCTTAATGAAATAGTTAGTGCTATTGTTTTTTTATT